>OX418223.1:26993807-27593807 GCA_948455865.1 Conomelus anceps
GATGATGATGATGATGATGATGATGATGATGATGATGATGATGATGATGATGATGATGATGATGATGATGATGATGATGATGATGATGATGATGATGATGATGATGATGATGATGATGATGATGATGATGATGATGATGATGATGATGATGATGATGATGATGATGATGATGATGATGATGATGATGATGATGATGATGATGATGATGATGATGATGATGATGATGATGATGATGATGATGATGATGATGATGATGATGATGATGATGATGATGATGATGATGATGATGATGATGATGATGATGATGATGATGATGATGATGATGATGATGATGATGATGATGATGATGATGATGATGATGATGATGATGATGATGATGATGATGATGATGATGATGATGATGATGATGATGATGATGATGATGATGATGATGATGATGATGATGATGATGATGATGATGATGATGATGATGATGATGATGATGATGATGATGATGATGATGATGATGATGATGATGATGATGATGATGATGATGATGATGATGATGATGATGATGATGATGATGATGATGATGATGATGATGATGATGATGATGATGATGATGATGATGATGATGATGATGATGATGATGATGATGATGATGATGATGATGATGATGATGATGATGATGATGATGATGATGATGATGATGATGATGATGATGATGATGATGATGATGATGATGATGATGATGATGATGATGATGATGATGATGATGATGATGATGATGATGATGATGATGATGATGATGATGATGATGATGATGATGATGATGATGATGATGATGATGATGATGATGATGATGATGATGATGATGATGATGATGATGATGATGATGATGATGATGATGATGATGATGATGATGATGATGATGATGATGATGATGATGATGATGATGATGATGATGATGATGATGATGATGATGATGATGATGATGATGATGATGATGATGATGATGATGATGATGATGATGATGATGATGATGATGATGATGATGATGATGATGATGATGATGATGATGATGATGATGATGATGATGATGATGATGATGATGATGATGATGATGATGATGATGATGATGATGATGATGATGATGATGATGATGATGATGATGATGATGATGATGATGATGATGATGATGATGATGATGATGATGATGATGATGATGATGATGATGATGATGATGATGATGATGATGATGATGATGATGATGATGATGATGATGATGATGATGATGATGATGATGATGATGATGATGATGATGATGATGATGATGATGATGATGATGATGATGATGATGATGATGATGATGATGATGATGATGATGATGATGATGATGATGATGATGATGATGATGATGATGATGATGATGATGATGATGATGATGATGATGATGATGATGATGATGATGATGATGATGATGATGATGATGATGATGATGATGATGATGATGATGATGATGATGATGATGATGATGATGATGATGATGATGATGATGATGATGATGATGATGATGATGATGATGATGATGATGATGATGATGATGATGATGATGATGATGATGATGATGATGATGATGATGATGATGATGATGATGATGATGATGATGATGATGATGATGATGATGATGATGATGATGATGATGATGATGATGATGATGATGATGATGATGATGATGATGATGATGATGATGATGATGATGATGATGATGATGATGATGATGATGATGATGATGATGATGATGATGATGATGATGATGATGATGATGATGATGATGATGATGATGATGATGATGATGATGATGATGATGATGATGATGATGATGATGATGATGATGATGATGATGATGATGATGATGATGATGATGATGATGATGATGATGATGATGATGATGATGATGATGATGATGATGATGATGATGATGATGATGATGATGATGATGATGATGATGATGATGATGATGATGATGATGATGATGATGATGATGATGATGATGATGATGATGATGATGATGATGATGATGATGATGATGATGATGATGATGATGATGATGATGATGATGATGATGATGATGATGATGATGATGATGATGATGATGATGATGATGATGATGATGATGATGATGATGATGATGATGATGATGATGATGATGATGATGATGATGATGATGATGATGATGATGATGATGATGATGATGATGATGATGATGATGATGATGATGATGATGATGATGATGATGATGATGATGATGATGATGATGATGATGATGATGATGATGATGATGATGATGATGATGATGATGATGATGATGATGATGATGATGATGATGATGATGATGATGATGATGATGATGATGATGATGATGATGATGATGATGATGATGATGATGATGATGATGATGATGATGATGATGATGATGATGATGATGATGATGATGATGATGATGATGATGATGATGATGATGATGATGATGATGATGATGATGATGATGATGATGATGATGATGATGATGATGATGATGATGATGATGATGATGATGATGATGATGATGATGATGATGATGATGATGATGATGATGATGATGATGATGATGATGATGATGATGATGATGATGATGATGATGATGATGATGATGATGATGATGATGATGATGATGATGATGATGATGATGATGATGATGATGATGATGATGATGATGATGATGATGATGATGATGATGATGATGATGATGATGATGATGATGATGATGATGATGATGATGATGATGATGATGATGATGATGATGATGATGATGATGATGATGATGATGATGATGATGATGATGATGATGATGATGATGATGATGATGATGATGATGATGATGATGATGATGATGATGATGATGATGATGATGATGATGATGATGATGATGATGATGATGATGATGATGATGATGATGATGATGATGATGATGATGATGATGATGATGATGATGATGATGATGATGATGATGATGATGATGATGATGATGATGATGATGATGATGATGATGATGATGATGATGATGATGATGATGATGATGATGATGATGATGATGATGATGATGATGATGATGATGATGATGATGATGATGATGATGATGATGATGATGATGATGATGATGATGATGATGATGATGATGATGATGATGATGATGATGATGATGATGATGATGATGATGATGATGATGATGATGATGATGATGATGATGATGATGATGATGATGATGATGATGATGATGATGATGATGATGATGATGATGATGATGATGATGATGATGATGATGATGATGATGATGATGATGATGATGATGATGATGATGATGATGATGATGATGATGATGATGATGATGATGATGATGATGATGATGATGATGATGATGATGATGATGATGATGATGATGATGATGATGATGATGATGATGATGATGATGATGATGATGATGATGATGATGATGATGATGATGATGATGATGATGATGATGATGATGATGATGATGATGATGATGATGATGATGATGATGATGATGATGATGATGATGATGATGATGATGATGATGATGATGATGATGATGATGATGATGATGATGATGATGATGATGATGATGATGATGATGATGATGATGATGATGATGATGATGATGATGATGATGATGATGATGATGATGATGATGATGATGATGATGATGATGATGATGATGATGATGATGATGATGATGATGATGATGATGATGATGATGATGATGATGATGATGATGATGATGATGATGATGATGATGATGATGATGATGATGATGATGATGATGATGATGATGATGATGATGATGATGATGATGATGATGATGATGATGATGATGATGATGATGATGATGATGATGATGATGATGATGATGATGATGATGATGATGATGATGATGATGATGATGATGATGATGATGATGATGATGATGATGATGATGATGATGATGATGATGATGATGATGATGATGATGATGATGATGATGATGATGATGATGATGATGATGATGATGATGATGATGATGATGATGATGATGATGATGATGATGATGATGATGATGATGATGATGATGATGATGATGATGATGATGATGATGATGATGATGATGATGATGATGATGATGATGATGATGATGATGATGATGATGATGATGATGATGATGATGATGATGATGATGATGATGATGATGATGATGATGATGATGATGATGATGATGATGATGATGATGATGATGATGATGATGATGATGATGATGATGATGATGATGATGATGATGATGATGATGATGATGATGATGATGATGATGATGATGATGATGATGATGATGATGATGATGATGATGATGATGATGATGATGATGATGATGATGATGATGATGATGATGATGATGATGATGATGATGATGATGATGATGATGATGATGATGATGATGATGATGATGATGATGATGATGATGATGATGATGATGATGATGATGATGATGATGATGATGATGATGATGATGATGATGATGATGATGATGATGATGATGATGATGATGATGATGATGATGATGATGATGATGATGATGATGATGATGATGATGATGATGATGATGATGATGATGATGATGATGATGATGATGATGATGATGATGATGATGATGATGATGATGATGATGATGATGATGATGATGATGATGATGATGATGATGATGATGATGATGATGATGATGATGATGATGATGATGATGATGATGATGATGATGATGATGATGATGATGATGATGATGATGATGATGATGATGATGATGATGATGATGATGATGATGATGATGATGATGATGATGATGATGATGATGATGATGATGATGATGATGATGATGATGATGATGATGATGATGATGATGATGATGATGATGATGATGATGATGATGATGATGATGATGATGATGATGATGATGATGATGATGATGATGATGATGATGATGATGATGATGATGATGATGATGATGATGATGATGATGATGATGATGATGATGATGATGATGATGATGATGATGATGATGATGATGATGATGATGATGATGATGATGATGATGATGATGATGATGATGATGATGATGATGATGATGATGATGATGATGATGATGATGATGATGATGATGATGATGATGATGATGATGATGATGATGATGATGATGATGATGATGATGATGATGATGATGATGATGATGATGATGATGATGATGATGATGATGATGATGATGATGATGATGATGATGATGATGATGATGATGATGATGATGATGATGATGATGATGATGATGATGATGATGATGATGATGATGATGATGATGATGATGATGATGATGATGATGATGATGATGATGATGATGATGATGATGATGATGATGATGATGATGATGATGATGATGATGATGATGATGATGATGATGATGATGATGATGATGATGATGATGATGATGATGATGATGATGATGATGATGATGATGATGATGATGATGATGATGATGATGATGATGATGATGATGATGATGATGATGATGATGATGATGATGATGATGATGATGATGATGATGATGATGATGATGATGATGATGATGATGATGATGATGATGATGATGATGATGATGATGATGATGATGATGATGATGATGATGATGATGATGATGATGATGATGATGATGATGATGATGATGATGATGATGATGATGATGATGATGATGATGATGATGATGATGATGATGATGATGATGATGATGATGATGATGATGATGATGATGATGATGATGATGATGATGATGATGATGATGATGATGATGATGATGATGATGATGATGATGATGATGATGATGATGATGATGATGATGATGATGATGATGATGATGATGATGATGATGATGATGATGATGATGATGATGATGATGATGATGATGATGATGATGATGATGATGATGATGATGATGATGATGATGATGATGATGATGATGATGATGATGATGATGATGATGATGATGATGATGATGATGATGATGATGATGATGATGATGATGATGATGATGATGATGATGATGATGATGATGATGATGATGATGATGATGATGATGATGATGATGATGATGATGATGATGATGATGATGATGATGATGATGATGATGATGATGATGATGATGATGATGATGATGATGATGATGATGATGATGATGATGATGATGATGATGATGATGATGATGATGATGATGATGATGATGATGATGATGATGATGATGATGATGATGATGATGATGATGATGATGATGATGATGATGATGATGATGATGATGATGATGATGATGATGATGATGATGATGATGATGATGATGATGATGATGATGATGATGATGATGATGATGATGATGATGATGATGATGATGATGATGATGATGATGATGATGATGATGATGATGATGATGATGATGATGATGATGATGATGATGATGATGATGATGATGATGATGATGATGATGATGATGATGATGATGATGATGATGATGATGATGATGATGATGATGATGATGATGATGATGATGATGATGATGATGATGATGATGATGATGATGATGATGATGATGATGATGATGATGATGATGATGATGATGATGATGATGATGATGATGATGATGATGATGATGATGATGATGATGATGATGATGATGATGATGATGATGATGATGATGATGATGATGATGATGATGATGATGATGATGATGATGATGATGATGATGATGATGATGATGATGATGATGATGATGATGATGATGATGATGATGATGATGATGATGATGATGATGATGATGATGATGATGATGATGATGATGATGATGATGATGATGATGATGATGATGATGATGATGATGATGATGATGATGATGATGATGATGATGATGATGATGATGATGATGATGATGATGATGGGGAGCCATGAGTTTATTTCGAACCAGTGGTTTTTAGTTCACTAAATACATTATTGATTTCGTAAAGCTAGTCGTAGGTTCTTTGCAACGAGATTTTTTTTTTTGAGGATGAAGCCCACATAGGTCTGAGACCTGTGCGTGGGTAATGAATTGGATGATGGTGATTGATGAGTTGGACCTACAGTTTTAGGTGAGTTCCGAACCACCGGGAAGTGATTTTACAGCAGAGAACAGTGTCTTTTTTGCTGTCAATCTAATCGGTCACCGTTACAAACAGGACCTACGAGAACGCAGCTTATCTCTCTGATTGAACAGATACCTGCTACGGCTCGCGTATATATGGATTTCAAACGCCAATGCCAATACAATTATATTCCAAAAAGACAATTATTAGTATCTAAAATATTGATAAGGAACAAATGTGGTGCTTTCAATTGTAACTTGAAGATTTCTTGCATCAGTGACCTATCATGTAACAGCTGTTCTATGAGCTTCCTGCATCCATCTTAACACATTTTAAAACAGTAATAGTGCCCATAAATGAAATTTGAACATTAATTTTGAAAAATCTCTGATGAAAATCAAAATTCGGACTTCAAGGTACACTGGATCGAGTTTTGAGAAACCTTTGTGCCAAATTTAGTGTTCGAAATCGTTGCCGTTTTTGTGAAATCCGTAAGACTGACACACACACAAACGCGCACGCACACAAACACCTAATCTTTTTTTATATAGATTATCCCCTCGATGGAAATGTAGAAAATGTAGAGAGACATTCAGGATCAGAGTTCAATTCAGTTTCAGAGTGTAAAATCCAGTATTTTGATTCTACGAAGTAAATTTTGGTTCCGGTTTTATTTTTTTAAATGAGAGTTTGCTCTCTTCAATTACAATCTGTGATCTCCCAGGTTTGAGTGAGCTTCTCATCAGGCTTTTTTTGTGGTAGACTCTTACATTTCTATTCATAAACCTCTTTGATTCAAAATTTTCTACAATTTTTAAGTCATTCAGCTTTGTGATGTTGAAGATCCATCTTGTTTCCACTAATATGTATTATAAACTTAAAAAACACTTTTGAATGGAAATTGACTCACGTTATGGCGTGACGGCCGTTTCGCTCTGTTGTCTAGAGCATCATCAGACGACCCGCAGTACACACTGTGTGGGTCGTCTGTGGTGTGTACTGTGGGTCGTCTGATGATGCTCTAGACAACAGAGCGAAACGGCCGTCACGCCATAACGTGAGTCAATTTCCATTCAAAAGTGTTTTTTAAGTTTATAATACATTCAGCTTTGTATTCCTTATGAGGTTTCATTTTTAAGGTTCTTTCAAATCTTTATTTTTAAGTATCAGTTGACTATCTTTTGGTAAAAACATATTCTTATCCCTCATTTACCAATTTACCACACATAATTTCCAGGGTATTCACGTTCACTACATCCTACATTCTCACAACAGTCCAGTTCACTACAGTCTACACAGCCCTGGCCCTGCTAAAGTCACTGAAGGGTGGGTTTCGGGGTTCGCTGCACATAGTGGAACACTGATATAAGTGAATGTGGGAGTCAGGAAACAATTCTGAACAATTAAGCTGTATCCCTATGACAAAATTTAATCTTTGAAATGTGTTGTAGTTCTGGACATTGCTGCACGAGAACACTCTATCGCAATCAGTGTCTCCGTTTGGACGGACCTTCATGTTGATGAATGATAAAAACGTTCAGACAAAAATCATACGTTACAGAAATTTAAACTTGCCCATTGAACAAACAGTCGAGATTAGGAAAGATAAGTATAGAGCGAGACCAGTACGTTATAAATTTGCAAGCGGAATAACAAACTATAATAATTTTGCAGTAATAGCACAAGAAGACATCATAAACGCTCAAGATCCAAGATTAAAAATGGCGAGTTAGCCTAGAGGAAAAACCGAAGGAAACGACTGGTTCAAGTTGGACTAGAAAGAGAGAAGCTAAGGTAGACAAAATTAATGAGAAATGAAAAGAGATAGTGTGAGAGATTGAGCAGCCCACAGTAGATAAGGAGAAAAAAGTAAAGAAGGAAAGAAATAGTAGATGTTGGTATACAAACACATGACACATCGTTTGAGTACTTTCTTATTTACATTCTAAGATAACAAAAAAGTATGATTGTGCAATTTTTTGGGTAGATTTGTCGTGTGTTATGTTTTTTGTGAGGACAATTTATGTTCATCTTTCAGAAGAAATGCCTACACATAAAACTGCAAAATTTGACTGAAAGCTAGGTGTATGATCTGAGTTCATGTACAATTTTTGAGGCTACATTTAAATTTTCCAATAAGAATTCTTACTCGTATTATTCAACATTCCATCAAACAAGTTCCACTGAGCATTATTATCTCATTCGAATAGAGATGAGTCCTTAGTAAGCTATTAGAAATAACAGCCCGGTAAAAACCGGTTCAAAGAAATGATAAATAATAATAAAACATGAAGATACTTGGACCGAGACAGAGAATGGTTACAGGTTACAGAAAAATGGGTAAGTCATAAAGCACTCCAATACAGTCTCTGACATGAGGAAAAGAAGACTAAAGTTTTTCAGACATATTAAAAGATTCCCCGATAACAGAATGGCAAGAAAAATAGTGGAATATGTCTGCTCCCTTAAAAATGGAGGAGAATGGATAAACATTTTTAAAAAGGATCTCAACCTCGCGAGAATTCCTGAGGAAATAATTATTGACAGAAAGAAATACCGCAAATGCGTTGAAGACTGGGAGGCCAGGCCAGTGGAGGGTTGCAGGAGGATCGGAACTAGATGGACTGAAGATAGAAAAAAGGCATTCTCAGGCAGAATGAAGTCATCCTGGGAAGAGAAAAAACAAAAAGTACCATTAAAGTGATTCATAAATAAATACTTAGCGACTTCCACTCTGGGGGCTAGACGCAAATAATAATAAAAAATGATTCATTAAAAAAATGTTGACTATTACGTAAAATCCAATAGAAAAAATCCGATAGCCTGATTTTTTTATTGTGAATTATCAATTTATTGTCAGTTACCAAAAAACTGAAGCGAATTGAGCGTTGATAAGTTGAACTAAAACTATATTATTGCATCAAAACTGATAAAATAGTTTCAGGTAGTTGTCTAGTTTGGTAAACTCAAAGAAGATATGAAGTAGTTACGTATATGAATTATATACCTGACTAAATGATCAGAGATTCCCATAATTCACCTGACAAACAGATGCCTAGCCAACCTAGTTACCAACTTACCACTGGATGATACCTTGGCAAATCAAAATTGAATTGAAAGTACAAATTATGTTATAATAATTTTCGTCAAAGGTCGTTTGAGTTAAATTAAATGGTCCGTATTTAATGCATCAAATGGACAAGATTTGGTAGTAGGTCAATTAAGCAGTTCACCAATAGTGGTCTGAATAGATTAAATATAGGTTTGATCGTTTGATGAACAATAATTTGTTTCCTCCCGTCATTTGGACATTTATTAAGCCTCCACATTGCCGTGAAGCGTTTTCATCATCACTTTTGGAACTACAGACCATTAACTTTACAAGTACCTTTATGAGTACTAAGCGGTGCTACGAGTACGGTAGGCGGTTTTCATTCTAGGCTACATTCATTCTATTAAAATAAAGCAGGTTAAGGATAATATTATTATAGCCTATAACATAACTGAAATAATATATTATAATATGTGCATTGTATAAGCATCATTCCAGATCATTTATTCAAGGTACTTAAATAGATATGAGATTTGAGGGAGTGAAAGCCGTGAGTCGTAGCAGTTATCAGTTCAGTCAGATAAAGAAGAGCTACGAACTCCTGAGCCCTCTTTGTAAGGGTGACCGATTGGATAAGCCAGTAAAAAAGCTCTGATCTCTGCTGTACAATCACTTCCCGGTGGTTCGGAACCCACCTAAAACTGTAGGTACTACTCATCAATCACCATCATCCAACTCATTACTCACGCACAGGTCTCACATTTATGTGGTCTTCATCCAACAACAAAAATCAATGTTATCTAATCAATATTAATTATCGTATATTTTGAAGATTATTCAAGTACAGTAGTCAGTAGTCAGAAACCGCATCTGCTAATATTTCTATCAAAACAAACGTTCAACACTATGATCATAAACGTTGATATATTTGAAATCAATATGACTTTAGCCCATTTTCCAAGCTTAAAATCTCATAAATAACAGACTGACCTACGGAATATTATAGAAGTAGCTAGGAATCGCTACTGCTAATATTTCAATAAAAGACAAACTCTCATTCATCAATAAGTCTTTAAGCCCTCTCCCCATTTTTCCAGGAGTCTTTCTACCTGTACAGCTGTACTCTATATAATATCTCATAGACCATCTGTTGTTGTTCTTGCAAAATTTACATTTCCACGCTGAAAACGTCTCATTTTTCAATGTCTTATCCTACAATGTCATCCCACCCAGTGGCTAGCCTATTACCTGTATCAACCTCCAACTGTATCTTCCCACTTGCTTGGGTGTCCTCACTATACTTTTAATTTTTCTTTACCACACCTGTCCGATAAGTTGGCACTTCTGTCATGTGTCCAACCACGCCCTTTTCCTTTTTCTAGTTACAATATATGATGGTGTTTTCTACATCTCATTGCCTCATTAATTGGAAGTTCATTGAAATTTGAACAATAAAGTAAGTAACGAGTTGTAAATTTCTTAAAACGGAGAGGAATTTGATTTATAAAGCCTTCTTACTTCATCGACTGAATAGGTAATACTTTGTCTAAAGACCTTGTAAGATGTTGTTTTACATTACACAAGTTTTTATTGTTCTATCCCTCTATCATTCAAAACTTGAATTTCGTCTTCTAAATATATCCATCATATCCTCTCAAATGAGAATACAATTTCAATTCAATTCAATTTATTCAGGAAATAGATACAATACAGTAAATAGTTACAATATAATATGAATAGACAAAGCTTGGATGATTAGTCCGTGTGCAGGGAGGAGTCAGTATTGGACAAAATAAGTTACATAAGGAAAAAATCAGTAGAATAAAATAAATGAGAATAAATAATGCTAGTTATGTTAAATAAATTGAATAGTACAAATGTAAAAGAGGAATGATTTTTTTTTTTGAAAAAAATTGTTTTTCCCTCTTTTACTCTGTAACGAAGCTCTGAACTAACATAAAGTTGGTTCACGGCTTCCCACGTAAAATTGGAAGAGTGACTGGGCCAGAGGGCCAGTGATCATAAAAGAGCAAATTCTAAAGATATCATGCAACAGTTGTAAGAGACTGGAGAATCAATAAAGAAAAACAAATTTAGTGACTGAGAAGCAATTATAATAAAATAAAATAAAGGCTAAAAGGTTACATTTTAGAATATAATTTGATTCATAAATCTTTGGATAAAAAGTCGTCGAATATTCGTTGCTTTAAATTTACGTAGAAAGATTATTAAAGTTGAAAGTTTTTGTTGATTTACGTTGTATCATGATTCGCTGTTTAATTTTCGTTAAGTTCGTTGTTAAGTAAAAGTTCAATAAAGGGTAACCTTTCGCAGATCGATCAGAAGATATAAAAAATGTTCAGCTTACCGAAGTGTTGCTGATAATAGTTTATCACATACCAGTACTGTATGTAGATTATTCAGTAAAATATGATCACATAATCCTTTTAGTGAATCCTTGAATGTATCAGTACATTTTCAAAATATAAAAGAAACCAGGAACAAAAACCCTAAACTGGGTTTTACGCTATCTCAGTCATTATGGAAAATCGGTAAATAATAATTTAAATCATCATTGATTTAAATTTCTTCAAGTCTGCTTAAGTCTGAATAAGTATGCTTTCGCCATTGTAGCTCGATTCGAAAAAAAAGGACGCTCTAGCCCGGCTGTTCACTGAACACTACCGACAGAGTAGCCAACCTTACATAAAATAAAGTACAGTAGAGTACACTAGTACTTAGATATTCAAACTGAATTAAGTTAATTAAGATAAATTAATTGTTGAATCACTGGATGAGGATTAAAAAATAAAATATTAAATTAATTTTGGTACAACTCAACGGCGTTCATGGAGCTCATTCAATAATAACAGCTTGAAGATAGGTCCTGATAGGATGATAGGATTACTAATATAGGAATCAAATCAGTTAAAGAAAATATTTATCTGTATATATAAGAAGAGCCTCTGCAGCATCTGCACAGATAGAAAGCAGCCATCTGCTCACTCTCCGCTTGTAGACAACAATGCTACACCCCTCATAATTTGTTGAAATTTCTGCAGGAGTATTGCGGTATAGCCAGTGTGCTGAATAGAAAGAATTTCCCAATTGAGTAGTATTGTTCAGTTGAGGGAATTCAATGTATTAGGGAATTCCATTATAGAACAAAATTGATAAATAAATAATTTTTTTATTTCCTTCCATCAAAAAATTTAAGTAACCAAAAATTACATGCGTAAAAAAATATTAACTACAAAACTAAAAAAACTACACAGATATTTAGCAATTTGAAGTAGATGGAAATTAACCTACTCAACTATAGTAACCCGTAAGAATAATAATTATATTGAAACAAGCTTTATAATTTAAATTCCCAATAATTTATTCGATCATTGTACAGGCTAGAATTATTGGAACAAGCATTAATTTATGATTTCAATGCGCAATATTTCAATTAGACTTGTTAGGCTTGAACGTAGGCTTTCAAACAGCAATACATTACGATAAATAGCCATAGAATATTGTTTTCGAAGGGAAATTGATTGATTGATTGAATGATTAAATGCTTTTATTAGGGCGGAGTTAGGACTCCTGGTCCTCTCTTCCACTCAACTCTTTAAATTATAACTAAATTAACAAATTCACAAGAGAGAGAGAGAGAGAGAGAGAGAGAGAGAGAGAGAGAGAGAGTAAGCTCTATCTCATATAGTTTATTAATCATCTTTACGAAGGCCTATGTAGCCAAATTTTCACGAAGGTATTTATTGAGAATCCAAACGTTTTGAATTTTCCGATAATTTTTTTTGTGACATCTACACACCCCATGATGCAATAATCCGTTGAAATTTTGTGGGGGCAACATTTATTTGACATTTAAATTGGAGTTTTCTGATGGAACTATTTTTCTTCCATGTATGAATATTTCTGTCAAAAATATATATTCATATATAATACATATTATCATATTTATATAATACATAACTATCAGATATCACATACATGTGAGAGAGATTGATTGGATCATCATGATGTGTAAATATCATAATTATGTTTATAAAAAATACTAGTGGGAAAACCTATGCTTTTCTTGAAAATGCTATAACTTTGTATTTCCGGCGAGAGACGATTGTTCGAATTTATAACCGTGAGACGCCGTTTGTTAGTAGTCTAAAGAGATGTATTGTGATATTATGATTAAATTAGAGTTTTCTGATGGATCTATTTTTCTTCTGCGTATGAATATTTCTGCCAAGAATATATCTGAATACATAAAAATTATGCATCAATACATAATTATGGAAGTACATATGCACAGTAGGCTACTAATATACATTAGAGAAGTGATAGCCGTAGCAGGTATCTGTTCAATCAGATAGAGATGAGCTGCGTTCTCCTAGGCACTCTTTGTAAGGGTGACCGATTAGATTGGCCAGCAAGAATGACACTGTTCTCTGCTGTAAAATCACTTGCCGGTAGTTCGCAACCCACCTAAAACTGTAGGTCCAACTCATCAATAACCATCATCCAACTCATTACCCACGCACAGGTCTCAGACCTATGTGGGCTTCATCCTCCAAAAAAAATGTGCTGAGTGAAATTTTTAGCTTCAGTACGCCTTAGTGAAAAGGAAGTTATAGAATTTTTGTTTAGACATAATATTTTTAAAGAAATTACTAAGGTTTTTAAGTGTGGTGTGGAACTATTAGCAAATAAATCTAATCTCCGATTTCACTGCCACAAAAACGTGTGGAAGAAGGCGGCTGTGTTTGAAAATGCTATATTCATTCGCTTTATATCGTTTAATGGTAAATTATCTTGATCTATGTTGATTTGTGCATCAAAGATCAAAGTACTGAAGGTATGAGGTGGTTCAGTCATATCACGGAAGGTTTGATTAGACGGTCGGAGCGCGCACTGTGTTTGGTACCATAGTGTTTTTGAAATCTTATATTCACTTCATTCATATCGTTTTATGGTTTGGAGCTCCTAATATGTTTGCAAATTATGAGTTTTTCAAATGAAAATATAGATTTTCATCCAAAAAATTTAAGTTTTCTTGGGGAAAAATCGCGACCCCCAAAAAATGTCAACGGATTATTGTTTCCTGGGATGAGTAGATGTCACAAAAGAATTACCGGAAAATTCGAAAAGTTTGGATACTCAATAATTACCTTCACGAGTTTTGGAAATTTTTCCGGTTTTCCGATTTTACAGCCAAACTATGTGTCGGACAAGAATTTAATTTGAAAATTCTTTAGAAACTATGTAATTCCCTAGAGCCTAGCACAAACCGTAGCTTGCCTAGATCAAGACTTCTTGTAATTTATTGTAATTGTAATTGACCGATTAGATTGGCCAGCAAAAAAGACACTGTTATCTGCTGTAAAATCACTTCCCGGTGGTTCGGAACCCACCTAAAACTGTAGGTCCAACTCATCAATCACCATCATTCAGTCATTACCCACGCACAGGTCTAAGACCTATGTGGGCTTCATCCTAAAAAAAACATTCAAAATAGCCTTACATTAAAAAATGAGAATTATTTTTTTGTTTGGTTAAATTGCACTTGAAAACGTAATTTTTTCTTTTAGAAATAATGAATGAAACATAATTTGAGCTTTGACTTTCCAGGCATATGCTTCCTACATGACTGCAAGGCTTCGACTACACAATAAGCGCGTACCTATCTGCGTTCCAAACAACATAAAAAAATAATGGTGCTAAGGCCTACCATATAATCAAAAATTGTTTTCTGCAGCTGTTCCTTTAAGGACAGATTCTCCTGTTTGTGTCCTTCAGAAAGGTTTTATAGGAATGAGATCTAGCGCAATCGTATTTTTGTACCAAAAAGCTCCTATACTCGTAATTTAATCTGTTAGAGCCGTTTTTGAGATCCGTCGGACACACATGGAGAAATTTTTTTTTTTTTTTTTTAAAACTGCCAGTGTGCATTTTTTTTGTGAATTGGGAAGCACATGATTTTTATAGAATCCGAAGCAGTTGAATGGCAAGGTTTTAATAGAGAGGATAGTATGCACCTTGGTTGAATGGTTGATTATGGTTATTCTATTATATTAAACGAGCGATTTCTCCATGTACTTACTTTTAGTAAGCATTCAACCAAGGTGCATACTATCCTCTCTATTAAAACCTTGCCATTCAACTGCTTCGGATTCTATAAAAATCATGTGCTTCCCAATTCACAAAAAATGCACACTGGCAGTTTTTAAAAATAAAATTGTTCCTTCTCCTTCTTGTTCAACAGATCTCATAATGTATCATGCATCAATATTTTCCCTCTGTTTTTTTTTTCAATTCGATTATTTAAAATAGATATGAAAAAATTTCAACACATTCAAAAATGAAAACGTCAACGCTTGCATTGTAAAAAATAGAGTTGATAATTGGGTTGAATATCTCGTGATTTGTGATTTCCAATGCGTTTATTTTCAAATGTAAACATTGACAGCTGCCAATGTTTTGATTTTCACTAGCCTAAACTCACCAAGAACCTATGGTGGAAATCTGTTTACATCATAACTATGTTTATATTTGACCCCCAGACTCCAAAATCAATAGCGATCTCACTTGACTATAAGGAAGATATATACCAAGTTTCAAGAGTATAGAATCTTTCTTCAAAGTACTAGGGCACAGACGGACGGACGGACAACGGTTTGATAGTGTCTCGTGAAAACTTGAAAATTTCATAATGTAAAATGTAAGCACTATCAAAATGTTCTTGCAAACTACTTCTGAATGTTGAAGTTTAATTAATTTCCAATTATTTGGAAAGTAATTAGTTTTTGATTTAATCAAATTGAATTTATTAATAAACTATTTCATTTCATTATTTCTTTATTCATTTCATACACAATTTTGTACATTGAATAGTGTCAAAGTATAAAATATATTTTAGTAGATATATAAATAAATAAAGAGTTTAACAACTACAACTAATATTATAACTATCAGAGTTACAGTTACTACATCTAATAAAATAATACAATATTTTAATGTCAATTACCAACATGGGAATAAAATTCTTCTATATTATAGAGGGCTCTCTTCGTCAAATATTCTTTCAATTTACTTCTAAATTTATTAAAATTTGATTCTTCTTGGATGTTAAGGGGCAAATAATTATAGAACTTGGCTCCAACGTAAGAGGGCTTCTTAAGATAAAATTCAAGATTATGCCTATTTAAGTAAAGCTTGTCTCTATTCCTTGTATTATAATCATGATTGTGTCTCTGCTTTAAAATACTTTCAAGTTTTTCCTTCACACACAGAACGGTTTCAAACACATAGAGGCTATACACTGTCATAATATTCAATGAGGCAAAATGTTCTTCAACTGTTTCTCTGTAACCCAAGTGTAAAATTAAACTTATTGCCTTTTTTTGCATTATTAATATTGAGTCCATATTCCTGTTTGAGGTCGCTCCATAAAGGCTTATTCCAAAAGAGATTATTGTATGTATGTGAGCAAAATATATAGTTTTTAGAGTTTCAGAATTGCAGATAAAATACATTTTTCTAAGAGCATAAAAACCACTTGAAATTTTTGATAATACAGTGTTGTAACATGGTCTGTCCAATTCAGATGTTGATCAATTTGTAAACCTAGAAACTTGGAAGAGCTGGACTGTGATATTGTTTTGTTATTTAATTTTATTATAGGATTAAATGAGCTTGTCTGCTGTGTAGTGAATGTTAAGAAAGTTGTTTTATCTATGTTTATATTCAGATTATTGTGCTTTAAATGCTTTGCCAAAGTGGATAGGTTTGATTGTGATACCGGTTCAATTTCTTCTTGGGATTTCGTTGACATTTTCAAATTTGCATCGTCAGCATATGATCATAGATCAATTAATTGACACCAATCATGAATGAATAATACACATTTTTTCAATAAATTGATAAGACAACAATATGCAGGACTGGCTTATAATCGGTCTATTCTTTATTGCAGCCTACTAGAATAAAGTTTTGTACAACTTGTTTTCTGTTGTTTTTACATTATAGAGTGCTGTAGTTACCAATATTCACTGTAGTATATGGCATGTGGCAAGACGGCCATTATAGCGATGCTATGATATAATATGATCCAAAGAAGCCTTTTAGCGATTCTGGTCACGGTACAAGACACACGGTATGGAGCGAAGGACGCGTTGATAGCCGTTGAGGTGAGTAGAGGGTGAAGTTCAAGGACAGCTATTTACTGATCGGTACTTATTTAGGAGTGACAAGGAGAGGTGATGAAGGATAGAGAATGGAGGATGAACACCCATCTGGTTATAATTTATTGGGAGCGGCTCAATTCCTATTCAATACGATCAGTGAAATATTAACTAGCTGAACTAGTGTGACTTTTACAAAAAATACACTTTTAAATTACCTTTCAATAAAATTGGAGGTGGATTATACGGTATTACGTATCTGCATTTGATGGCGATAGATAAGTCGATGTATATTAAACGTGCATTTCATTGTAGAAATATTACAAATTATTTTTATAATCAATTTAAAACAAGTTCTATCTTTATAAAAATTTGATGTGTAATAAATTATACATCACTTATCTATGTGATTAGCAGAGTAGGTGTGTGTTTGTATGTGTGTGTGTGTGTGTGCTTTGTCTTATGGAATTCACATAAATGGCGATTTGGCACATAGCTTCCTTTAAACACGATTCAGTGCACCTCGATTCCAGTAGGCTATTTGATTTTCCATTCAGAATTTTCGAAATTAATGTTCAAATTTCACTTATGAACACTATTTCAGTTTCAAAATGTGTTTAGACGCAGGAAGTTTATCTTTCCTGTAATGCTTTAATCTTAAAGGACTTAACGCAAAACTATTCAGGTTGTTAGAGCTGCTAATTTTTTAATAAGGTAGTTTACTTATAAAAACACTAAAAAAGATATTTACTCCGGTGAATATGAAGAATACGATGACAATTTAAAAAAAACAAATATCCAGATTTCAACAAATTTTGATTTTGGTTGAGATGGCATTGAGACAAACTAGATCATATTCATTTTATGTGGTACCAGGCTAGACTCGAGCGACATGGAACGCGCGTTTGTATAAAAGGACGAACAACTTCCCATTTGTTTCAATGTATTTGAGCTTTTCTGCGACAGTATTTAACTCGCGCGTTTAAATTACCAGCCGCTTGGTCTTTAAATTGCTCAATGACACAACGCGTGTAAAACGCGCGACATGTATAAAACGACACATTTGAGTCAATAGTAATTAAATCGGGGCGTTTATTCTCGCGTGACAAGAAAAGCGATGCATAAAGCCGGCCTATGAAAAGCGAGAGTTGTCAGTTGACCGTCAACAGTTGCGCGTTCACAGTTCCTGTCTTCTGGCAACTTTTTCAATCAATTTCCGAAGAGAATCAAGAGCACTCTTTTAATTTCACTTTCACGCTTTAGAAACGCAATACACCGACCGCGCATTCGTCTTCCAAGCCCAACAGCAACAACCTCATCCACGTCTAAAAGAAATGCAGTTTCCTGCTCTTGAATGCTCAAATTGTAACGGCTTCCTTATGAAGCGGACTGAATGTTTTCATGCTTTTACACAACGCAATATCCGCGATTCTATCCATCTACTTTAAATTAATTTCCACTATTAAAAAGTAAGAATTGTATATTGTATGTTAATTGGCCCCTAACGTTCATGTTCGATAGCTGATTGAACAAGTTTACCACCGACAAATTATCGTGATTTTCGCTACGAGTCTTTGGAATTATAGCGATGAGTTTTATGAATTTTTGCGTTCAATTGCTAAGAGTCTCACTCATTACTGAGCCTCATACTCAGTACTGAGTAATACTCATTATTAAGAGTCGTAAAGAGTCTTATTCTAGCCTAAACTCAGATTCCAAGAATCTTGGAACGTTTAAAGAGTAAAACATGGCTCTCTGTCTACAGCGAGCAACTTTTTTCTCCAATTAGTGTACATACTTGGGATTTGAAATAACTCCTACTTTTTCAAACAAAAAATTACAGTATTAGCATAATGTCCAGTCAAATTAGAAGGAATTGAGAAAAAATCCAAAACGACTGAAACCAGGATACATCACCAGAAAAACATGCTGAATAACAATTGAAAGTTCTGAAGAGCCCTAGCTGAACTTTGGCCGCCATCTTAGAAAAACCGTAAAACTTTGCGATGCCATTTTTTTAAGAAAACATAATTTCTGCTAATTTGACTGGGCTAATTAAGTAGATGCAAAAAATAAATCTTTTGAGGATATGTTTTTTGGGGGGAAATGCATTGTCTTTTAAATAATGAATGTTTTGTAGATATAAAAAGCACCACCTTTAGTTGATTTCCCTTGTTTTCCTTTAGTTTTCCCTTGAGCTGTCCATTAGAAAGCTTCAATTATTCCTCATTCTCATACCCTGATCTGGCATTTTCAATATTCGCTATCAGAATTTCAAGCAACAATATTCATTGAGTCAAGAGATGGGCATGATACAATGAGAGCAACAACATTGGGAGTGAGATTTGAACAATTAAAAAAAAATATGAACAGATTAATGGCATTAATACAACAAATGCATTAACAGCAGCTTACCAGATCAGCTGTTTTTGACCGATAATAATTAATTTTTATTTGAGAACTTCCCTGAGAGAAGAAATTATTTGACTTATTTGGTATTAGCTCCAATTAACCCATTTCTCCTGAAACCAGTAATGATTTTATCAATATTTTGCATTGACTGTTAACCAATTTCAACGTTTGGTAGGAAAAAACTGTTAATTATGAATGCTACATTGTGTTCAAATGTAGAATATTACTCCCAGCTGTGGGAGCACATATATAAATTAATTTACATCACACTATTACCATTTAATACAAAAGTGATGTTAGAAATATGTGAAATGCTCTCTTTTTGTGTGAAAAGTCTTCATTGTTCTTAATTATAAGCAGTCCGACAATGTAGAGAATAATATAAATATGTATGCAAAACAGTGAGCCAATAAAACGCAGGAGACGAATTATGGTAAACTTCAGAGTTATTAACAGCATGTAAGAGTGGGTGGTTAGCTAACATAATGCAGACAACCAAGAATCAACCAGTTTATGCTTATTATTCCGTGATACCTTCTCTGTGATGAATGCTTTTGCGGGTTACTCAAGTTCAACTCAATTAAAATCAATTCCAACCGAACAATAAAACCTGATGCACACAGATCGCGGGTGCGGATGGCGGACGGTGGCTGCGGGTAATTGCAACGTTGTAAACAATGTACAGTATTTAAATAGCCCCGTTCCCATAGGACGCGGGTCAACCGCGGTGGAGCCGCCGCGGATGTTTGTCGATTTGTAGAAATTTACAAACTCAGGGTCAGCCGCCGTGGCTGAGTACGTAACCGAGCGCTGACTTCTTATCTCAGACGCCAATTCCTTTTCTTTTGATGTGCACTCCACTACAAAACTTAACAAAACATAAAATTTCTGATATTTGGATTTTTCGAAATGCCGAAAATCTATCAATTTTCTTGATTAACAATATTATCTATTGTAGTATTAATTAGCTCTAAGTGTAAGTACCGAGGTGATCATAGGCACCTTTACCAATCCCCTCTAACTTTCTTGGGTTCAATTTTAGAACCAGGCTTTGCATTTTTATGTCACCATTCTCCTCATCATCATTCTCTACACAGATCTCGAACTCATGTATGCTTCATCAGAAAAAAACACAATCACTTTGAAGCCATTTGGGGAAGTGATGGCCGCGAGCCGTAGCAGGTATCTGTTCAATCAGATAGAGATAAGCTGCGTTCTCGTTGGACCTGTTTGTTACGGTGACTGATTAGATTGGCCAGCAAAAAAGACACGTTCTCTGCTGTAAAAAATCACTTCCCGGTGGTTCGGAACACACCTAAAACTGTAGGTCCAACTCATCAATCACCATCATCCAACTCATTACCCACGCACAGGTCTCAGACCTATGTGGGCTTCATCCTCCAATAAAAAGTTTGAAACCATTTCTCAGTTCTAGAAAAGATTTCAAATCAATTTATTCTCACTCTAAGTAATTTAATTGGTGTTGTTTCAGTTTCCGGCAGATTTCTATTACACAGTTCCAGCTATCTAACAAACGATTGTGGTTTGGCGACCAGCCACTAAAAGACGACATAGCAAACGATTTGAAGCTGGAAAAGCTTTTCAAAAGTAATGCTGCTGGCAGTCCCTCGATTGTGGGCGCATCAAGCCACAGATGCGCTCGTTAGGAAGCGGTTGCCTTTTTAAACAAGGCTTCACTATACTATAGAAGTGTAGTGATGCCTTGTTTCAAAGCTTCCCACAACCCTTCGGGTGGGCAAAGGTCAATGTAACTAGTGCTGCAGAATACAGAGTTGTGTGAACCATGCTCCTGCCCCGCTCTTACTGGCAATCAGTCAGACCCAGAATGAGAGGCTGGAAATCGGGTGTACACTTCCCGTGTCAAACAGCCTCTCCGACATCAAATTAATGATGGAGGACCTGCGAAGTGGTTATTGCTGGTTAATATAGCACTCAACTTACCAGTCACTTCACTCCTAAAACTAGGTGACTTTCCAACTAGATACTACATTTTGAACTATCTTCTATAGGTTTTTTATTCTGTAAAAAAGTCATAATATGTGGCCCTCCAATTCAGAAAGTATTTTTAATTTACAATAACCAGACAATATGATATAATTATACAGAAAAGATATCTGGTAAGTAGTGTAGATTTTTGGATCAAAAATTTCAAAATTTAAATTTTTTTTGAAGCCCGCATAGGTCTGATACCTGTGCGTGGGTAATGGATGATGGTGATTGATGAGTCGAAATTGATTGATGGTTGAAATTATATTAGTCTTTTTGAACTGAGATAGTGTTTTGTTAAAAGTAAAATCAAAATTAATTTTATTTTTCTGAAAAAGACTCGTGAATTATTCTGCTTCAAGGTGAAATTTTTAGTGATACAGACAGACCTAATTTAAGATTTCGATTCTGATTTTAAATTTTTTGTAAAGCAGTTTTGGGCAATAGCCTGTTGTATTCACATTGATTGTATAAATATAAGATAAAAAATACATAAATATTCAGCCTACTAGCTTCTCATTGAAAACCATTATAAGAGAAGCACAATTTGAGATTGTTTTTATTGTTGAGGCTCAATTTTCATAGCTCATTTGTTGAGATAGTACATCAAAAGGCTTTTTTTATAACAAGCAAATAGTAAAACTGAATTTATTAACTTCGAATTCCTTTTAAGTTCAATTAATTTATACTGTGAAGACTTCCGCAATGAAGGATATTCACAACAGTATTGAATAGCTGATAAAAATTGATGAATGCTACTTTTCAAAAATATCAGTCCCCACCGGGAATCGAACCTAAATTAATAGTACTTAGAGGAATTCGAAATTAATGAATTCTGTTTCTGTATATTTGTCAGTTTGTTAAATTTTCAGTCATTTAAAATTAACTTGTGATATACGAGCCGATATGAGCAAGCTTAAAATGAATGCTGCTGTGTAGAAAGGTCTAATGGTCTAATGGTTGAGGCACCCGACCGGCCATTGGGAGGTTCGTGGTTCGATTCCCGGTGGTAACTGATATTTTTGTACAGTAGCATTCATCGATTTCCATCAGCTATTCAATACTGTTATCAATATCCGCCTATTGCGGAAGTCTTCAGTATAAATTAATAGCTCTTAGAGGAATTCGAAATTAATAAATTCTGTTTCTGTATATTTGTCAGTTTGTTATTAAATTGTCAGTCATTTAAAATTACTTGCGAAATTAATAGTATTGATACTTACACTCTTGTACTTGCTGAAAACCGCTGCGAAAGTTTATAGTTTGTGGTAATAGTTTGAGTTTGAATCTCCTGGAGGATTTTCCATATTACTATAATGATCTCTTCCAATGTAACCCCATTTTTGTTTCAAACTCGATGTTTCCGTAATATTGTAATGGAATACTGACAGTATTAAGGTATTATCACTTGGAATACTGTCTAATACAGATGAACTATCGGTATACTACAATGTATAATACTGTAGGTTTACTTCAATTAATGTAGGCCTGTATTAAACTGAAGATGAATATAAACACCAAAAATGAAATAAAATGAACCACAAGTCATCATTTTTTGCAATACCTACAAATATTTTTTATATTATCCAGAAGAAAAAATAAATAAAAATACCAGAGCCTCAGTCTTCATAGAAAAAACTGTAAAGCAAATTTTTATTCAAAGAAAGATAGATAGATAGCTGTTAGAAAGCTATTTAGGAATTGTTTTCTGCTAGATAACATATCTGAAACTATTGGTAAATAGAAGGAGTGATAAGCAATAATTGAATGCAATAATAACAATTTTACCATCAGATCTATCTAAATGTTATTTATATTATTTAAATTATTTAGGCTTACCAGACGTCCGCGATTACTGCTAACAGTCCTCCTTTTCAATACTTGTCCGCGAGAATGTTTGCTATTGTAAAATGTCCGCGATTCTAGAAGAAATGTAAAAATTTTAAATTTAAAGCTATAGATAAGAAACAATTTTAGCGATTAAAAGAAGCATTCGGTATCAGAATAATTTACATACTTGAAATCGGTATGCTATAGTAATAGCAATATTACAATAATATAAGCATAACATGTTTCAATGATTTCAAAAAGATAATTATCCTGATCATGCAGTTGCAGGTCCTAGCTCAAACAAATAGATCTGCTGTAAATAAAACAAAACGTTATATTTTTGTGTTTGTGTAAAAAAACTTGGACGAAACATTAAAAACAAACAGTTTATTTCACTTAAAAATAAAATAAATAAATTATCTAATATGTTCAATAACTTTTTAAATACACAGGTTTGTATAGTATGTATAGTAGTTATACTAGTATGTACATTATTCATTTGTTTTTTATATTCCTGGGATTTTTACAATTAATAAGAACATATATTCTTTATAGTAAATGTTTTTCTGTCAGCGTCAACTTGTCCTCTTATTTTGTAGCTTGTCCGCTTTTTCTAAAGTCTAGTCCTCAGTAACGTTAAAATAAATATGGTAAGCCTAGCTATTATGCTAATGAAACTATTTCAATGTTTCAACTGAATGTCAATGTACTTACAGTAATTAATACGACAGTGGCTCTTCTTTCTTTCTTTCTCTTCGACACACTCTTTGCTCCATGAAACCCCTCACTGATGCAAATGCAAAACAAAACGATGATGGGAAGCAAGAGTGGAGAAGAATTTGCTCATAGATGAAGGCAGAAGACTTCCGTTATGATGATGTGTAGCTTGCTACGCTTCTGCCTGTTGCAAGCCTGTTACATGAATGAATACTGCATACCTAAACTAAAGCGAATTATGATAGTGCCGACACACCGGTAAAGTAAATTAACTTGGGTTTCATGAACCGTTCAGAACCCGTTTAGTACAAATAATTCCAAAGAAGCTATGAATTTGTCATGAGTTTTATGTTCTGTGGTGGGGTCAGTGCACGAACATCGACACCATTTTAAACCTGCTGTACAATCATTGCCTGCACAAAATACATAATTTATGTGCCATTTATATATTTGAACAAGCAACAAATTATACACTGTAAATCATACATTTTTTCAATTATTCTACAAAATCATTCTAAATAGATGAATAATAATTTTAAAAAGGACGGGGAAGTATTATACACAACATTTATAAACAAAAAATAAGTACAGAAATTCATTAATTTTTGAAATGATAACACTGTTAAACGAGAGAACACATAACAAAATTTAAGTTAAAATTTAGCGATAAAGTAATATTGGCAATAAATGAATTATAAAATTAAATTAACTACGATTAATATCAGACTATGAATTAATAATAACTATCGATTTAGAATTTTTTGGTCTCCAAGTTTTTCAACAAAATTTATTATTTTCACTTTTGAATGAAAAGTGTGATCACTTTTTTAGAGCATTTTGATTACATTGATTGTGAACATGATTGGTGGAATCAATTAAACATTAATTTCCTTTTTAAACATTCTATATTATGGAAAACTACATAGTAATAAATTTAGAAAATTAATACCCAAAAAGGCAAAGTTTGATCATGAAACTGTATGAAATGCATTAAATAATTACTCTATTGAAATATTATATAGAAATATCTCTAGAAACTCAATCAACATTAATGTGAATGCTGCTGAGGTGTCTTCATAAGATTTCTATTGCTTGTCCTTGACTAGATTTCATAAATTTAAGAGAAAGTGAACTTTCCATTGTACTGGCCACCAAAATTTTGAAATGGGAAAAATACGTGAGTATTCTTGAAAGAAGTTCAGAACGTGATCTGGATGGAATTCAGTGAGGAGTGTTTACTACCATTGGCGTATTCATGAATTCATGACATCACCTCTCGACTTGGACGACCACTCCCACACACTCTCGTCAGAAATCCCAATGTAAAGGCCAGGCCAGTCATCTATTTGTGCTCAGCCACATTCAAAACCAATAATTGAATGAATGAATGTTTGGCTGATGAGGATCTGTCAGTAACAGAAAGCACTTTTTTACACGAATCGCTTGAACCAGGGGTTCTCAAACTGTGAATGGGAGGAGGGGCTATGACGCCGACTGCGTCATTGAAATTCTTGGAGGGGTTCCAAAAAAAACGTTTGGGGGGGTGTAAAGTTGATTGAAACCGTGTTTAACGTGACGACATTCCAAAATATATTACGAAGTCACCAGATAGAATGTCAATTGATGACAATAGATTTATAATTTATATTATACTATTGAATATAAATTAGCTAAAATAGTTTTATGTTTAGGATTTGTGCGGGAAGTTATTATTCAAGCTTAGCGAGACGTGAGAGCTAAGAGGGAGGGGCACGGAATGGCCCTTGATATTTTTTTTACCTTTACAAAAAAATGTTACCTATATAAAGAATCTCAAGAAATGTACATACATTTTGTATATTATCGACTGGATTTGAATTTTTTAATACTTATATAAATCTTCTTTTAGTTATAGAAAGAATATTTTCTAAAGATCGCATTTTTTGGGGGGTGTGCCTAATTTATGGGGGGCTGGTGCTAAATTTAGGGGGGGTGCGTCATGAGGCTTAGGGGGGATGGGCACCCTTGGTTACTCCTACCCCATAGGAGTACACGTAAATTTTCAGGGTGTACGAGGGGCAGGTTAATGAAAAATTAAAACATTTTTACTTCTTTCCGGTTCGTAATCACGCAAGGTTATTATTTAATAATGGAATCTAATTGAATATTTGTGTGGTCAAAGAGAATACTTCCCACCAGCAGATAAAAAGTTGTGACCCCCGCTATAGAAACTTTGGGCAAAGTTTAAAAAATTATATATTTGAGTGCTACGTTGTTAGATTCTTGGATCGTTGTTTAGATTCTTGGATTCTTAGATTGTTAGAAAGGAGTACTAAGAACTTTCAAATACTGCTTTAAAGATTCTTGATGTTGAGGTCTAGCAAAACTATAGTACTACAGTATATAGTATATATAGAATATTGTACTCAGCAAAACTTGAGCCTAACATCGAGGAACTATGTAAAAAGAAGCAAGCTCATCCTTCTTATTAATTTTTTGTAATGCGTTTCAAATATATTGTGTTTCTGATGTAACAAGTGTTTTTAATTTAACAGCCCTTCACCCACCCACCCCACACCAAGATAGAAAGGGGTACACAAAATTTTAATTTTTCATTTTGGGGTGCAGTCTTTAAAAAAGATTGAGAGTCCCTGGGGTTAAACTTACAAACGTTAAAATTACAAGCATTTTTATATCGGAAAGGAATTATTTTCAATCTAATACGGTATCAAAACAGACACTGTATTTCTATTTAAATTATGATTTTTACCCATTTATATTGGAGATACTCATCAGCCTCTGAATAGAAATACAGTGTCAGTTTTGATATTAAATTGATCATCAAGTATTTCGTCATAGAAAGCATTACAGAATTATTTCGTCTTCTTGATATTATTCCTAAAAAAATATTTTCCTGAAAATTATATCCTGTTTTAATTGTAAATATGGCAATATTGCGTTCTTGTGGTATATATCCATGATCTTCAGTAATTACTACTGACCTATCAACGTTATGAACTATTATTTTCATAACTAATTATTTCATAACTTCATCCTTTATTGACTGGAAATTCTTAAAGGCGAGTAAAGCTGAATATGTAACTTCTATACATTATGAAGCTATTGTTCCATAACGCAATGCATTGAATGGGATCTCAAGTGTATTGTATTTGCTCAAACAATAAACTAGTTCTAAAATATCAAAATTTCAATCTAAAGGAGTTAAGTTATTAAAGAAAATAACTTTTATTCAATTTTTTAAATATTTTTGTATACGTTTTCTTAATCAGGGAAAGCAGATTATCATCTTAAAAACATAGTAAGAAACTTTTAAAAAATGAAGTGCTTATGAATGTTAAATAAATTAATTTGTTTTTGGTAAACTTATATAAAATACCAAAAATAGATCAAAAATATATGTCAAATTGCTTGAAAACAGAGCACATGCTTTTATTATTTATTTATGTTTTATTTGCAGTACAGACTAATAAACATATTACAAGAACAGATATAAACGTATTATGTAAACTCTATAAAACCCTTAGGAAAGTCATAAAGTTTTTCAACTTTATAACTTACATCATTTATGATTTGAGTGAATGATACTCACCTACTAATATGCAATCACAGTGCAGATGGAATGAAGTCGAAGTCTTTGTTGAATGAAAAATTCATTAATTAGAACTTACAATAAGTGTTTACTGATTAGGTACTACACTTAATTTTTGTAATTAAACAGCGAAAAATTACTCATGGGCCTATAAAGTGTATGATGCTTTATTTTTACATATCTTTTAAGCATTGTCAGTTGAAACAACAATGAGTAATCATGCTGATAGCAAGATTTACTACGCAAAAAATATTTAAGCCCACACTAACTCACTTGTTTAACATTTTAAGCAGATAGCAAATTATTAATGATTTTCAAGTTGGAACTGAGAAGATTTATAATAGGCCTACATATAGACTGCAGTTCAAAAGTTACAAAAGTACGGTTTATAGCTACAACAAATAATTATTATGAAGTTGAGGTGATAGGATATTCAGTTTAACTTTGAAATCGTAAACATGCCAGTATTCGATAAGTTCTACTACTCGAAGCAGTTCTCAAGAAGATTGGATAAGATTGGTTATTATCGACGTTACAAAAGAATGGCTGTAATAAGCCAGGGTCAGACTGCTACAGTTTCACTCATCTCAATAATAATTTATGTGGATTTTATCTCTCTAGCATAAATTTAACTACTTGGAGTACAGAAAATATTAATTGTATCTGTCTGTAGAAAACAATAATTTATACATCTATTTACTTTCTTTGAGCCACTTGTAATATATTATTTTCATAATATATATTCATTATCATCATATTTTATAAATTTATATATAATATAAATAAATAAATTATTTTAGCTCGGTGAAAAAACTTCTCTAAGAACAAATATACCAATGAGAGTTGAAAACGTTGCTTTTTGAATAAGTTTTCTCAATAATTTTGAACTTTGGTACTTTGATACTAGGGATTACTTGGCTATTTCCATATCCAAAGCCCAGGAGGCGGACAGTAAGGGAGTTGATAATATGTATCTTCTCTTCCAAAATTCAGATAAGAAATTTCATAGCTATCAAATGCTGATAATTCTGTTAATGATAATGCTGTTAAATTCTATTTTCATGAGATAATGGTCACAGATAATATTCACCTATGTACACCCTAAAAAGAAAGATTCCTTTCTACGGCTATCCCCACATCATAATAGTTATCAATTATTGATAACACGCATCTAGAAACAGCATGGTCTTCGGTTTGATCGTTTGATTATTCAAAATTATTTGTATTTAAATATATATTTTATATTTGTATTTGTATTTATAAAGCCCCGTTTCTAAAGCAGGTCTACAACATGGACAAAAAATAAAAATTTATATTTGGTATAACTGTTCTATTTGGTTGAGGGACCCAGACGCATACTGAGAAAGTATTGTAAAAGCTTTTCCAAAATGAACAATTTTACGCCAAAAATGAACGATTTTAGAAAATTTATTTGTTTACTTTATCTGAAGAAGTACGGGGCTGGAAAAATTAGAATTTGGTATACATGATCCAAGACTATTTAAGAAATATTTTCGAAGATACTTCAAAACTAGGAATATGTTTTAATATTCCGTGTGGTCTCAAATTAATTATTTTTGGAAATTTATTTGATCATCGTTTCTCAAGATCAACACGGCGTAAAAAGTTTCATTTAAGATATGTATGTATAATAACGACTGCAGATGACTCTTCAGACTACAACGTTGTATTGTAATCCAAAGAGCGTACTACACAAACGAGGAGTAAGGTAGTTTGTGGTTGCTTCCCTCTCTGAGCTTTCAGATTTATATCAGTATGCAAAGCTCACCGAAACAACGTCGAAGCTCTAAGCTTCGGTTCATTCTCACCACTAAACAAGGTCATGCTGCATAGGCATAGGTGAGTGCGCATACTACAGATATGGATGAGTACAATAAAAAGCTACTACAAATTCTCCTTGGAGGTGTAAAAACTGATCACTTCTTAAATTCTGTATAAATTTCCACTTTCCATCATAGAGTCAAAGCGAGCCTGCGGGTCAGCTGAGTGAAGTTTTCAAAGTACTCCATATTATATATGTGTTCACCCAAAACAAGTATTTTTTTTAATTCAGCGTTTCACAGCGTTTAGGCTCGAAATAACGATTTTTGAAAATTTAACTTTCTTATTAAGTACCACGAGGCCTATAAATTTCAGGTTTATTGAAGACTCTAGAGGAAAACCTAGTATAGCTTTCAAAATTTTCCCCTCACACGGTGTAAGAAATGAAACAGTGCAAATCGACTTACAAAGGTGCGGTGCGCTCGCACAGAGTACCTCGGCAAGGCGATTAATTGAAGAAAAGGGTTTTAAAATACTCCCTGAGTTTATAGCATTGGTGTTCTCACGTCTATTCTGATATGGCTCCAAAGTTCCAATCAAAATTCTGTAACGAATATGAAATTGGAGAGAATAGAGAGAAAGAAGAAACAGTGGTTCTCGGTGTTATCTGCTATGTAAATGTTTACTTCTAAGCAATTAATTACTCTGCTTTTGACACTTTTATGGTGTTTACTTGGTAATTTGTAGAATGTTCTAGCTGTTTGATTAGAAATTAATGGAGTCTTATCGAATATTGTGGAAGGCATGAAGGTCTTTCATTGTTTATTTTAGAAATCAGTAGAAGTTGGTAGAGAAATCTAGAGATATCTCAATTATGAAAAATTATATAAATAGAGGGAGACTTTTGTAAGTTAGTTCAGCCTTGTTTGAAACTCGTCGTGATAAGTGGCAGTAGTGACAGTTCCCGTTAATACAGACAGTGAAATCCTGTTGACGCTATTACAAACCATGCAATGAACTTTCGTTGTCTTTAGTGATAATTGTCTTGACAGTTCTATAGTGATAATTATTTTACTAATTACTGTATTACGGACTTGTGCTACGTAAGTTAATTGTTCTTCCTTGACGATTCTTTTTGAATATTATTGGACAGTTTATTGTACAGTTATTATTTAATATTAGATCGGCCTTTTGACATTTAGTGATTGATTTTTGTACAGTTTATTGAAATCTCATTATCAGTTGAACAATATCGTGTTATCTGTTTTTAATTGCTTATTTTTCTGTAAGAAATTACTGAACAGTGTGAGTTTTAGATTATTTGTGTTAATAAAGTGCAAGTGATAAATTTAAGTGTTGCCAGCGTTATTTTAAACATAGAACCCGTAACAATTCATAAGGAAAGTTAAAACCCCTAAGTTTGTTCAGCGCTTGGCACCACTTGGCCCTGGTTTGCAACAATGTCCCGAACTAAGTTCGAGTCGAAACCAATGACTATGATGGACTTTCTGAAATTATTATGTAAGCTTATTTACACCACGCATAACTGTAAAAACACATGTGTTTAGGGATTAGTGATAAGGGATTGTAATTATTGATCAAAACTTTGATATTAAAATAACGCATATTTTCATTTTAATATGAATTATATTCTCATTTTACTTGGTCGTCACTGAGGACTTGATAATTTTATTGAAATAGTATAATAATGAATGAATAAACACATTCTTAATGCAGTAAAAGCCTGTGAATTACTTATGATTACTAGTAAACTATCTGGCATCACACATGCTATTATTGTATGCCAGTACAACAAAGAGGCAAAACAATTGGGGGAATAAAGTTTGCGAAAATAGAATATTTGAATAGACAAGAACAATAATAGATTTTAAATAGTATCTCTAACAATACTGTACTAGCAAGACAATACAATACTAGTTCGCCATTTAGCTCATTTTAGCTCGTTCACCTTCGGGGTTGTTCTTTGATCTTGCGTCATACGTGGAGAGAATGTTTGTTTTCTCTTTGTGCCTGTCTTCCCACTCATTACAAAATTCATTTATCCAAATTAAACTAAGCACAAGAGTTTCAATCAGTGAAATATTTGAATAATATTGATTAACAAAATAATTAAACTCTAATTTTTCATGCTATTAATTGGAGCTACATTATATAGATGAAGTTTATAATTACGATGAACCAGTATTGTAAAACAATATCACTTATAATTTTTGTTATCATTTAAATTTTAAATCGATTGAAATGTTTAACCATTAAATTTATATAGAGATTAGAGAATAGAGATTACTGATTTGAATGGTTTATTATTCCAGTAGTTAACTCTGTAGTTTATTCCAATTATCTCTTCATTCTTATGACCACTGGGTAATTCACAAGTTTTGTTTTGCTTTAATAATTAATAGGCTAGAAATATAAAAGATAATAGCTTGGAAGCTACCCAAGAACGCATTCGGACTGTATTTTCTCTAGTTATGTTCCATTCTTCGATTTTTGTTTATTTATTCTTTTGTTATTGTTCTTTAAAACACCTTTTTCTTTTCTTCTGTGTTTTAAAATATCTAGTTTATTTTATTTGTTCACTCTTATTTGGAGTTTTGTGGGAGGGTTGAGTGGGAGAGAAGACCGGTTACGCTCTAATTCACCCTTCCAGGTAAACAGAATTGAGGCAGGCCTCCAATGTCAATGCCTATGAAACTACCTTGAGACTTCCTCAACTAAATAAGAAATCCTGGAAAGCATTTTATTTAAAGGCTTCAAAGCGTTCCTTAAGTTCAGGGAGCCTGCAAGTAGGTCCATAAAAAATAAAAATACGGTTTCGTAGCGTTTCTTATATTAAGTAGTGTTTCGTTCGTCATGTCCCAGGCTCCAGAGGGCCTAGTAGGGTTAAGGGATTAGTAGGCCTACCACTACTTGCAATTATTGTAGAGTTTTGTATGACCAAACCTTCATCAATCATCATCTCGTGGAGGTAGTGTGAAATATGGTCCAGTTGGAATGTTATGTTTTCCAGTTTCCTCCAACCCCCCCCCCCCCTCCCCCCTACCCAACAAAGATTATGATACGTAGGCAGTCGTTGAAATGTGAATTCACTGAGATTTAAAGCGCGTTCTAAATCGAATCCTCAAATTACAGACAAGGGTGAATAGCAAGGCGCTTAGTTCTGTTTGCATCTAGTTCAATTATTGAACAATCTAATATCAAAAACGACTCTTTATTTCCATTTGAATTATGTTTTTGTACCAGCTGATGAAGCTTCTCTTTAGAATTGAAATGTATCCCTTCACTATCTCCAGTATAAGTGAGTGAAAATCATAATTTAAATAGAAACACAGTGTCAGTTTTTATATTCTTGAAAATGAGGTATGAGTAAACATGAAATAGATGAGAGCTACGCTATAGAAGATGACTGAACACTGCAGATAAGTGGGAAGGGTTTCATGATTGGAACATTTCTGAGGATGAGTAACAAACATTCCAAAGGTTAAAATGTAATTTAAACTGGCTCTGTCGAACTCGCTCATCATCAAGCATCAACCTCCATCTTTTCTGAAGCAGGGAGCGCATACCATTCTTTATACTGTTCTTTACAGTAGGCTATAGTAAGTCACCTGGTAAATCGCTTCATCTTTTCTGTAATAGCTTTTGCTGCTGTATCCACAAAGAAGAACATGCACCATCATTGGAGGGTACCGTCTAACGACTCTTGTTCATTCCATCTTTTCTAAATATCATCCGATTTTAGTTCTGATACAGTTTCTAACTCTTGTTACAAGCTCTTGAAAGGTCACAAAATTCACACTTCAACATATTTTTGGACTGTTGCAACTTGCAATACATTGGCATGAACTATTCACGAAAATATTGAAACCCAATTACCAAGCAAGTGTCCCAAAAAATCAAATCAAACAAACATATGACAATGATGAAATCGTTGGCAGTTTACGTTTTGCAACTTCATTCAATAACTGTCAACAAAGAATACATCTGGTCTGATAAGCCAAAGGTCCTGGGTTCGATCCTAGTTGAGTACAAGATATTTTTCTCGAGCCACTCCCGTGTTTCGGAGGACACGTTAAGCCGTCGGTCCCGGTTGCATATAAAAAAAGCAGTCGTTAAAAAAAACGGCGAGGTGGAACTACCCGTAAGGGTCTCCCCACCACGATAAGCCATACGAATTTACTTTTTTTTACAAAGAATATTTCAATAACAACATTAATCACTAGCCTTCCTAATCACTAGTCTATCCTTTAAAACGATCGGAATTCTCTCTGTCTGTCTGTCTCACGATTACGGACGAACGCCTAGACCAATTGTTATGATTTGTTATGTTTTTTCATATGGATGTTTCTTATTCCTAGGCACAGCAATGTATATATTTTATTTTTCAAATCCAATATGGCGGCCAATTTTTTTTAAATAAAGCGAAATTGTATCAATATGAGCTTCCTTCTTATATACAGTTAATGTGGTAGGTACTCATAGAATAGTGGATACAAGATACAAGGTGATATGGAATAAACTGGCAAACTTGTGCGTGTGTGTGTGTGTGTGTGTTTGGTCGTGTGCAGTGTGCCCATACTAAGTAGAGCATGAATAAGAGCATACATTTGAATCCAATAATTTTACTGGATCGCCCAGGCATTAGCCGGGCCTAGTTGTCAAATATATGAACTTTTCAAAAATTAATTTTTTCAGTTTTTATCATTAATGATAGATTTAGCAATGAAAATTGAATCTAAAGTGCTCTTTAACTATTTTCGAAAATACCATCTCCTTTTGAGTGAGAGGAGGGTTGGGCGAGTGAGCTCAACTTGACAGAACTACTAGTAATAAGTAACTGTCAAATAGGCTGATCAATAACTCAATAATGAATGTCAAATAAACTATTCAATAACCAAAATAATAATTGATACTCTTACTGGCACTAGTCCAAAAGAAGTTCTATTATCTTGGAAAAAAACCTTATTACAGTTACTGTCACGTCACAGTTATTCTCACACTAATAGTCGAAATGCACTGTACTGTTTATAATAACAATACATAATATGAAGTACAGTAGTCAAAGAATAAAAAATGCAATTGAAGAATGAGGATGAGAGTCACTCGTTATCACCATTCTTTAATCAAGAACACTGACTGACTATCGGCAGGAGTTCCCATATTTATACAAAAGCATTTTTCACTAGAAAATTCCAGTGCCATTGTTGTCTCCTTTGTTTGCACAGTATAGACAGTAAGCTTCGATTTGAAAGCCTTTTGTTTACACAATAATCATTTTTGATCAAGATTTTTCCATAAAGGGGTATTAAATGTATGAGAGTGAGCAAAAACAAACAGTCAAAGAGAGAAATAATAAACGTCGATTGTCGTTTTGTTTATTTGATGGACATCAGACCATTGTGCAAGCAAAGCACTGCTATACTTATTGTGCAAATATACACAAATAATTTGTGTATTCATCAAACAAAATAAGTGTATTCAACAAACATGTTATTCATTTCTACCCTCTGCTCGTCGTTGCAATATTTAAAGCCCTGGTAGGCCTGCATGTCAGTTACAATTATTTTAGCTCGGATATTAAAATTTATCCATCAAAGATCATCAAATTTGATACACCACCGTTTCGATCCTTACATATTTATTTTGAATAAATTACCCTATATTATAGCATGGATTGGTACATGAATTGCGAGCTAAACTGGATGGAATTAGCACCAATCATGACATATGGAAAGTACTTTCAGTTTCAACTGGATACCAGTACCGGTTGTGCAAGCATTTTCTGGTATGCAAGTAACCGGCTTTGTCCGTGTGCTTTGTGCAAAGCTGCAACCACCATTATTTGACAAGAGGCCAGATCCAACTCATATGACTGGTTAAAAACTTGTCTTCTCAATGGCTTCAATTTCGCAATCAAATCGCTTTGAATAGCTGGCTATTGAGCCACACCCTTCACTTGCATAGAAATGGAACCGCATCATGCAAATTATTTAGGTCTGCAAATAAAATATTTATTCAGCTATTATGACCTTTACCCCCGATGTAGATATGTCTTTTCTGTAGTTCTTGAAAAACGGTGATCAACTATAATGCCAAAAAATCGTTGATATGTTCTGCCGAATGTAAGTACATTTATTATATATACTCACAAAATAAAAAACTGACTGCAAGTCGTTGAATTTACAGCAAAAAGTTAATATTAACAAAGCAGATCGTTATGGAACAAGAAATTCAAGAACAAAATTGATATCTGGTATAAAAAGTGATGTTTATAAATTTAATTGTGGTGATTTTAATGCTTTTTTGTGGGTTATACAGGTGCAGGTTTCAAATGTAGAATAAATGAACATATATTAGGGATTGGAAACCCAGAAAGGAGATTCAATTTTAGCAGAGCATCTAATTAATAATGGCCACAAGTTCACGTTCAAGGCTGAAGAAATAAATGAATTTCTGAATTTGACTGGCAAAGGCAGACAATTGAACATTTTAGAAGCTTTGGAGATAACTAGGTTAGAAAAAAAAACGATTCTAATACTAGTTTAAATGATCAAATATTTTATTTTAACCAATTCAATACAACTAACTGGATTTCATCATAATTCTAGCCTACATTTTAAAAACTTTGTGTCTTTCTCGGTTGACCTTACTGCATTTCAGTGAGCTTCTATTTTTTTTAATTTTCAATTCTAGCCCAATTGTGTATTGATCATCTTTGTTGCTTTCTCGATGTTCAAGGTTTTTGTTTCTTGACTTGACTCTTATATTTGCTTGTTACTTCTCCCAGCAGGGGGCGTGACTTGTTATGGCCTTCAGCCTATCACAACCTTCAATGAAGGTCAGCCTCTTTCTCGCTTAGCCATCACAATAGTATCATTCCATGTTTAGTATATATTAAGCTACTCTGTACTTTAGTTTTAGTTTGTTTGAGATTGATAATGGTGTATAACAAGCGAAACTAGAATCTCAATATTTTTAATAAATGTGGTTGTGGCAATTTCTTCTTATTATTCATTGCTTCACCCAAGGCAGCATCAATTCGTGAAAAGTAAATTATAATTATTATAAAAATTGAAAGTGGAAACAATTTTGTTTACATGGACACAGAGTAAGTCATGATGAATTGATAAGTGTAGCAATTGTTCGTGGTTATGGTAATTTCATGCTACAGGTCATGATGGTCTTCAATTAGTCTTTCAAAATGTAGCTACATGAAAACTAATTTCACAGATGCTTTCCTCCAGAACTTTCCCCTTTGATTAATTTCGTGGTCAATTGGTCTTCTGATAGAAGCTGAGTGTGACTTGCAAAATTGCTTACATTCATTAGTTTCATAAAAAATTACCAATTGATTATTGGCACTTGGCTCCACTTTCTATGTTTTCAGAAGGCTAAATATATCTATCAGAAGGCCTACTGATAGTTCAGAATTGATCATTGTTTATTGGAGTTTCAAGAATCAATGTGTTATTGGATAAGCGTCTAAAGCTAGTTAATTTAAAGCTTTAAACTTTAAACCATGTTTTTCTGATGCATTGAATTATTTTGCCTAACCTAAGTTCAAAATGTAAAATGTTTACCTAAAGTATCTACAGGCTATCCTCAGATAATTTCATATGTTTAAACTTAATTGATGATTTTGACATAAGAAATGACACATATTTATAACCTGCAATTATAATCAAGTTCTAGGGCCATCCACTCTGACGCAGATCCAGTGAGAGAGAAAGGGAGGCATTATCCCTCTTTGGCCGGGAATAAATATATAGCCTATATACCGTACTTTTTTGAAACTTAGATGGCCCTAAAGTGATTACAAAAGTCATAATTATTAATAAGTTATAAGAAGCTTAAAAAGCTTCAGCCACCCAAAATTTTGAGGAATATTTTTACTAAAAATAATATTGAATCAAGTAAGTTAGGAACAAGTTAGTTTTTTACTGCCATAGGTACCAACTAGAAATAATAATTATTAGTATATGACTTTTATTGGTGAGGAGACCCTTATATGTAGGGTGCCTCAACCTCGCCGTTTGAGCCATGTTACGGAGAACACAGTAGTCCTACACAGTTTAAGGTGGGTTCTGAACCTCCAGGTAAGTAATAATAATCACTAATAGCTATCAAGTGTGATTGTCAATTTCACTTATTATTCTCATTATTATTATTATTATTCTCCACCTGCCAAATATGATGAAACATGACAAACGTGTGATTGAAATTGCATTTATTGCTCCAAAATCTCAATATCTAACTTCTGATGTTGAAGATCCATCTTGTTTCCACTAATTTGTATTATAAACTTAAAGTGTACTGTGGGTCGTCTGATGATGCTCTAGACAACAGAGCGAAACGGCCGTCACGCCATAACGTGAGTCAATTTCCATTTAAAAGTGTTTTTTAAGTTTATAATATCTAACTTCTATAAAAAAGTAAGGCTCTATTCAAATAAGATATTGCACCATTAACTTTAACTTACACAATGCAACTTTTATCTACACAATCAAACCCCAACAGACACTACTAATCAGAAAGTTAATTATTATACTATGAATAGCTGCTCATTATTTTTTATTATTTTTTTTGTAGATTACGTCTTGGAGGCTCCAGTTAGGGAGTATAAGACAAGTCAGATTAACGATTAACATTAGTCATATACACTAGATACCATAATTAATTACTATATCAATTAGTTGAGGTGAGGCTTAATTTTGATGTGAAAGGAACTCTTGTACACTATAAAAAGCTTTATCAACTAAATATTTTTTCAATTGGTTTTTAAATATTTCTATATTTTCAAGACTCTTTAAAAACTGCGGTAGCTTATTGTAGAATTTCCTACCAATATAACTAGGTTTTTGTTTGAATAAGCTACTATTGTGACTCACAAAGTGATAATCTCCTCGGCTTCTTGTATTATAATCATGTACATCAAGATTTTGGTTAACATCATTCGTTTTTACATATAATGTAGCTTCATACACATATAAGCAGGGTACAGTTAGGAGACCAAGTCTCTTGAACAACGGCCTACATGAATCCAACCTATTTACTCTTTCTATACACCTAACTGCTTTCTTTTGGATCTTAAACACCCTATCAAGATTTTGTTTTAATGAATTACCCCATACTAAGATAGCATACCTCATATGTGACAGTAAGAGCCCATGGTGAGCTGTAAAAAGTAACTTTTTGTCATTCAATCTAGCGAGCTGTCGCAGGACAAATACCCCAGATGAAATTTTACAACATATTTTCTCAACTTAAAAAACACTTTTGAATGGAAATTGACTCACGTTATGGCACACTACACTACAATTTAGACACACTACACTTCACTCACAAAAGCCAGAAACTCAATGTTTTAGAACAATATGAGATATACAAACATGCAAAGCAGCAACCTGACAACATTTTAAATGATCAACTTAACTTCTCACATACTCTATTTGACAAAATAATCCCAATTTCAAACCTCCCGCCTACTCATCCCCCCACCCCTTCACCATTCCAACATAACTAACCCTCAAACTCATGCCTTGAATCAGTGTGCTGTGGGTCGTCTGATGATGCTCTAGACAACAGAGCGAAACGGCCGTCACGCCATAACGTGAGTCAATTTCCATTCAAAAGTGTTTTTTAAGTTTATAATACATATTAGTGGAAACAAGATGGATCTTCAACATCATATTTTCTCAATGTATGGTGCCCAGGTCAATCTTCTATCCAACAAAACTCCTAGAAATGCAATGTTTTCTTCCTGGTCTAGTTGATTATCACTTACAAACACGTTTATAGCCCTATCTTCATTTGAATTATGTTTGTTTTTGAATTGAAGGTATTGGCATTTTTTACTATTTATTGTTAATTTCAACTGATTTAAGAATTGGACAATGGACTGCACACCTATATGGGCACTTATTTCTAAATTATCTAGAATGGAATTGCTGAAAATGAGTGATGTATCATCTGCAAATATAAGAGGGCTCTACCACTAATTAACTCTTTATGTAAATGGTTGGCATATAACAAGAAAAGCAATGGACCTAGTACTGACCCCTGGAGCACTCCAGCTTGGACCTCTAATTTATTAGATTTATTCTTTACTATACTATTCCCAACTACTGCAGTTAGTTCTACACATTGTTTTCTCCCAATAAGATATGATTCAAACCATTTCAGTTCAACCCCATTTACGCCTACATTTTGCAGTATTTCCAATAAAGTTCTATGATTAACACAATCAAATGCCTTTGATAGATCTAAGAAGATTGCAGTAGCTTTATCACCTGAATCTATTATATCTATTAGTTTATAAACTAGAGAAACTATGGCTGTCTTTGTTGATCTCCCTTTCTGGAAGCCATGCTGTTCATCACAGATAAAGTTAGCTTCTTGAAGGTGCAGAAGTAACCTATTTAGAACTACTCTTTCAAAAATTTTACTTATTACATTTAAAATACTAATGGGCCTATAGTTTTCCACCTTTTCTCTATCACCACTTTTGAAGATTGGCAAGATCTTCCCCTCTTTCAAATTATCTGGAACAACACCTTGTTCTAATGAATGATTGATCAGATGAATCAAAGGGTCTAACAATTGATCTTTACATTCTTTCAGAATTTTACTGGATACCCCATCCATTCCTACAGTTTTTTTATTATTCAAACTATCAATGATATTTGACAACTCATCTTGCGATACTGATTTTACAAATGTCTACACTATCATCAATATATTTGTTATTTTCGTTAATTATTCTGGGGACACTAGTATAAGCATCTACATGAGCTATTTGCCTATTTTTATTTATTACATCCCACACTATACTGTGTTAAAGTACACACTATTATTCAAAATTTCAGCTGTTTTCTTACATTTCGCTCTTTTCACTTCTTTTGTATAGTTTTTCTTTAGAGCTTTGTAATTATCTTCACTTAACATATTTCTAGATAGTTTGAATTCATCATAATTTTTATTATGCATCTTTAACCCTATTTCTTTCTGCAAGGATATCATCAGTTATCCACTCTTCAATTTTGTCTAATTTGTTTTTTACAGGGACTTTTTTAACCCGACAACTCATAGTAATATGAAACCTTAAAATATTAATGAAACTATCATATTTGTTATTCAAACTATTTTGCTATTGTAAACCCTACTCCAGTTTTCTTGTAGCAGATTCTGCTTTAAACAATCGATATTCCCCTGTTCACATTGTTGAATTTCTTTCATTACTCTACTCTTTTTAATTGATTTAAGACCTTGCAACCCCACCTCTAAGATTTGATAGTCATGATCAGATAGTTCCGGGCCGCCTAATCTTGTTTTAGAGTAATCTATATTAGTAAGGATGTTATCAATTATTGTTTGTGATGTTCTTGTGATGTGATGTTGTGATGTGATGTTGTGATGTTGATGTGATGTGATGTGATGTTCTTGACTGGTATATTCATGAACTTTTATTTCCAAGTTATTCATGTATATAATATCCCTTAAATCTTCTGTCATTTTATTCTGTGTTGCAAAGTCTGTATTGAAATCTCCCGCTACAATAACGTTTGTAAAGCGAGTAGTAGTAATCTCTAAGATTGAATAGTTCGCAAAAATTGTTCCATTCCCCATTTGGTGACCTGTAAATACCTAACACCGCTACTTCGAAATTATTGTCGATTTTTACTCTCAAACCAGTAACTTCTAAATCCATTTCCACAGCAAATTTCTCTACATATTCTAAATTAAATGTTTGCATATTCTTAGCAGTTTTAGTGAAGATAGCTACTCACTTCGATGAGATGTCCTGCAATACGACGCTTTCAATGAATACTTTGGAATATTAAGTTGTGACAATTCATCTTCTTTTAAACCATGCTCGGTGAAAATAACTATATCAGGAGCCTCTTCTTTCAAAAATACTTCGATTCTATCTATTTTGTTACGAATGTACTGAATATTCTGATGGAACACAGTGAGTACCGGTACTTCCCTATCATCCCTTATTACTTTATCGTTGCTTTTGCATATTGAAGTAGATTTACTTAATCTCTTAGAATCTTGAGAGCCTATCAGGTTGCTACAAGAGTTCCTTCCACTAATGCTATCCTGATTTTTTGATCGATTAACGTCTTTTAATACAATTGAAGATATGAATTTATCATTTGAAACTATTTTCCCTTCCCGGTTTTGAGCCACTTTACTAAAAAAGGTTCGTTAGATGATTGCTTAGGAGAATTATTGACAGTAGATTGCAAACGACTTTCAATCAGCTCCTGCCAGAGCCTATTACAAAATATTACTTTGCCAGATTGATTTAGATGTAGACCATGATTAGTGAAGTTTTGTTTTTTCAGCCTTTCATTTAGAAAACAAATCCCCAATTGCTTAGAATTCTTATTTTTTAGGCTGTTGATTGTATTATGGATTGATTTATTTGTCGACTTAATGGTTTCATTTAGCTCTGGCCTATCAAACCTATACGGAATTGTACTTATTATTACATTCGTTTTTTGGCTGAGTGGCACAATCTCTTCAATTTTTCCATTTATTTCAGGAAGATGTTTTAGATTAGGTTCATTTATATTGTTTGAGCCACCCAGTACTATTAGAGAATCGTTTTTACCAAAATCTTTAGTTTGCTCCTTTGCTGACTCTTCGATTGCGTTTATAGGGGCACTTGGCTTGAAAAAGCTCTGAACTTCATACTTATTTTTTAATCTTTTATTTAGTAGGTCACTGCAGTCTCGTCCATGACTGGATGTCAAGAGCAGTACTCTACATTTCCTATCGTTATCTCCCGCCCTCACTTTAGTTTTAGTTGCTGTTTGCAAAACCTGACTACACGTTTTAATTTGACCAATTATGTTTTCCCCATTTCTTTTAGGTTCTAATTTTTTTGTATTGATCAGAGGTTGAGATCTTACATTAGCTAAGTTTATTTTTGATTTTAATATTTCGATTTCCTCTGACATAAACCTACATTGACTCGTATTTCAGTTTTATGGTCTTCCTGCTGCAATTTTACAATAACTTCCAGAGATTTTATGTGATCCACCAACCCTATCCGTTCTTCCTCAGAATTTTTTAGTGATGATTCTAATTTTGTTTTTAATTCGGTGTGATCACTCATTAGTTTAGCAACCTTTTCTTCTACATCTACAGTAGCTTCAAGAGCTGAAAGAGATTTTTTTAGTAATACTTGAGAATGCGTAGTTACCTGCGGTTTAGTTAAACAATTTGATTTAGATGATTTGTTTGGACTCATTTTCTTAGCTAAAAATTGTTTTCAATTGATTTATGTTAAATGTTTAATGAAGTATTACTTAATTTATTATAATTGTCAACTCGAGACTATTTAATTATAAGAAAATTTATCAATATCAGTACACCTAACCTTGAAAATAGAATTTGACTTTTTATTTAGATACTGTAATTTATATTAGACAAATTAATGATGTAAATTATTAAGATATTATAAATACTAATAATAATAAACAAAAATACTACTTATCCGTTTGAATTAATATTCTATTCTTCAAAATTCGCAGAGCCTGTTATGACAACGTATGCACAGTACCACTGCTACCTCGATTCAACCATTGTTTATAAGAGGTGACCTCCAGATGAATATTGAAATCTCCACTTATGATGATTTTTTCATTCATATAAGACAAAGAATAATACAGTGCTCCAGGACACTTAGGAAAGAGTCAAAATCTTCATCTGGTTAATGGTGGTACACATGCAGACACCACTGTCAGTTCTAAATCAAGAAGCCTCACCCCATAGAGCTCAATCACTTGCTCATCATACCACCTGTCCATGACAATAGTCTTAGCAGAGCCAATCATATGTTTCACAACATAAACTGCAGTTCCTCCATTTTGGAACTGAGTCCTACAATACATGCAAACAAGTTCCAAGTTGTCTAATTTTGAATGAAGTTTGCTTTTGTCAATATTCAGCCAGTGCTAACATAGCCTACACAGAGTATGTCAGGCTTTGTCTCTTCAATAAAAACAGCTAAAACATTTAGCTTAGTCCTGAAACACTGAACATTCAGACCTATCACTGTGATAGCATTACCCTTGTCAAATTTTTGAGGCATATAGGTTCTATGTCTCACTCCTGGGGAGGCATATATTTCTCCTAAAAATTTAACTCCTGACTGTGACATTTTCAGGCCAGAGATTCGGATCTTCTAGCTGCCTTCAAAGACTATAGTCTATCCTTAGTTTAAAACTAGCATTTTTGCCCTTTGAAGGTAACCTTGCAATCTCAAATTCTCTATCTGGAAAATTACTCTTCTGAAAATCATTAATAGAAGAGTAACCGGCAGCCACCATCTTCTAGAAGCAGCTGTCAAACCCATTTCCTTATTTGCACCTACAATTACTGTATTCTTCAACAATTTTCTCTTAGTATTTGCAGTATCATTTACAGTCTTAGAATTTTGCTTAGTTTGGTTAAGTCATGCAAAACTTTCACTTCAGCATCACTATTATTTGTACTTTTTTTTTGAGGATGAAGCCCACATAGGTCTGAGACCTGTGCGTGGGTAATGAGTTGGATGATGGTGATTGATGAGTTGGACCTACAGTTTTAGGTGGGTTACGAACCACCGGATTTGCACCCTTGTTTCTATTTCTACATGTTTAGTTTCATTGAGTTTGGTATTATTTGATTTTATTGATTGGCTATTTCGAGTTTTAGATCTATTTTGTCTAATAATTATTGTAGACCAACTTTTGGGACCAGTTTCACCTATATTATTAATTGAATCTTCAATGCAAGATCTCAGCACATCATTATTCGGTAGAGGAGAAATTTCTCTATCAATGTCAATCATGCAAATCATGACTAATTGTATTTATATTATTCAAATCAGAATGTGGAAAACTTCTATCTTCAACTATTTTTGTGCACCTACTCAAGGCCACAAAAGGCCAGCCAGCGCTCAGTCTACTCAACTCGTCCAAAACTATACTCAAATTCTTAGTCTGAGTTTTCTTTTCGTCACAAACATCAATCTTTGTAGTGACGAAGGTGATATTGTGGAAGGTGTCCGTAAAGAGGAAAAAGACGAAATTGTCACAACCACATTTATTAAAACTTTGAGAAACTAGTTTCGGTTGTTACACCATTATCAATCTCAATCAAACTAAAACTAAAGTACAGAGAAGCTTAATATATACTGAACATGGAATGATACTATTGGCTAAGCGAGAAATAGGCTGACCTTCATCGGAGGTTGTGATTGGCTGACAAGTCACGTTTCCTGGTGGGAGGAGTAACAAGCAAAAATACAAGTCATATCAATAACTAGAAATTGTGAATATCTAGAAAGCAACAAAGAAGAAAAATACGTAATAAGACTAGAATTGAATCAAATTGAAACTAAAAAAATAGAAGCTCACTGAAATGCAGTCACGGTCAACCGAGAAATACACGAAAGAACTGTTTTTTTAATGTAGGCAGGAATTATGATGAAGCCAAGTTAGTTGTATTTAGTTTTAATTTGGACCTATCATAGTAGCATATCTCGCTAATGTTAGAATAGTGCATTCTTTTTTCATGACAAATTATATCAATATGAAAAATACATAATGTATAACAATATTATAACAGACTTCTGTTTAAGCAGTTCAGCTGTCTATAGTAGCATATCACGCTAATGTTGACATAGTGAATTCTTTTTCCATGATAAAATAACAAAATTATTTTATAGACTTCCGTTTGAGCTGTTCAACTGTCCAGAAGCTCAGTTTTCTGTGCATGTCAGTTGGTGTTGATGTCAAATTAATAATTTCGTTCTTTCGTCCTAGTGCAATGCCATACAATCATATAAGTTACATGCATAATAATTATACAACTTTTAATCGTGAATAAAATAATTACTGCTGTTTAATTTTAGTTTTTTTCATTTTTTAATAGTATTTTTGGTTTCTTGTTTTAGATTAGTTTTGGCTGAGAAAAGAAAATGTTCGCATATAATCCATGACTGTTTTGCAAAAACAGCTAAAACTTTAATTAAAGAAATAAAATAAATAAATAAATGAAATTTTATTATCATTAAGCAACATTGGCAATAGACAAAGTCAACCTTATACTAGAGATTTTTACAAGTAAGCATGATATAGATAGAATTATACATGTAACTAACTTAAAGTAAACCTAAAAGGAGTTCACATATTAAATTAGTATATAAATACAAGGCCCGGTATATATTTTTAAAGAATATAATTATCTAAGGGATTAAATAGCAATAGTTATTTCAGAATCTAAGAATTCTTGTATAGAATACATTGGTGTTTTTATTAACCAGTTGAAAAGTTTTATTTTGAATTTATCTGCAGTCTCATTGATTTGTAATCAATGACTTCATCCTCAAACAGTAGTTGTGATAGCTCAGAAATAAAAATGATGCGGTTCCATGGTTAGATGATTCAAAAAATGAATACAACGTGAGTTCTGATATTTTTTATACTTCAACTCAAACTTGAAATTTTCAGAAAAAATTGAAGCAATTAAGACTGTTTGGACACCGGATCCAAATTTAAGTTTTCCCTCACATCTTATGGGACAAAAATTTAAAATTCCAGCCACAGTGGCTTGCAAGGTGGAAATGGTTGTCCTCACTTGACATTGAAAGATGGAGCATTTTGCAAATATTGTGTGATACTGAAAAAAAGCTTCTGGAGGAGTCAGTGGGCTCATAGGGAATCTCTGTACTAAGGAATTAAAGAACTCGAAGCATGCTGTTGAGAATTTTTTTTTTTTTTTTTTTTAACATTTTTTTTTCACAATTAACATTTTTTTTGAGGATGAAGCCCACATAGGTCTGAGACCTGTGCGTGGGTAATGAGTTGGATGATGGTGATTGATGAGTTGGACCTACAGTTTTAGGTGGGTTCCGAACCACCGGGAAGTGATTTTACAGCAGAGAACAGTGTCTTTTTTGCTGGCCAATCAATTTCTTGAATGGTGAAAAGAATGAGTATCATTGAAGTGCTGTGTAATAGTTTCAATGATGCAGTGGCTGTTAATGATGGTAAGCAACTTTCTGTCAATATTCAAGTTGATAAAGCCAAAAAATTGGAATTAGAAAATAACAGGAATTCATTTTGCTGGTCATCAATGCAATTATTCTTTGTAGACGTCAAGGACTTCCATTAAGACCAAGGCCATAGAGACAGTGGAACTATCTCTGGTAATGCTTCAAGAAAATGATGAAAACTTGAGAGCAATATTGAGATTTGATTTTGAATCAGTTTCACTGAGTGGCTCTGATGAAGTAATAATGTTGAGAGAAAGATACCAGCGCAATGCACAATATTTAAGCCTAATTATTCAAAACGAAATTATTCATATCTGTAATGAAATTTTACTTAGAACGATAATAGCCATGGAAAATAAGGCTAATTTTTATTCAGTGCTAGCCAATGAAACAGTGGAAATTAGTGGCACAGAACAATTCTCAATTTGTGTACGTTATTTCGACCACAAGAAAAATATAATTATAAAAAACAGTTTCTTCAATTCATACCAGTAGTAAGTACAACAGGTAAAAATTTAGCCGAAACAATTTATCATCGCTTCAAGAATAGGGACTATAGACATCAAAAAAATGATGGAGCAGCTGCTATGAGTGGTCATTTGAAGAGGACGCAGAGAATTATCAGAGAGAAGATTCCTAATAGTGCTTTATATGTACATTGCAGTGCTCATTCTCTTAATTTGGCAATTTCTTCTGCATTTACCATATCCTACATATGGAATGCAATGGGTACAATTGAAGCAACTTATTCATTTCTTGTTTCTCCAAAGCGCCAAGCAACGTTGGAAGAAATTTCAAGTAAAAATAGGATTTATTAATTTCGAATTCTTTTAATTTGTCAGTTTATTCAATTGTCAGTCACTTCAAACTAACTTAAAAATAGGAAATTGAAACGGCTATGCCCTACTAAGTGGGTTGAAAGGCACGATGCTATTCAAAGTGTTGCATGCCTGCTAAACAAAGTTATATATGCACTGGAAATTATATGTTCATGGGAGGACAAAAAACAGTGAGTGAGGCAAAGTCATTAAACCTTTCATTGGAGGAACCAGAGTTCAATGTTTCTCTTGCTGTGCTAGTGCAAATCTTTTCTTACTCTGTAAGGTTGAGTAGAGGTTTACAGAAGATTAATTTGGACCATTCAGAAGACGTTGAGCCAGCAGACCATGTAAAAGAAGAAATACAGAACCTATGTGACAATGCTGAAAAAATTTCAAAAAATTATATGCTACAGTTGAAGAAAAAGGAAGAGCATTTAGTATTGTGATGAAATTTCCTAGAATTTGCAAACAAATGCAAAGAATGAACTTTGTGATAACTTCAGTTGAGGAGTATTTTAGAAAAATTGTGTATATATATTCCTTTCTTGGACTACTTCTTAAATGAAATGCAGGAAAGGTTTCTGAGTCACAAAAATGTTCATGAAAAATTTCATGATTTTGACTAAGTGTAGTGACTCTTACCAAGAAGATGACTGTAAAGAATTAATTGAACAATATTCTAACGATTGGATGAGCCTGAAACCGTCATTGCAGAGCTTTCTTCTGAAATTTGAAACATCAAACGCAATCGAACTTCTGATTCACTGCAATAAAGATTTCTATCCAAATATTTGGAAATTGTCGAATATTTTAATGTCTACGCCTACGCCAGTGTCTACTTCTATGCCAGAAAGAAGTTTCTCAACTATTTGAAAGCTCAAGACGAGCTACCTACGGTCAACAACATCAAAAGACATGTTAAATGGATTAGCAATGCTGAATATTCATCAAGACTTGCCGATAAGTGCCTTGGATGTATTGGCAAAAGGCAAACGACGAATACCTTTTTATTTTTAAGATTATCAATATAGGTGAGTTCCATGGCAATCATTCATATATGCATGCTTTAGTTGACTTATTACGGGTTTAAAGGAGGGGTTAGAAAGCAAACACCAACCTAGAAAATTCGGGATGGGTGTCAAAAAATATTTTCACTTTTTAAAAACATGGCGTTTTCTTTCTCTGTGAATTCAATTAGGATATGGTAGCCTCCAATACAGCTTTAGAGGTCCCTAGTTCCACAAAAGAATGAGAAACTTCTGAAAATGTCATAATATACCGTAATTATTTTATTAATTTAGTCATTAATTTTTTGTAAAGTGCTCTAGTTATATTCGGATATTAAGTTAATTTTGTATTAACTTTTCATGTGAAATTTAACGACTTGCAGTCAAATATTCATTAAGAATAAGAATAACTTACTTAATCTGTAGGCCGAGCGCTTTCGAATCTGTGAGATCCAACTTCAGAGGCATGGGTTCCTGGATCATCATGTCAGTTTTTTGGTTAGAAGTGTTGTGGTTTTTGTAAAATGTGATCAAAAAGTTTGTGTGATTTAAAATTTAGTTGTTCATTGAGAATGTTTTGTTTATTGTGTGTGGTGTGTTTGTCTATTTCAATTAAATTGTTCCAAGGTGTTGAGTTCGTGTCCTTTAGATTTTATATGTAGAATGTGTAGGTTGGTACTGATGTCAGTAAAAGTGTGTCCAGTTTGAATGATATGGTCGGCGAAATTCGATTCAGCTTTTGATGTCAGGGCTTGAAAATGTTCCTTGTAATGTTGTTTGAATGTGCGGCCTCTGTTTGTCCTATGTAGAATTTGTTACAATCAGAGCAGTTCAGTTTGTAGATCCCTGGGAGATCGTATTTGTTTGTGTTCAGTGTGGTTTTGAGTATAAGTGCATTTTTTATTTTGTTTTTTGTTCTGAATGAGATGGTGTGGCCGGCTTTTTTGAAGATTTTTGCTAGTCTGTTTGATTGTGGATTAATGTATGTCATTGTGATGTATTTTTTGTCAGTGGTGTTGGTGTTTTGTTTTTTATTTTATGATTGAGTTTGTCAATTAGGTCGTGTTTGTAGCCGTTTTCTTGTGCTAGGTATTTTATTGTATTTAGTTCAGTGAGGTAATTGTCGGTGGATAGCGGTGTGTTGTTGAGTCTGTGTAGCATTGACCTGAATGCTGAGTGTTTGTGTTGTGTTGGATGATTGGAGGTGCTGTGTATTAGGGTATCTGTCATTGTTGGTTTTCTGTAGATGTTGAAGCTGTGTTGTTGGTTTGTGTTCTTTGTAATTGAGAGGTCTAGGACCATCTCATTCAGAACAAAAAACAAAATAAAAAATGCACTTACACTCAAAACCACACTGAACACAAACAAATACGATCTCCCAGGGATCTACAAACTGAACTGCTCTGATTGTAACAAATTCTACATAGGACAAACAGGCCGCACATTCAAACAACGTTACAAGGAACATTTTCAAGCCCTGACATCAAAAGCTGAATCGAATTTCGCCGACCATATCATTCAAACTGGACACACTTTTACTGACATCAGTACCAACCTACACATTCTACATATACGTGAGTCAATTTCCATTCAAAAGTGTTTTTGGTAATTATTTAGTATCCGAACTTCTCGATTTTTTCAACAATTTTTTTTTTGTGACATCTACACACCCCACGAAGTAATAATCCGTTGAAATTCTTTGGGGGTCGCGTCTCTTTTACCCAAAAATTCAAATTTTCGAAAAAAAAAATTTTTTACGAAAATTTTATTTTTCATTTATAAAATTCATAATTTGCAAACATATTATGAACTCCCAACCATTAAACCATATAAATCAAATCAATAATCACATATCTGAAGAAAAGTAAGCTTACTAACCTTTCAATACTTGGGGGGATACAACTCCGCAGCCGCTTTAAAAAAGTAATGCAAACGCTCCTCCCGCTGATATCGGCGCTTAAACTGAAACTCGGCAAGGTAGCCGGCGAAATGCGCTTTTTTGACTCCAAACCTTGGAATCGTACAGCGCATAGAAATATTTTTCTATTGGGAGTCTACAATTGTCCAAGAACGAGCCCACCCTTGCCGAGCCAGTAAAGCCACAAACCGCAGCCGCCTTCTTCCCAATTCGAATTTTCTTTTGACAACGAAATTTAAAATTTGATTTATTCACAATCAACTCCGCACCACACTTTAAACATACAGAAATCTCTTTAAAAACACCATGCCTGAACAAAAATTCAATCACGTCCTTTTCGCACTCTCTATCACACATCTCACGTAATGAATAAATATGAATGTATATCTTCCATGTGATCTAACAATAATTGTCGATCTGACCAAACACAAAATCTTTTCATTTCAAAAAAAACATATGTTATCAAACTATGATATTTTTGGATTGAATGGCTACTTCACCGACCTTGCTAAGCTCTAAACCAAACCTATCCTAACCTAGCCTAGTCTGGCAGTGTTACAGTGTGTTCATAGTATTCATACGCGGGAGAAAAATAGTTCCATCAGAAAACTCTAATTTGAATGCCAAATAAGTGTTGCCCCCACAAAATATCAGTGTATTATTACTTACTAGTGTGTTTTGAGTGTGTGGGGAAAAAATTGTTGGAAAAATCGAAAAGTTCGGATACCGGTACTAAATAAATACCGTGTTTTTTAAGTTTATAATACATATTAGTGGAAACAAGATGGATCTTCAACATCATAAAATCTAAAGAACACGAACTCAACACCTTGGAACAATTTGAAATATACAAACACACCACACACAATAAACAAAACATTCTCAATGAACAACTAAATTTTAAATCACACAAACTTTTTGATCACATTTTACAAAAACCACAACACTTCTAACCAAAAAACTGACATGATGATCTAGGAACCCATGCTCTGAAGATGGATCTCACAGATTCGAAAGCGCTCGGCCTACAGATTAAGTTATTCTTATTCTTAATGAATATTTGACTGCAAGTCGTTAAATTTCACATGAAAAGTTAATATTAACAACGCAGTTCGTCATGGAACAAGAAATCCAGGAATTTAATTTTGTATTTATACTTCATATGTTACTATAGCTGGATGAATAATAAGACGAAATTGTTTTATTTACTATAGCTGGCCCGACGCGCGTTGCTGCGTTCTCATAAAAAATTCTTGATTTTATTATTTGCCACCTCCCATCTGGTGTTACATTTCACATTTCAACCTTCTAGAACTATTAGGGAAGAAGTTAGTCCTAGGGCTCTTCCAGCTGATCAGAGAGGCCTCCTTCGTTGTTTTCTTACACAGTAGACCTTACGGTACTCACCAACTCTCAATGAACATTTCAAATTTAAACCTCCTACAACTATTTAGCAGCTAGGTTTTTGATTTTATTATTCACCACCTCCTACTGAGACTACATTTCAAATTTCTAGCTGCATTGGTTAACAGATGTCATCAACCCGGCATAATAATTACATTTCCCAGTATATGGGTATGATCTCAGTCATATGTTTCCTACATACTGCAAGGCTCCGATTGCACGGTAGAATACATGCAAAGTCTTTGAGTTCCAGACAGCGTAAATAACGCCGCCAAGGGGCTTGCAATATGATTAAAAACTGTAGACTTCTATCAGCTGTTCCGGCTGTTTGGCCGGAAAGTACAGGAGGTTTGGTCTGTAAAATGGATTAATTAATAATAATATTATTAGCCCCCGTATTAAAATTTTTGGTCAGAAACCATCCCCAATATTCACACAACATATTCCCAAAGTTTCATGCCGATCTGTCAAGTAGTTTTGAAGTCTTTAGGGAACATACATACATACAGACAGACATTAATTTTTATATATATAGACTGTGGAATAAAGGTGACTAAGATTAAGTTTAGAAATTGCAAAACGGGTTTTGCAACTTTTTAACTTATGAAAAAAACATTATTATTAGTAAATGTATTGTCCAGTATGTAGTATAATTTAATACTCAAGTAATAAATTGGATTAGATTAATTAATTAGGCGAACTACGGCTGTTGTGATATTTACTGTACGGTAGTTACAAAGTGAATGAGTTTTAGGATTTGTCTGATAGTAGGGGGGTGGGGGGAATAGCCAAGGAGTGTTGTATCATTATAAATTGTCTTTGGTTGTATGTAGGCAAGCGGATAACTCTGGTATCTGGAAAAGTGGACCCCCTAGTAAAATTTCTGGATTTGCATATGATACAGTACATAGCCAGCAGATTTAAATGAATTGTAGGTAGAAAGATCGCTAGCATTTTTTGGTAGAGCAGCGTTTCCAACATGCTAAGTAATAAATTTAATTTTGCAATGGTGATTATCATTGAGTACACTTAATATGTTCCTCTGTACAAGCACCCTCATTCTTGGGTGTCAGGTCTTCTGTTCACAGGACTATAAACCTACCGTATACTAGTACGGTATATAAACACCGTACTTTTATCTGTGAGAAATTTGAAGGTTTTATGTTGCTGTTTTCTCGAGAGACAATCCTCTTACTTTTTTATGTAATAAGTTAATGTTCATGAGTTTCTTCACTTATTCAATGTACTTCGTACAGTTAGTTATTTGTTGAAATATCCAGAATCTAAGACATGTCGGATACTGTATTTCAAGTTTACCACCGTTTTCTACCAAACATGACTGACCAGCTTCGCTGCCTTCTTGCTCGACAAACACGAACATATTTCGTTATCAAGCCCCGTCAACTGTGGTTATAAAATAGATATAAGAATGATTTTTAATAATCAAGTAATATCTCGTGAAAAATCTAAAAATAAGAGATTTTTTCTTTGTATTTTATTGAAATTCTATTCGATTGATGATCAGTTGTACTTGTATTGTCACTCGAAGATTGCTGCTCAGTCAGACTTTATAGGTTAGTTGAAGTTTAGCCACGGAAGATTGTAATAGCGTTCCCATTCTTGATTCACGATAGTTTGTGTAAATTCATAAAACTTTCCTATTTTCCTTGTGTGTAAACGTAACATGCTGGAAAATATAGCAGTGAGGGGCTCATAGCTGATCCTTGTTTTCTGTGTCAAACTGTTTCATGAGGTACAATACTAGCCTACAATATTCTTTTTTGTTTTTGTTATTAGGTACTTGATTTTGGATTCTATACCTCTATTGCTATAAGTAATGCCACAAGAATGGCATCAGCTAAGTTAACATGATTGTATTCTTATGGTGACCACTGCCATTCTTGTGGCGATCCACCTATATACTATTTTTCTAGCCACTATGCAGATAGACAGCCTATGATAGGCTATATCATTTTAATGGCTTTCTGTATTTTGTTCATTATGACTTAGATACTACTATAATTTTAAAATATAAGGGTTGCTCTTCCGTATCTACCCACCGAAACAATCGACTAAAATTTTATTATCCTAATAATCTAACTGTACCAAAGCTAAACCTAACCTATAGACTATCGATTCTCTCAGTTGATTACTTCGGTGTGGTAGATGTGAAAGTGCAGCCCAGATAAAATTGTGATGAACTTGATCCTACAGAATATGGTAGGCGGTGATTCCTCAAAAATAAGCGAGTAAGTTCGGTGTTGAAACAGTAGATTCAAAACTAAATAGATCAGTCATACAACATGAAAAAATAATGAATAAAGGACTAAAAATATTTTTCTTAAACATACAACGAGGCCTTCAAAAAAAAGACCAACGAACTATAGAACTAGACAAAATAAAGCCTCACATTTTAATGATAGCAGAACATGGACTTGACAAAAACAAACTGGAAACTACTGCTATACCTGGATATACATTACAATCAGATTTCTCAAGAAAGCAACACATGTGGGGAGGAACGGCTATATACGCATCAAATACTCTGGACTGTAATTTAAAGAATATAGACACAGAGGGCTTCTCAAAATAATTGACTTGCGAAATAGCTGCTCTAAAATTAAAAAATAAATCTCAACAGCTTACAATAATAAATATTTACAGGCCAACATCAGGTAACATTCTGGAATTTTTTGAACTTATAGACGGATTCCTAGGTTCCTTCACCGCAAGGTACAGCAACACAGTAATAATGGGAGATTTAAACATTAACTCTCTACAAATTTCGCCGAATCTAAAAAAACTAAGTGACATTCTAACTCAGCATAACCTAAAAATTATTCAACTTCCACCAACCCGGCTAACAAATAGCAGCGAAACCAGCATAGACTATTGTATTACAAACATAAACGAACCAAAAATTCAAATAATAGACAACATTATATCCGATCATAAAGGGATAGAATGCACTTTAAAAGCAACAATTAACTATCGGCAGGATATTACTATAAATTCTAGACAATTGACAGCAGAAAATATGGATCTGATCAGAAAAGAAGACTGGATAGAACTTATAAGTTTGGAAAATGTAAATGAAAAATACATTAACTTTATAAAAACCGTACAATATCACTTAAATTGCATCTGTCCCACCAAAACAAAGAAACGCAGAAATAAAAAGACACAATATTTTGAAATAACAAATAGAATTAGAGATTTAAGAAAACAAATGCTTGATGCTAATAATGACCGGAAATCGAGAACATAAATCTGAAGTACGGTAGCATATATAAAAGAACTGTATGACAAAGAGGTGAGAGCAGAAAAAAGGAAACATATAGCAAATAGAATTGAAACATCAAACTATATAACTAAAGAAACATGGAAGATTATAAATGAGGAAAGAAAGAAAAATAAGTGTATTGATGATGAAAAACTCGTTCTGAATATAAATAATAAATTGGAAACAAACCCTTACACATTGGCGGAATTTTTCAACAATTATTTTTTAAATATAGGTCAGGCTGATACTCATCAGACATCAAATAAAAAAAATACTAATCAAAATATAAATCAAGAAAATGAGGCAATACTGGAAAAATTTGAATTTATAACAAAAGAAACACTAAATGAGATTTTTTTAAAGACTAAACATAAATACTCAGCTGGAATTGCTGGAATTCCATGTAAACTATTGAATCATTGCCGTAAAGAAATTATCTACCCAATTCAACATATAATAAATGCTTCTATATCTGAGTCATCAATTCCGCATGACATGAAAACATCCCTGGTGTACCCAAAATATAAAAAAATGACAAAACTAACATAGAAAATTACAGACCAATAGCAAACCTACCAACTCCATCAAAATATTTAGAGAAAGCAATATATTTACAAATACTAAACTATCTTGAACAACATAATAAATTACATATTCACCAACATGGATTCAGAAATGATAAATCAATAGATACAGCTCTCGCAGACTTAATCCTTTTTATAACACAAAACTGGGAACAAGAAAATAAAGTGTCAGCAGTCTTTCTGGACCTCAGGAAGGCTTTTGACAGTCTTGACTGGACCATACTAATCACTGAAATTGAAAGGATAGGAATAAGAGGTCAAGCAAAGAAATGGATATAAAACTACCTAACAAACAGATACCAAATTGTAGAATTAAAACATGAACACCAAGGCAAAAAGGTTTTAACTAGGTCTTTGGCCAAACCAATGAAAAGCGGAGTACCACAGGGATCAGTGCTAGGACCACTTTTATTCCTCATATACATGAACAGTTTACCTAAAAAGCTTCCAACGTCTTCCAAATGTATACTTTTTGCAGATGATACTACCCTAATAATAAATGGGAAAAATCAGAATGAATTACAGACTAACTATGACGCAACCATAACTTCAACAAAAACGGCCTTGAAGAACCTCAAACTAAATATAAACAGTTCAAAAAGCACACTGATAAACTTCCAAATAAAACCCTCTAGAACCACAGAGAACCCATTAACTATAACAGACATAGAAGTATCATCTACAGCAAGATTTTTAGGAATTACGCTTGACTCAAACCTCACATGGCATAACCACATAGACAACTTATCAAGTAAATTGTCCACATCACTCTATGGTATCAAAAGAATAAAGCAAATTGCAGAAAAAAGAACAGCACTGATAGCATACCACTCTCTCTGCATCACACATAGGGTTTGGAATTATTGCATGGGGAGCAGCACCACACACCTATTTAGAACAAATTCTGATATTACAGAAAAAAGCGATAAGAATAATAAATGATCTAACATACAATTCACACTGCAAACAACATTTTAAACAAGACCATATCCTAACAATTATATCATTATATATTTTCAAAACAATTATGTATGTAACCAAATTCAAATCAAATTATAAATGCAGAAATAATATTCATATACACAACACAAGAGCAAACAATAATTTCGACTTACCATACAATAGACTACAAAAATCACAGAAACACACAAACTACATGGGATGTAAATTTTACAACCTGCTTCCAAACAACCTCAAAAACATCCAAAACAAATCTGAGCAAACATTTAAACAAGCCGTTAAATTTTTTTTTTAATAACCCCTTATACTCAATAAAAGAATACATTGAACTGACAGAAAAAACACCTTCTATATATGAACCTTGATTCTTAAACCTCAAACTTCTTTGTTACGTCAAAAAAAAACCTTAAAACGAACTTAACCTCATCCTTGAGGTAGTATCTTGACGTACCCCTAGTCTCGAGGACTATGGTGGTGAAAGTGAAAGATTGACTAAATTTGAAGTCGTATGTAAGTTACAAGATAGAGTTTTTTCTTGTGAGGCGGATGAGTAACTTCCTTTTTTCAGGTGACTCATATCAGAAAGCTTGAGTACTTTGGGTCTGTGATTGCTTACTTTTCTTACTTACTTTACTTGGTAGCTTAATATCATTAGAAAGCCTGATTTACTTTTTTTTAGAAAGCGTTAATACTACAGTTGGGCCAAAACTTCTGGGCGCATGGACGGCTGGCTTCTACTAACCGTACAACTTAACTGTACTATACATAGATCGTTGCGTGCAGTAGCCCGATGTCTTCAGAATAATACCCGCGCTAACCCCCTCGCCATAGCTCGACCGGTTCTAGCTACGTGCCAATAAATTTTGGCCCATCTATACCTAGATCTCTTTCTTGGATTTTTTCACTGGTGTATACTGTATTTAAAAAAGTCAATTCTCTATTATTTATATCTTTAATCGATGTTTAAATGTATAATAATTTTATATTTCAGAACAGCGCAATCTCTGCCTTTTATTATAATAGGCTTTTACTCCGGATGCGTTTGAAGGTTCCAATGCTGCCAGCAGTTCCAGAAATAAGCCTAAAAAAGCATGGAAGCGAATAAGGTACGCTCAAATTATTATTTAATACTCAATAATTATTCGATTTCTGTAGTACAGTAGTTTTTCAGGAGGCCTATTATAATGGAGCCTTATTAAAACGTTTGTAGAATTTAATCTAAGAATACTTCAGTTTAAGAAATTTAGCAAAGAAGCTGAGAACAGAATGCTCTGTTGTGAAATTGGAATACACTTACTTACATCTTGCTCTAGTTTTCATTTCTGTCTCTGCAATATTACCATAAGGTCAGTCATGCATGTAACGGTATGCCAGAATGTTTTGACAACTGTGCAGGTAGCCTACATCAAGACGTGTGTACCTTTCAATTTGCGCAGACATAATGCAAGCGTTCGAGGAATAATAAAAAATTAATTCTTTTTACCTTGACATGTATACCGTTACAAAAAAGTATAAGAAAGTTACTTGCCCAAGAAAAATTTGTTCGTGTGAGTGAATACTACAGTCCATGTTCATATCTGGATTTCAGCTGAGCTGAATTAGAGAACTTAGATGCCCAGAAATAGTTAAGTTGGTGAATTAGTGAATGAGCAAAACTACTAGCAGAAATATCAATTACTAGACCCTTCAGCTCTGTTCAAATAAGTTATTGATGATATTCAACTGTGTAATGCCCCATCTTTATACTGTGTTAAATGAAAAATAAATATTCTATTCTATTCTATTTTGATCGGATTTTTTCAGTGTGTGTGTGTGTGTGTGTACGTGTGTGTGGGGTATGAATGGTGAGTGTTAAGTGATAGATATCACTCTACAAATTTAGTTAATTAATCTGTTTCTCAGTACTGTAGTTTTTAATTTTTCTTTTGTTATTGCTAGCTTTGTTAGCTTTTCCAGGAGGAAATGTTATACTGTAATTAGATATAAAAATCCATACCGGAGCAATGTCATCTCTATGTTTTTTTCTTATTGCGATAACGAATGGGTACGTTGGGTTACGCACAGGGATTTGTAACTCAAATTTGTTTTCTTTCATTTTTTTGGTAGAGTTTTTACTCAACCACTTTTTCCTTTAAATTATTCTTTTCATTTTCCAACAAAACTTTTGTTTCTCAATTGGATATTTGTTTATATGTCAGCTATCCATGACGATGAACTTATAGGCTATCATAACACTGTTGAAATTGAAGATTTGTTTTCTTTTGAACCCCGGAAGCAGGATGAATGTGGAAGGGGGCTAAATATCTTGCACACGAATATAAGAAGCATAAACAAGAATTTTGATGAATTAGTGAATTATATTGGTAATGTAAATATTAAGTTTCATGTGATTGCATTATCTGAGACATGGATAACGGAAGATACACAGTTTAACTATAATTTGCAGGGTTATAATGTAATACAGAAAAAAAGCAAATACTCAAAATGCGATGGGCTATGTTTATTCATTGATGAAAAAATTAAAACTGAATTACTTGAAATAATCATAGAAAAAGCAAACTATATTTGCATCTCGTGTTTAATAAACAATGTTAAATATATTATAATTTCAATTTATCGATCACCGGCTCTGAATTTAAACGATTTTATAACAAGTTTAGATGCCTGCCTGAATCAAATGAAAGACATTTTTAATATAATTGTAATAGGTGACATAAATCTGAATATTCTTGCAAATCACTTCTCAAACGAGTACTTGAGTACCTTGCATATTAATGGCTTCAAATCGTATATTAATAAACCAACTAGGATCTGCAATGGCATCGGCACCTGTATTGACCACATATTCTTCAAGGAAAGTAAAAACAATAAAAATGTTGTGAGGGGTACAATTTTAAAAACCAATATAACAGACCATTATAGTGTTTCGTTGCACTTGAACAACAGAAGTGATAAGGAAAAGGATCAAGGTGAAGTATGGACCAAAGACAAAATAGATTTTGATGGTCTCATGTATGATTTACAGAGTGAAAACTGGAATGATGTATATAGCGCTGATGATATTGATACTATGGTGGATCATTTTGTTGAGAGGTTAACTATCATAACAGATAAAAGAACAAAAACATCTAAATTAAGTAAGAATAAAAGGCCAATTAAAAAATGGATTACACCCAGCATAGTGAAGTCTATTCGTGTTAGAGACAAATTACATAAGAAGTTAACAAAACAGCCGAATAATATTCAGCTAAACGACCAGTACAGGACATATAGGAACATTCTAAATAATTTAATTAAACAAACTAAAATTGATTACTTTAATAATAAATTTGATGAATACAAGAATAATTCCAAGAAAACTTGGGAATATATTACCGAACTATTAGACATAAAAAAAAATACCAAATCAATCAATCTGGATGCTGCAGTCCTCAATAAATACTTTGCTGATGTAGGGGAGACTTTTGCCGGGAAAATATTAGAGGATACAAAGAATATACCCATTCCTCAATCTCAAAGTAACCCATGTATGCAAAGTATTTTCCTCAAACCTACTAATACCAACGAAATTCAAACAATAATTGATCAGTTAAAAAACAAATCTACACCTGGAGCCGATAATTTTACTGGTTCATACATTAAAAAAATATCTCAATTTATTACTGCACCCTTAGAATATATCATCAATAAATGCTTGAGCAGTGGATATTTCCCCAAAAAATTTAAAGAAGCCAAAATTATTCCAATACCTAAAACCGGAGACCTCAATAAACCAGAAAATTACAGACCAATAAGTCTAATAAGCAATTTATCCAAAATACTTGAAAAGATTTTAAAACTGAGATTAATGAGTTTTTTAGAGAAAGAAAAAATAATTAGTAATAATCAATATGGTTTCCAAGCTAAAAAATCTACCAAGGACGCGGTTATCCACTTGAATAAAATTGTATATGACAACTTTAATGATAACAAAAAAACGCTTGCAATTTTCATGGATCTATCAAAGGCGTTTGATACAATCCCACACAATATACTTTTAAATAAGCTGGATAGATCAGGAATCAGAGGCATGGCAAATAAACTATTTTCAAGCTACTTGTCGGACAGGAAACAATATCTAACTTTAAATAGTATAACAGATATCAAATGTACTTCACAGTTTGGACTGCCTCAAGGGTCGGTTTTATCCCCGATACTGTTCCTAGTCTATGTAAACGATCTGCTAAAACTAAATCTTATGAATTGCACTACATTGTCATTTGCAGACGATACAACATTGATTTTTAGTGGCAGTAGCTGGGAGGAAACTTTTAATAATGCAAACGACAGTTTAAAAATAATTCAACAATGGCTCTATGATCACGTTCTAACCCTGAATACTGACAAAACCAAATACATGACTTTCTCACCCAACATAACAGGGCAGCCACCAACATCTCTTAATTTAAAAATGTTTGCCAGCAATAACAATAGAAATCAAACTGCAAATGAAGCAGAGCAAGAGATGAATGTGCTGGAGAGAGTACAATCTATGAAATACCTGGGAATATTGGTAGACCAACACCTCAAGTGGAACAAGCACATCGAGCATTTATGTTCAAAATTAAAATACTTGATTCACATCTTCTGCAAAATAAATAGAATAAAAAATCTGGACATTATTAGAAAAATATATTTTGCTTATGCTCACTCATTGTTTCAATATATTATTGAGGTGTGGGGTGCTGCTTTTGACACACATTTAAAAAAAGTATTTATCTTACAAAAACACATAATAAGAGCAGCTCTAGGAAGACCACGACTTTATCCAAGTAGAGAAATTTTCTATGAAATGAATGTTCCAACTATAAGACAGACTTATGTAAAAAGGGTAATTCTTTACATAAATAAACATCAAAATCTCTTTACCACTCACACAACCCCCTACAATATACGAGTAAATAATACAAATAGGTATAACACACATATGTTGAAGCTCACGGTATGCAGGCATCAACTTCCGTTTTATAGTAATAACTTAATCAATAAAATACCAATGGATTTCATTAACAAAAATATAACCGGCAAATTACACAAAAATATACGGGAATGGATTAACAGAAATATTTATTTTAAATTGACATTATAATACAGATAGTTGAGATTCTCTAATATAATCCTTGTGTTTCTGAGGAACATTATTATAAAAAACATCTAGTAATTTTCTTCACAGTAATATAACCATACCATGTTTTGGATGGGCGAGCACGTTTGGTTGTATCATATGATAGTCAATGGGCATCACTATGAGTTTTATTTCATGAGTATTTTATAGTTTTTCACATATAAGTTTTGTTTTCTGAAATTCCTTACCGATATGATCTATGAATATTTTTTTTCGTGTATCATTGGTGTACTTTAATATTGTAATGAATTGTGGTAACAGCTGTTTATTTATTTTCCTTCTTTTGATAAGAAGTGATATGAGAGTGATCAACTGCGACTCACTGCCAACACACAAGTTATCTTATGTTGGCAGTGCCGAAAATTATTTCAATAGATCATAAGAAACTTAGGTATATTTTCTTTTATATATATATTATTATTATTTCTGTTTGTTTTATTTTACATGTGTGGCCTATGTATGATTTTTGGCAATAAATAAATCTTAAATCTTAAATCTTGAAAAAAAAAAAAAAAATTCAATATTGCTCTTCCCTGGATTTTTTCACAGTTGTGTATTTAAAAAAAGTCAATTCTCTATCGTTTGTCTTTATTTTTCTAGAGTGGAAAATCAATATTGTGTATGTTTCTTTCAGCTCGATGCAATTTTGGAGATATGTCAATGTTCACAATTAGGAGATTGCACTGTTTTCTATTCTGGCTTGAGAGATGTGGCAACATTATATATAGTGACAAAAAATGCAATACAATTTAAGAAATTTGAATTCAATTATCAAATAAATTCTATTGAACTATATTCGATTGGAAATATTTGTTTTCGCCACACTAGGATGTAATGGGCTGTTTTTCGTGCGTCATATGGAGGCCGAAAGTGTTCGGTTTCCGACGAGGTCTGTAAACGTTTACCGCCCTAGGGCGGAAAAGAAAATGACCTTGAATGACAGCTGATCGTGTCTGGATACAGCAGTCATGATTGTAAAAATGAATCCTTCTAACTTTGATGTAAAACAAAAAGATTTAAACCATCAATAAATGTTTATTTTTTATCATTTTATATGTACATAGTATTTAAAATGTCAAAAATGATCACTTTTATAACTTAATATGTATTATTTTGTAGTTTTGATATCAAACAATAGAACCTCTCACCAAAAGGTTAGTTGGTTAGGTTTTTTGTTTTTAGGAATTTTGTCAACTACTGCAACTGTTGGTAAAGATTACTTTTGGCATAGAAAGGTTAGTTGGTTAGGTTTTTGGTTGTTTTATGCAGGTTTCGAATCAGGAACAGGAATAACAACAAAAAACCTAACCAAGTAACCTTTTGGTGAACAGTTGTAGTAGTTGACAAAATGCCCACCCAGAGCTCTGTAGGTTGGATAAAAAGGTGATGTTTTGTATTCTTGCTAGTACCATAGCCTTAAAATTTCGCTTTCAAAATTTTCATTGTTGTTTTTTTTTTGTGGTGTGGCAAAAAATAGCGTTCGCAACGCGGGCAAAAATGTTTTGCTGCTCTCAAACGCTTCAAGTTCTCGACTTCGTCACGAACTTGAAAACCGCGATCTCGAGCCGGCTAACACACATTTTCGGCCCTAGGTGCGAAATATACTATTACATTCATAAACTCAGCTTCAGCAAGATGACCTGGACGTTTTAGCACAAAGGAGCAATTGGCTTTAGGTCCGTCAAACGAAGCCTTTAAATAGTCTAGTCTAGACTCTTGTTACACTCGTGTAGACTTGAGTCTCATTGTATAGTCTGTGGCAGTTGTTATTCACTTGTACCGTCAGAACTGAGTTTTACGAGAGTAAATGAATTGAATTTGAAAATATTATCATTTATAATTTTATAAACCTCAAACACACGCTTTATAAATAGAGTATCATTTTGACATTTCTAGTTATATCATCATTGTTTAAGAAAGCCAGATAAATCATTTTTACTTTTAGTAGTAATACTTCTGGTAGTTATTACTTGAAGACGATTATATATTTTCAAAGGTCATTATTTCAATTTAGAGGAAATTTTCTAATATATTTTTTCTAACATCAGCATACTTTTTAACATTTAGCACAAAGGCCCATTATAATATTCATGCTAGTAATTTCTAGATTTATTAGGATTGCAAACTTGTTTTAATCTTTCAATTTTATTTTTCATTTTAGGTATTGTTTTAATATTGGATGCAATAAGATTAATTTTAAAATATTGATTCTAACTTGGTCGTGTTTCTTCCAACAGATCGTGAATGCGAACCAGTCTCAATAATTATGATTAACTGCTGTGCATTGAATATGGATAGTGGCTGAAGCGCCGAACACTTCACAACGCCAAAATGGAATCTGACATAAAGGTAGCAGCTAGAATTCGTCCTCCAATCCAATTGGGCCATTCACGTGAAGATGTATGTCTGTATGCGCTGCCACAGACAAGCGAGATTCTACTCGCCAACCAGATGTCATTCTACGTTGACTATGCGTTACCCATGGACTGTGACCAGAGCCAAGTGTTTGATGCTGTCATACAAAAACGTGTCGATCACATGCTCCAGGGCTATGACGTATCGTTCATCGCCTATGGCAATGTCAATTCAGGAAAGACCTATACAATACTCGGACCAAGCCTTCATTGTGCACTCAGTGAAACAAAGTATGGTATTTTGCCCAGAGCTGCTCGCGAAATATTTAACAAACTTTTAACGTTTCGTCAACATTATGGTATTCAGTTTAGTGTTAGTATTAGTTTTGTTGAGATTTTCAATGAAGAAACCAGAGATCTCCTGAGTACTAGTCAGTGTAACAATAGCAATGTAAATTTGTATTTTAAAACCGACGAAAAAGGTTTGACAACTTTGGCTGGAGTTGAAGAGATTGCTTGTCAAAATGTGAGTGAATTGTTCAACTGTATTCGGACTGGAATGAGTGCAAGGCGAATAGCTCGAACGTACAAGAACCCAGCTTCTAGTTTATCTCATTGCGTGGTTGTGATAAAAGTAAAGCAGAAACGCTTTTCCAATCGTGGCCGAACTGAGGTCAGATCATCTCAGGCGCTATTTTTTGATCTGGCTGGTAGTGAACAAATGTATGTGATGAGTCCTACTGGTCCAATGCAAGCAACACAACAAGCAGTGACTAATGCAGGTCTAGGTGTGATATCATCTATCATTGCATCTTTCTCTGGTCAGTGGCTGCCCTCCTCACCTTTTACACAATCATTGCTTTTCCCAATCCTTAAAGACTCTTTCAATGGCACAATGAAAACCCTTCTAATATGCTGTCTTTCACCATCATCAGCTGATTACAGTGAAACGCTGAACAGTCTTCGCCTGATTGATCACATTCACATGTTGAACAAGTACACATTTGTAAGGGATGATATTGTATCAACAAACTGTAGAAATGAGAACAATGTCCTGAGATCTGATTCCTTTGGTCTTGAATTCGCTGCTTCACAATGGCTCAAGTTAGTCTCTAATGCTGAAGGCTTATTCAACAAGTTGGTGAACAATGATAATCAGATGCCAGAAGGAACTAGGGAACAAATAGAAGAATGGCTTTGTCTGAAGCAAGAGTGTGAGGAGTGTCTTGTGACTGAAGAGAGCAAGACAAGCAACCATCAAAGATTTGCAGGTAAGTCATTGGAGAGAATAGAAGAGGTAACCGAAACCGACACAAAGAGCCAATCTGATTCTGGTAACTCAACAAGCTCATTAGATTCAGATGAAGAGAATGTAAGTGAAAGTAAATGTCTTGATGATCAAGAGGACCCAGAAGACCAGAATGAAGAGTTTGATGATGATATCTTTGATTTCGAAGAGGTTACAGAAAATGATGAATTAGGTGAATCAAGTAGCGGTGTCAATAAAATTGGGCCACTTCCTGTTACACATAATGATAACTTACTAGAGAAATTAGGAGCTTCAATTGCCAAGTTTAAAAATATAACTGATGAATTGGTAGCTAAAAGAATGAAAGAGAACTCTAGCCAGCAAATTACTAAAGAGCCGGAGACGAAAAAAATACCGGTCCAATCTTATCTGTCTGCTAGAAGGAAAAGTATTTTACCCGGCGATATATCTGCGGGATTATTATCTGGTTTGCCGTCTCACATACAGTCTAAAGCTATTCATGAGAATAAAGAATACTCTGAATCATCAGATGAAGATAATGCTGAACAGAATGCAGGTGGCAAGAAACAGCAAATAACATTGGGAGGGAAGCTGGAAGAAGAAATAGAAGGTGCAGACCTAGCTTATGGAAAAGATCTTGAAAAATCAGAAAATATTAAAGGGTTTGGAACAGAAAGTGAAAATGACAACGATGAAAGGTTCAAGTGGATTGCAGAAAAAGAGGCTAGATTAGTTCGGCTGCAAGAGTCATCACAGAAACTTCAAGAACAGTTAGATATGAAGCAGGAGTCACTGGAGAAGCGAGAACAGTTTTTCAAAGAGAAACTTTCTCAAGAGAAGCTCTCCCAGGAAAAAATAGCAAATGCAAGTATGTTGTTTGCTAGTGATAGGTTTTCGCATTTGGAGCAAGTTTTAAAAAATAAATCTTCAAGCTTTGAAGAGACTGCAGTTGATGCCAAAGAAGTGCTCAGGCACGAAATTAGAAATCTTAGGAAAACAAAAGATTACCTTATGGAAAAGAGGAGGAATTTGGATACAAAGTTTAATAAGGATAAAGTTTTAACACAGATTGAAGAAAGAAAGTTTTTGGAATGCGATGAAGCAATTGAAGCTATTGATGCGACAATTGAATACAAGAATGAAGTTATGTGTGGAGGCAGTTGTGAATTGATGTCGTCGGGTGAGAGAGAGAAAAGTGAAGAAATGCTGCTCGCTCGAGTGATGAAATTGTCAATGATGGAAACCAAGTCTCTATTATGCAAGTACTTTAATAAGGTAGTGGATCTTCGGGAGAGTGGCCGAAAACTGGAGACACAAATTGCTGAATTGGACAGGCAGTCAGCAGCGCAGGCGTGGAAGATCCAAGAGCTCAGTCATACATTGAAACAAGCACGGCTGGAGTATGAGAAGCGCCTGATAGCCGCACAAAAAGACCATCAGGAGAAAATTCATCTGCTTTTCCGACATTATGCAGATGAGCTGAGCAGTGTGAATTCGGGCGCAGATGAATCAGATCGTTGCTGCCGTCAGAACAAAGCACTCAAACAGCGTCTGCAAGAACTGGAAGCGATTTACAAGGGTCGTGGTGGAGCCAGCTCGTCTCCCTCGTCACATCACAACGTGCCAGCCAGAGTTGATGAGTCACGGCCTTCTGATGCTGCTCTTGTAGCGTGTCAGCCAAGCATTCCTCAGCACAATCTCAAACGGCTACAAGGCTCGGCCAGTAGCTCTTCAACTAACACGAAAGTTACTGTATTCAAGAACAAGCTTGTTATACAAAAACAAGATAAGGACAAGAAGAAACAGGCCAAATGATTTAATTCATTTCGTATTGTATAGTTTTCCTATTGATCAAGTGATTTGTAAATAATTAATTGAGTAGATATTCGTAAATTCCTCTTGTTAATTTGAACTCTACTGTCACTACTGGTATGATTATTTAACGGCAGTTTCAATAAAAGTATCATTATGTATGTATAGCTCTCAAGTCGATCATACTTCGGCTGTGATTCTTCAAACCTCAACAATACCCTGGTATGGTAATGGTACTTGGTACCTGGTACCCTGGTAATGGTACTTGCACAGTGGAGCATCCAATACTCGCTAACGCAAAATTAATTCGTGACAGATTGGAGCAGCGTGAATACCTCCATTACACAGCATGTGTTTGATTTTGCGGTGGTGATTATTGTCGTGTATTGGATGCTACACTGTGCAAGCACCCTAAAGAGCGACCACACAAAGTGAGGCGTAAGGCATCTTTTGGTCTCAGTATGCCAAACCCACTGACACATATGCCTAGGTTCTGTTTAACGGGGCTATTCCTACTTTAATTAATAGTCTGATTATTGTTAAAATAAAATTTAGTGGTCAAGAATTTATTGCTTTTTTATAATAGAGAAAAGGAATAAATAGGAGGAAAATCTTTGAATAAAATACTTTAATAAAAATAAGATTCGATTAATAGAAGTGGACAACCGATTAAAAACACCTTTCCTTTCACAAATTTGAATATTTTTTTATAGTTCAATATTTTGAATATGTAATTAATCATTAATCACCAATGAGGATATCATATCAATAAGATATTGAAAAGTTACTATCATCTTTAATTAATTACTTTTATGGCGGGTAGTTCGTATTCTTCTTGAAATGTTGGGTGTACGTGTAAAATGCAAGATGGTGCATCTAAAAATGTCATATATTGAAAAAAATAGTAGGCTTTCTGTGATAGTTACATCATTGTACGTTATAGGAAATTATTTTTGGTGTAAAAATTGTCACTATTATTCGTGATAATCTTTATATCATTTGTGTTGTACATTGATATTATTTGAAGGATACTAATTAAGTAATTAAAAATTGAAGTAAGACTTACGAAATCAAGATCAAAAAAAGTACGTAAACCTAAACTAATGACTAGGGTTGTTAAACTTTCAATTTGAACAGACAGAACTATGGGTTTTTTATTGAAACTAGTCTAATGTACAATTTTTCTTATATGACAGTCAAGTAAAAGTAATTAAATAGTTCACTAGTTCTAACCAGTAGCAACTTAATACTTTTAAATGCTTATCATTCAATAAGAATTAAGCTTAAGAAAGTGTCCAGTGTCAGTGTTATAAAGTTTCACTTCCATAAACTCTGATTCTTGTATTCATAACTTCATTTTGAATTTAAAAAGTATTGATCAAATATTCTTTATTAATAGCCATTCTCAACATCACAAAAGAAAAACTATTATATTGTTGCTTATGCTAAAACAAAATGGAGGGTGAAAGTTATAGAAACTGAGGGTATTGAGGCCTTGAACTTGAAATAAAAATTGTATTGCTAATAATTTTATTCTCAGTATTATTTTACCTATTTATGATATTATATTTTGTATTCTACGATTATGACTTGACTGGCTGAATATTTTAATGGACTATTACATGTATTTTGCCATATGACAGTACATGGGCGTAGCCAGGGTTCCCTCCAGGAGGGGGGGGGGGGAGAAGCAAAAATTGGATGACCTTTTTTTAGAACTGTATACTATATCCCATTGAACTAATAAATCTTTGTAATAAATCAAAAGAATGTACTGTAGTATGTTTTATATTTGTTTTTGAATATTGTCCATTAAGAATGAAATCCTGGACCAACGCAGGTGCATAAAATTATGAACATACTCAAAACTAATTATTTAAATAATCATTATTTATTTATATACAAAAATTTAAGAGTGCAACAGGCATAGCCCGTTATAGCTCAATTACTTGAGTTATGAACTGAGGCAGCATGAGAGAAAAATTATGGTTTATATAAAATGTTATGTTGCAAGGTAGACGAAACAAGAAGAAATTTGTGTAAGATAATTTTAGTTTGGAATGGTAATAATTATAAATAATAAAGTATGAGGGCTCTCATACTTGGGGGCTCTCCCCCGAAAAAAAATTAATTTGAGTGTTTCAAATTTATCTTGGACAGAAATGTCCTATGTAATCCTTTCCAATGCATCAAAGCTAAAATTAGATAATCTGTCAAACAAACCCACATTTTCATTCTATGACACACACATGCATTTTCACTTATCCAGCTAATAGGACCCCCATGAGCAAGATACGGTATAATCCAAATTAAAATATTTAAAAAAGTAAATCACACTTTCACCACAAAATTCTCCAGGCCTATGGTTGTCTGTTGTGCCTTTTAAGAAATGAACTTCCTTTAATTTGATATAATTTGTCAGAACCAGTGTTATTTTTGAGTCCCCTAAATAATGCATCAATAGATCGAATTTCTAATCCCATTGTTATTTATAGAGAATATTCTATGCAATTTCGAAATTGAAGTTAGGCAAGATAAAAATAAAATGAACTAGTGAATGAAGAAATGTTTTTTTTTTTCTCCCTGAAAGTGATGGGGCCTTTGGCACTCCTAATCGTCGCCGCAGAAGTAGGATGTAATTTTTAAGAAACTACTCAAGCTTTCCTACTAAAAGAAACGAAAATATTCATATTGTCTAGTTTTTACTCCCAGATATAAAAATTAACACTACTTCTCATACTTGACACACCTTTAAAAGACTGTTCTATTCCAATTTAAAAAATTTAAAGTTTGACTGAATCGGCCAGGGGGGGGCAAGCGCCACACCCTACCCCCATATAACATTAGTATACTATATCATAAATCACGACCATATACTGTGAAATCACGACCAATTAGTTTCAATTCGGATCAAGATTATTTTCAAACTAAGTACAGTACCGTATTGAAAGAAAATATTTCTAAATTAACTGAAATGCGTTATGATATTAATTTTTAACATGGACTGTATACTTGTCATTAGGACGCCCTATTCAATGAGCAATGTAATACTGTACAATAAACATGAACAATTCAAAAATGTCAGAACAATAGTATTTTTAAATATTGTTTAAATGTTTGATTAAAATATAATGAATAATAAGACGAAATTGTCACAACCACATTTATTAAAAGTTCGAGAAACTAGTTTCGGTTGTTACACCATTATCAATCTCAATCAAACTGAAAACTGAAGTACAGAGTAGCCTTAGAGTTTCAGTTTGATTGAGATTGATAATGGTGTAACAACCGAAACTAGTTTCTCGAACTTTTAATAAATGTGGTTGTGACAATTTCGTCTTATTATTCATTATGGATACCTTCCACAATATCACCTTCGCCATTACTAAGAAAGTTAAAATATAAGCACAGATTACATCATTCAAAGTTATAGCTTCAATTGATTTCATTAGTAGCTATAATTTTTTAATGCAACTCATATCTAATATCACAGACAAGAAATAGACATTTTTATATTTATCTATGATCTTCTATCACAGCTCCTTGTATCTTCTGTCAGTAAATAGTATCTGGTTAAATGTACTGTGCCGTTTCTCAAACTGTCAGAAAATAACACCATTGCATTTTTAACTATTATTAAAGCACTTTTTATAATAATTATCAACGTTCCAGTTGGCACACAAATATAAAACTATTCAGTTTCATTATCTTCCAAATTTCTCTAGTTTACAATTCAATGGAATTTTATGTACAACCGAATTTAATTGTTTCAAAATCCAAAGAGTTTTTACGTAATTATCGATATTCAATTGAGAAATTAATGATGTTCATTCTAAACTGTGTATAATGTCAGATTTTATATGAATTTGTTTTTATAATAAAAGATTTTCTGCTGAAAATTTCTCCTTTTGTATTCTTGTACGGCGCTACATGGCGAGCCTTGACCTCCAAGCATCCCTAACAGCAGCAATCTCTCTTCAACCTCGCACGCCCATTCTTCTTACATCACTCAAGACCTTATCCAACCATCTGGGTCTTCCTTTTCCTTGGAGCCTGCCTTTCCCTCCTTGCAATTTTAGGGGATCTAGGAATATTCATTATTTCCACATGACTCAACCATCTGATCATCTAGGTCTAAATGAATCTAAGTATATTCTGCCCTTGAATCAGGTCCTCCAATTCCCTGTTGGAATGAATTTGCCATTCCAATTTCTATCATACTAGACCATACATCTTTTGTAGTACTCTTCTTTCAAAAACATGCAGTTTTTTTAAATCTTTTTTGGTCATTGTCCGTGTCTGACCCATACCGGTATATCACTACAGGATGTACCAGAGTAGTGTAGAATTCCATTTTAGTCCCTCTACTGATCATCAGTCTGCTCCTGAATCAGGGCCGGATTTAGAATCTGTGGGCCCCTAGGCTCAAACTGTGGTGCGGGCCCCTTCCCCCCTACCCCGTCCACAATGCATTGGAATGGAAATGGATTTTTTGAAGTGGTTATCCTGTACCCCCCCCCCCTTATGCACGATACGCTGAGCGAATACACCCACTGGTTCATGGCATGTATCGACAATATTTTGGATCTCGAAATATTATAAATTTGGAACAGATTTATATTTTTGTGGTGCGCGCGCCTATGTAGCCTATGCTTAAATCCAGCCCTGTCCTGAATAAGCTGGCTTAAATCCTCTCATAGATCATAGATGGCCTCACTCATTTCATTTCTCTGATTTAGCATTTCCCTGAGGGACTTGAAAGATGCCACACCATTCATCTCATGGTTGTCCATCTCTAAATTCCTAGGAATATTCAACACCAAAACTCTAATTTTATTACCAATGGTGCAAACAGTGGGAGGGGGCTATAACGCAGTCATGGAAATTCTTGGGGGGGGGGGGGGGGGAAGTTGATTGAAACCGTGTTTAAAGTGGCGACATTCAAAAATATATTACGAAGCCACCAGATTGTTTGTCAGTCAATGACAATAATAGATTAATAATTATTATTATAGTATTGAATATCAATTAGCTAAATTAGTCATGTTTAGGATTTGTGCATTCCAGCTTAGGGAGACGTGAGTGCTAAGAGGGAGGGGCACGGAAGGCCCTTTATATTTCTTTTTTACCTTTACAAAAAAATGTTACTATGTGAAGATCTCAAGAAATCTACGTACATTTTGTATATTATCGACTAGTTTTGAATTTTCTTAATACCTATATAAATCTTCTTTTAGTTTTAGAAAGAATACGGGGGGGGGGGGCTTATTGTATTCTTATGGGAGCCAATGCCATTCTCGTGGCGATCCACCTATATAGGTGGTCTTGACTAAAGGGTTGATTACATTGGGATTGTAAAGGGTTGATTACATTGGGATAGTTACTCACTAAGCGAGTAGCGAGTAGGACGTTACTGACTGACCGTGCTACAGCAGCTCAGCATACCAAGCCAAATTATATTAAAAAAATTATTTCTAGAATCACCTCCATACTATGGAATTTCTAAGACAATAAATAATATCGCAACACAAAATTAAAAGATGAAGTTTACCAACAATTATTCAATAAAATTTCATCAAAACAATATATCTCATCTGAAGTGTTATGCTGGCAGCCTGCGTGATTAAGTATCGGCTTTGGCCACAATAATATTGTATTTTGGTGTTGGCTACTCTGCCAGCGAGTACAAATGTGACCACAAAGTTGAGAGCCTGTCTACTTTGAATTTGGTCACATTTGTAGTTGAGAGCCTGTCTACTTTGAATTTGGTCACATTTGTACATTGATATAATAGGCCTACTACTAGATGCGTTACTCTAACGCTGAAGGCTATGGCATAGTGAAGCCACTTTTTTCTGGCGGGAAAAGGCCAAATCGGGCAAAAGTTCAAATTTAACACAGGCTCTTATGGGAAAAAGTCAATTTTCATTTGAAGATTTCTCGCAACTCCCTTGATGGATTTCAATAATTATTTTTTTGAAAGATAGCCCATGATTTTGTACTACATATAGTAGTAATAATTTGACATTCCAGATTTTTTCTGGCTCAAGCCAATTTCAAACTCAGAGCAGTGCATAAGCAGTATCATAAGTATGTGATTTCAGGAAAAACATACAGTAATTTTTTTCTCAGCGTATTCCTATGGACTTTGACGCACTGAATCCGAATCTGAAATCTCGCACCTCAAAAAACGCTCGCTTCACGAAATATTTCCAAGATGGCGGCCAAAATTTCATAAGCAAATTTTCTCAATCTTTATGAAGAAAAATTCTAGAGTAATATTATTTGTGGTCTGTGATTCCCTGATTTCGAATACATGGTTTTTATTCTGAGAAAATTCGGGAATAGAAGATATTTTAATTTAGCAAACATCAAAGTCCAGCTTTTACAAATTTTGACTAAAATAACAATAATATAGGCTATCTTGTGGAGCAGAAATACTGAATTATAAAAAAACATCATAAACTTTCAGCAGTAGGCCTGCAGTTGTGTCTAAGGTAGCATTACAACAATGCAAAATTGCTGTAACACAAATATGTAAATGTTAAACTCTTTAGTGAAGATTTTTCTAAATATCATTAACGTTTGAAAATCAAGTGAAAAAGTAATATTATGGAACTGCAACACGAAAGGAAATATAAATGTACCGTATGAATATATATATATATATTTAGATACCGCATGCTTCAAAATTCAGTAGGCTCCTATATAAATTCATATTGAGAAGCCCAAGAATGCTCACCAATGCCATTGCAGTTCAAGCAAAATCGCTTCATTAAAAGAGTTATTTAATAAATTACTGTATGGTATATCACGAGTATTTAATGCTTATAAGTACAAGATTGAAGTGGTGGATATGGTAGTGCATTATTTTTAATTAAAGACCCCCATAAAAGTGAGGAAGCAGAAAACAAACTTGTAAAGCTATGCTTGCACATAGACAATAAAAAGATAAAATTACTTGTTTGAAAATAAATATTTCCACCAGACTTGCACTGATTGGTACATCAAGAATCAAGAACTTTATTAGTCATCCATAATCACTACATGAAACAATCATGTTAAAAAATCATTTCACATCACAAAACAAGTCATTTTAGCACTGACAAATACGGGTTTTTCCATTACCGCAATACAAATTTTCGTGGTTTTTCCCGATTTAGAAGCGGGCGATGCTAGCGCTGTGACTTCACAGCGGATCCCGGAGTTACGCATCTAGTAATATATATCAATGCATTTGTACTCGCTGGCAGAGTAGCCAACACCAAAATACAATATTATTGTGGCCAAAGCCGATGCTTAATCACGCAGGCTGCCAGCATAACACTTCAGATGAGATATATTGTTGTGATGAAATTTTATTGAATAATTGTTGGTAAACTTCATATTTTAATTTTGTGTTGCAATATTATTTATTGTCTTAGAAATTCCATAGTATGGGGGTGATTCTGGAAGATAAATTTTTAATATAATTCGGCTTGGTATGCTGAACTGCTGTAGCACGGTCGGTTAAGGGTTGATTACATTGGGATAGTTACTCGCTAAGCGAGTAGCGAGTAGGACGTTACTAACCGACCGTGCTACAGCAGCTCAGCATACCAAGCCAAATTATATTAAAAAAATTATTTCTAGAATCACCCCCATACTATGGAATTTCTAAGACAATAAATAATATTTCAACACAAAATTAAAATATGAAGTTTACCAACAATTATTCAATAAAATTTCATCAAAACAATATACAATATATCTCATCTGAAGTGTTATGCTGGCAGCCTGCGTGATTAAGTGTAGGCTTGGCCACAATAATATTGTATTTTGGTGTTGGCTACTCTGCCAGCGAGTATAAATGTCACCAAATTCAAAGTAGACAGGCTCTCAACTTTGAATTTGGTCACATTTATACACGCTGGCAGAGTAGCCAACACCAAAATACAATATTATTGTGGCCAAACCCTACACTTAATCACGCAGGCTGCCAGCATAACCCTTCAGATGAGATATATTGTATATTGTTTTGATGAAATTTCATTGAATAATTGTTGGTAAACTTCATATTTTAATTTTGTGTTGAAATATTATTTATTGTCTTAGAAATTCCATAGTATGGGGATGATTCTTGAAGATAAATTTTTAATATAATTCGGCTTGATATGCCGAGTTGCTGTAGCACGGTCGGTCAGTAACGTCCTACTCGCTACTCGCTTAGCGAGTAACTATCCCAATGTAATCAACCCATTAGTAACGTCCTACTCGCTACTCGCTTAGCGAGTAACTATTCCAATGTAATCAACCCTTAATTTCCGTGAATGAAATTGAGGTTATAAACTTTTCTGGCTCTGATTGTGTGGAGTCCTACTCCTACATACTTAGATACCGTATCGTGAATCGAGTTGAGCTTATTTAATTCAGTATCAGTATCAGACATGGAGAAATGACAGAATTTGAGAAAACATCATCTCACACATTTGAATACTTGCAGAATTCGGTTGCTTGAGCAATAATTGAATTATTCAGGTACTTTTGTTTTGTCTATCACTGTCGCTACATATATATTATGTTCAAAAAATGTATTAGTAATCTGTAGGCTAATAAATTCATAACCTAATCTTCCCCACGAAACAATCAACTAAGAGAATAGATGTGAAAGGAACGTTAGGTTTATATTTGGGTTTGAAACAGATATCGATTATCGAAATATTCATTCTATTAAGTTACTTGATACTTGATTGCTCCATCTTTGACCAGCAGAGCTGGATTGATTGCGTCATAGTGTTGGCGATAGCTACCGTAGCTAAGGTCGCCAAAGTTGTTCTCAAAGTACTCCTTTGATGAGTAATAAGCTCTGCCAATGAGCCAGGCTTTAATTTTGGTGTTGTAGCTGTTGTTATCCAGGCACTTTACCGCAGCTGGCAGCCTATTGAACATCTTGATGGCCAGGTTGGGGAAACAGTCCTTCTTTTTGTTAAGGGGAGTCAAACATCCTATCTTACTCAATGTTAACATTTTATCCCTTTTCTCAGTTACTATCAAACATAGAGACTTAATTTTTTTTTTGTTTGAAAGATCAACTTTTTCTTTATAATTTGAATGTGTGAAATTTTGATGTAATCAAATTTGTAATTTTCAAAAATATTTTTCCAAACAATCTTTTTTTTATACATTTTTTTTCTTAAATATATTATTTATTTTATTCTGCATGCATGTATTTCAAAACTGCACATTCAGTTTGTTATACCAGCAGAGCAGAACAATTTAAAAAAAAATTCATGTGTTTATCTCAAATAGGAGCTGAGAAAAAGTACATTGAAGTTTAAGTTTTTAAATTTTCGGAAAATGAAAGAAATGCATCGTAAAGTATTCTCAAATGAAAAAGGTCTTTATTAACTCACATTCAATAACTCCCAGCACTGTAACTTGGAGCTTCAGGATCCTCTGCCTCTTCATACTGGTCTTCTAGCCTTCTCCTTGATAAATTCCTTTTCTGTCTTATCCTCTTCTCAAGGTCGTTGAACTTGTTATCGCTTTTTTGAATCCTTTCTTCATCAAGTTTTCGCAAGGCTGTTGTCATATGATGTCCAGGAATAAATTTCATCTCCTCAAACAGCTGTATTTTTCCTTTGTTGCCATCATTGAATTTTGTGATAGCCTCATATACACCAAAATACAAATTTTCAAGACCCACAAAAACCCTTTTTGGCAAAACAGTCCATATCACATTGTTGAGGCTCTCATTTGGATTTTGGGTCTTTCCTCGAATGCATTTTTCCAAAAGATTCCTCTGAGATAGGTCCCTGAATATAGGTTTCATCTCATTCATCACAATTGTGGGTAGATGAAAATGTGAATTGTGGTCATAAACATCTCCTTGCTTCTGGGCCACCCTGTATTTACACCATGTATCATCTGTATCAGGGCACAGTTGATGCTTCGGTTCATCATTATTTGATGACACATGGAAATAAAGTGCCCACACCGCTTGATGCATTGCACTCACACTCTCAACATTTCTTTTGATGGCCAAGCCATAATAGATTTGTAGTTTCTGAATAGCAGTATCAGTGAGTCTATTCTTCCCACCAAGTGGCTTTCCATCAGAAAGCTTCCTTCGTTGAGCCTTCAGATTCCTCAACCTTGTGCCCATTCTCTTCTCCACATGCCCAATGCATTCAAGCTTTTTTATTTCAATATTGGGACCATAAGGCTGAGCATTACAAACAGCCTGGAATGCCTTGGAGTCTCCATCCCCAAGATAGTCAATATATCTTACATTGTAGAGATTTTGAGACCTCTGGAACATTTCTAATGCCCCAGCAACTTCCATGCCTCCAGAAGTTCCAATATAATTTGCTTTACATGAGTCCAAATGAATATTAGTGTTTTTTTGTGGACATGAACAATACTTTGACAGAACAGAAATATCAATAGCTTTACCAGTCTCAACAGACGTCATGGACACTATTCCATTCAAAGAGGTGTGACCCCTTTTCTGCCAAGAACCATCTACAGCAACACATAGATCTCTACTACCAGTCCTCTCAACAGCTTCTTCAACAGCATCTTTCATGGACTTCTTACAAACACTTTCCATGACAGATCCTAAATACAATTCATATTTGTGGTATCGACCTGGTGGAGAAGGGAGGTTCATGATTCCACAAAGAGTCTTTGCTGATGTTTGACCTCTCCCAATTGACCTGAGTCCATAAACCAATCTAGCATTTATATCATATATCGTTTTTTCTGAATTATTTTCATCTTGAATCACTGTTTTAGCACTGTTTATCATGTCAACTTCACTGGAACAAGATGAGCAAAATATGTTTATTTTGCAAGCTAAGCCTGAAATTGTTTCTGAGGAAATACTAAGGTTATGTTTACAAGCACGACATACACCTATTTCTTGAAGTTTGTCACAAAACTGTTTCAAATCAACAATGCAGTATTTGAAATCACTGAAGTTCTCATATCCTACTAACTTATCACTGAGTTTTTTGTGAGAAGATGAATGTGATGGACCAGCTTCAACAACCATTTCTAATCTTGGAGAATTATTGGCTGATGATCTACTTGATCTGTAATTGAATCCTCCTCTTCTTTTTTTGAAAACTTTTCCTTCACATCTAGGCATTTTCACTGATATTGACTGACAATATTCGTTTTTAAAAAAACGGTTTGTGTAAAATTATTGTATGAATCTAATTGAAATCTGTAGCTTAGTATTGTCACAAAAAATTGTAAACAAGCAAAGCACACCTTTTCAAGTATTGTCAGCTGTTGATAAATACCAACATGACAAACTATAGAAGAGTAAATTTATTCTGAAATTTCAATATTCTATGAAAAATTGTTGAAGAATCTATTTTGCGCAACATAACGCTGCTGTAAATATTCCGAGCGGAAAGTGAATAATTTGATACACGTAATAGATTTTTCAAAAAAATATTAAAAATACTTCTAGTTGTCATAGAGACGTGATTTAGGTATCATTGGAAAGCGGGAATTTCAAACTATCATAACAGCCTGAGATCAGAAAATTGATTTTTTTGAAAAAAAATCATGTTTGACTCCCCTTAAGCCTGCAGTATGGAAGGTTTAACAAGAGGCCATGTCTAAGATTCAGGCCGTGAAGCTCTGCTCTTGTGTATAAGATGTCCATGTTTGTCTTGATGTGGAGTAGGCTTACAAAGATGTAGTGGCTATACACTGTGAGAATATCCAGCCGCCGGAAAATTGGTCTGCAGTGGTCCAGATAACCAGCTGAAGAGACTATCCTAACAGCCTTCTTCTGAAGAAGCAAAACAGCATCACATTTCGAGACATGACCCCACAGCTGCAGGCCATAGCTAAGATGACTGTGGAAGATCCCATGATAGATGGTGACTAGATGCTCCTCCAACAATAGTGGCTTAAGCCTACGCAGCAGGTAGACAACACGTGACAGCTTCTTGCAGACATTGTCAATGTGCTCATTCCATAGTAGCTTTGAGTCTAGATGGAGGCCCAAAAGTTTTACTGACTCTGGCTGACAGTGCTGACTGAGGCTACACATCATAGTCTGTGTCTTCTCATCATTGATGCTCAGCCTATTAGCTTTAAACCAATCTCTAGCCCTGTCAAAAATCTCATTTGCCCTTTTTGTTGCATCTTCTGGCGTGTTGCCCCTTGAACAGATAGTGGTGTCATAAGCAAAGAGTAGTATATTGCCTAGTAAGCTTAGATCATTTATTGCAATAATAAATAATACTGGTCCCATGACTGAGCCCTGCGGTACACCGTGGACTACTGGGAGGGGGGAAGATGAGGCTCCTCGTATTGAGACAATCTGCTGACGATCTTGAAGATAGGAGCACAGCAAATGCTGAGCTGGTCCTTGAATACCATATTGCTTCCGTTTTTCTTTCAAGATTTTGTGAGGAACACACTCAAAGGCCTTACTCAAGTCAGCAAGAATAAGGGACATTGATCCTTTATCCTCAAAGGTGTCCAGGATATTGGAGGTCAGCCTAGATATAGCAGTCACAGTTGATTTCTACTCTCTGAAGCCATGTTGGGCATCTGCAAAAAGATTGTTGTGCTCAAAATGAGACACCAGCTGATCCTTCATAATAGTCTCAAATTGTTTCGTGGGGAAGATACGGAACTGCAACGAATTACCTTAATCTTTTTTGCCGTAGTTTATATTGTATAGTCAAGTTATTTGCACATTATTCAAGATATTATACTTTTTGTAACAATGATAAGTTGGAGACTTGCGCGTGTTGGGTAGCGTAATAAGGAAATTAATTATGCCTCCCTCTACTGACCTCTAGCCTCTAGCTAGAGGCATTTTACAATTTCTATTATGGCATTTTCATTATGATTGAGTTGCATACTTACACAAACCATTCTTGTCTGCTGATGAAGAATCCTGAAGCAGCGAGGAGATTACTAGGAGTACAGGATAGCCCTGACCGTATTTTGTATGTCATGGTAATAATCAACAACCTCTTTGAGCGCCTGAACCCCCTAATACACGTTTGGCCATTATTCGCCGATTTATTATCTGTCTTAAACTCGCCATCTAGATAATCACTAATTACACTTATAACCATCTATTGAATATTATGCTGGTTTGTAAAAATGATTTTCGTGGTATTTCCACCTGTTGATTGTCATTAGAACTTTGTAGACTCTCTCCATCTCACTATGAAATATCAGGATTACTGTAGAAATCCTGTGCTCCAAATAAAGTATTTTCATCCTTTAATATTTGGTTAAATTTATTGTAGCCTGATTGATTATAACTATAATTTCTTTATCTGTTTGAGAAAAAACTTTCACAGCCACCCATCCATTTCAGATTAAAACATAATCCAAAATGTCATTCCAACTTTCATCGGGTGATCCTTTGAAGTGGAGAGTCAACATAGTCATATCATCCAGGTACCGTACTTAGTAACTACTATAAAATAACTTATAGGAAATCCCGTAAATCAATTCACTTATGAGGTGTAGATACTTAACAGCTATCCATTTTTTGTATCAATACACCTTTCTAGAACTGTCTTAACGATAGAGAGTTCTAGCAAAACTTACGCTATTTTTCTGCATGTTCTTAGCTTAATCAGGTCAGATCTGTAGTGGTCAATATTGTTCAAGAATAATGAGCGAAAAAATAGCGGAGCGCTGTATGAAAACTGACTATTTCTGCAAAGTTTTATGATTGCTCATAACTCGTAATAGATGAAAAGAAATGGCTTTGTAAAATATAATAATAATAATAATATCGTTTGACCTGGCTTGCTCAGGTCTGTCAGAGTTCTCAGGTCACACCTTAACGAAGTTCAGGGCCTCTGACAATCTTTTTTTTGTAATACTTTTAATGGCTGTTTTTCAGGCAGCCGGGAACAACGAGATGAATGTGTCCTCCGAAACAAAACAAAAAATCATATTACCTCTCTGTAACTCAGTAATAGCGTATTTCATGTCCATTCCCAACTCTACAGACCCAAATGCACCCTTTAATGAATTGATTGAATCAACGAATGAGAAAAAGATAGAAGAATATTTAATAAGAATAAATTTATTGTCAATTAAGAGGAACAAAAATACAAAGCTCAATTGAATTAAAAATGAATAATTAGGAACAATATAAAAATCATTAACAAGGCACCACCAGTACAATTAAAACTTGCTCGCTGGTGGTAGTTGTTATCCTACGATTATGTGTATTTATTCACTTATAATAATTATAGTACTTACTTATAAGACATCTAGAATACCTCGTCAAACTTTGATAGGTCTCACATATGTCTAGGCTGGAAAAATACTTGACTTTTTTTCAATACCTTGAAGGAAGTGAATGTTGTAAAATTCGCCTCAAACCATCGAAGTTGTTCAACTTGAGTGAGTAATTGGTATTTTTTCAGAGATCTATCCAGAGTTCTGGAGCCCGTTGTCTACTTGGACATAAAACTGGACTCTGGTGATACTAAGTACATTGAAGTCCCCATCTCCAAGTTCCATCTTTTGAGGCAAAATGTGGCAGTAGCTTTGGACCAATTGGAACTGTGCAAAAAAAGACTTGATACATTCAACCAAACTAATACAAGTTGATATTCTAGTCAGGTGAAGCTCTTGTGGTTGGCGTTCTTCATGAACATTCATTTTCTCTGCAAATTCGCTATAAAATAGCTTTTTGAGAAAGATACCATTGCAAAATAGTTTTTTTTTTTTTTAATTTCTGTGCAATTCTTATGGACAGTTGATGGAGCGGGTACAATAGCATGAACTTGCAGTTTACAGAGATATTTTTAAAGGAATAATGATTATTTTCTATGAAATTCATATAATGATTCATATTAATAATGATTATCTCTATTCTTTTACATTATCCTGCTATTGTTAATAAGAAATTTAAATCATATTTATTATCTATGTATTCTGAACACGAGAAGTGGCGATATCTGAAATATTTTCACAAATAAAATAATTAATTTGCCATAATATATTTCTTAGCATGTGCAGTCATTTTATTCCAGTCTATAAAAGTTTTATGTCGCAAGTAATTAGTGGAAGACCAGTTGCTAGATCGCTAATAAAGGTGCATTTTCCCTAAAGTCCCCAAAAATCCAATCGGTGCCTTTTCCTCCACCCTCACATTTTAAAATGTAGGTAAATACTGAAAATTCGATAACTTAGTAACGGATCATTAGATAGGGTTAATTCTTCTTCCATTATATTAGTCATATAGTGGGCTACAATAATGGTCCTGTTCGATTCTACGGTAAACCCACTAGTTTTATCAATAAAAATTTTAATACCCCCAATTTCGAATTTTTTCAACTTTATTTTTTATTTTTTTTTGGGGGGGGGGGGACTTTTGTACTTTGTTAAACAGGGGAAAAGTCAAAACAAAAGTGTGTATAGTTGCTCAAGGTCAAGGATGATGCTGTGGGAGGGGGATTAACGACGCATTACGCTGCAACTCGCCCCACCCCTCGCCCCCTCGCTATAGGCTATTACCCATGTAAAATCAATAATAATGGAAAAAGTAACATGTTAATTGATATTTATGTGTAAATGGAATCCGAAATTTGAGTTTCCTGGTCCATAGAACTGTAAGTTTTCGAGATAAGTGTAGGGGGTAAAAGGGGGTACTCTTTTGTCCCCCCTTACTCAAGAACGGCTCAAAACACAGCATCCCGCTTCTTTCTCTTTCACATGATTTTTATCAAAATGAAAAAATGCAATATTGAGCTGCACCATATAGCCAAATTTTTCATTTTTTTATACTTTTATTAGATTTTACAGCCAAATTATGCGTCGGACAAGGAATGTATTTCAATATTTTTTTGTAGACAATTCAGTGCCCTAGAACCGGGAACAAATCGCATATGTCCAGCTTACATAGACCTTGAGTTATTGCAACTCCAAATTCCGATTGGTGATACCATGAAATATCGATTGGTGATACGTTTTGTAAAATTGGTGCAATTTTTAAGCCAAATGTGACATGTCATATATGAATTTGGACCGCCTCAATGAGCTGAGAAGAATGAGCTATAACTTGGTGTGTTTCGAGCCGTTCTTGATGAGCGTAGTTCAAACATTTGAACTGACATGAAAGTGGAATCTTGTGTAGTGATCTACTTAGTCTGAAATTCGTGGTGATATAGCCGCGAATAGGATTAGATCCGTTGCCGCCGAGGAATCCCAAGCAGTAGGGCCTTGCTTTCTCTATTTCTGGTTACACTTGGGCCATATATGTTATGCTCCCTCCACCTCCTTATTTACCTTCATGGTCAATACTCTCCAGCCCTCAACATTATTTTAATTTAAAAAATAATTAACAGTTTTCTTCAAATCAACTACGCAAACGAGGAGTGAGATAGTTTGTTGCAAAATTACAAAATTCTTACCATTAAATTGTTATATATATTAACATCTTGAAGTGTAATTTAGTAAACATTATCCTCTGTCAATTATATTTATTGAATAGAATGACGCCTTGAAAACGAAATTTTCTCATAATTAGTCATACAAAATTGATGAATATTTTTATCCTTTCACTATGAAAAAATTAATGACAGCTCGAAACATTCGTTGTCTGCTAAAATCCACTATCAGCCAATTCAGTGAATCATGAGCAAACGCATTTGGACGGCACAAGATTGTACCATTCTTCAAGGTAATTGAAAAATAATTTTACTCAACGACCAAACACAATTAAAATCAAACGCAATTTTTAACTACATAATGGCCGCTCACCCTAACCTCAACAAAGCATGACCCCTAGCGGCAGGCTGACGAAGCTTCTTTTCAGAAGTGAAATGCATTCCTCAAGCATCTCCAATATATGTGAGTAATACATTTTATAAAAGTGAAATACAGTGTCAGTTTTAATATTAAATTGAAAAATAATTACCTTGATTAATATATTAATTTATCTATGGTTTGTACAGTTGTATTTTGTTTGTTCACTTGTGCGACTTCCCGTCAAACGAGCACCCTGCAATTTCTTCATATGCGTCTTGAATGACGTGTAGAGACAAAATAACAATTCATAAACTATTTTCATCAGTCTTTGTATTTGTAGGTACTGCGAAATTTTCTGGAAGTATTTCCTTGTTGATTTTAATTGTAAATTGTTACGAAACTATGGACATCAGAAGTTAGTATACAAAAATGTCTCTGATTCTCGGGCAACATGAAGCTTGAAATAGAGTTGGCTATAATCATTTCACTGATATACAACTTGGCAACTAAGCCTAGCCTCATCTGTCTTCGCCATGTGTGATACCATATGTTCATGTTTTTGAAACAAGTAGTGGGTCATCGCCATATTGTATGCATTTTCAATGTTGTATAATATCCATGTACAGACTTCACTCGAACTATATGAATTTGGTATAATTGATTAGTGAAATTGTTTCAGTTGATCATTGCAGTTCCTAGATATTGTGATCGTTTGAGAACAGCTCTTAGTGCATGGTGATTGAGCATTTATTATTTTAGACAAGATGGAATTTCCAAGTTATGACACAACCCCATTTAAGGCAAGCACAGTGGAGGCGCTTTGGCGAAAAAACGTACTTTCAGAGAAAATTCCAAGTAAGGAGTGGGAAAACTATACGGACCTCATGTGTGACAGCAAGTCTCATATTCAAATGGGTCTACTCGAAATGGCTCTGCTTTCTGAGAAGGTGGTTATGAACAGAGTTGATGAATGCACTCTTTCTCCATTGCAAACTGAGATACTTGCCACTCTGGTACCTGATGAACTGATAGACCAACCAAATTTTCAGGGTAAAATCCAATAAATTAACTCAAACAATATTTCAGTTTTAATGAATTTTCGCAACTATTCTGAAGGCTTTTTAAACCTTTTAAAGGTTTACTGTTAGTTATTTGAGGTAGGCTTTACTTTAGGTCAAATACGATACTAATTTAAACATCAAATGATGAGCTTTATCTATTAAAGATGATAATAATAATTGAACGAGATTAGTTTAAGCTGGTTAGCTTGATCAATATCAGTTAGGCTATTGATATCAAAATTAGTATGGGGTGTAAAGTGTCCCCGTGCTTCTATTATTAGAGTACTTTATGAGCTTGCAAAAGACACATATTCAGAGCAACCAATCAAGCAAGTTTATTGATTTTGATCACCAATTGAGGTCCCCCTAATAATATATTAGCGAAAATATTTTCCAATATCACTGAATTATCACTGAATATTGTGCAGTGATTTGGAGTCCATATCAGGGTGCATATATTAATAATATCGAGCGCAAACAAAATAAATTCCTCAGATTTTTATTTATAAAAAGTTTGGATATTCATGCCCATTCGACTTTTCTATGAGGGGATTAAGATTTAGATTTCAGATCATGTCATTGAAAAATGAAGGCCACGGATGAAGCCCACATGGGTCTGAGACCTGTGCGTGGGTAATGAATTGGATGATGGTGATTGATGAGCTGGACCTACAGTTTTAGGTAGTTCCGAACCACCGGGAAGTGATTTTACAGCAGAGAACCGAGTCTTTTTTGCTGGCCAGTCCAATCGGTCACCGTTGCAAAGATGGCCAGGAGTTTCGTAGCTTATCTCTGATTGAACAGATACCTGCTATGGCACTCGGCTATCACTCCCCATATTATTTATTAAATTATTAACATAAATTATAATAACATATTAAATAATCATTATTTATTCTATTATTTATTTGTTTAGAGTTAACTAGTGTTAAGGCTTATTTTTCTTTATACTGTCTTTTTATGCCATTTTCTAGCTATTTTGGTATTTCATTGTTTAAAGTTAACCAATGTTTAGGATTATTTTTCTTTATGCTTTTATTTCATGCCGTTTTCTTATTGTATGTATTTTGACTTTATTTCTTTGTTAGCTTAGTGTTTCAATTTTTGTTTTGTGATTTCCTTGTTTGTTTTGAGAAAATTAATGCATTCAATGAGGTTTGTAATGGCATTAGCTGTAAGCCTCTATTATTTGTAATTTTCTCATGTATGTATTGAAATAAATAAATAAATTCGCCTAAACACAACGGACACCCTTGTAACGTAGGCTAGCATTTATTAAAATAATTTTTATTCAGATTATTCAAACAATTTAAATGGCGTATAAATACATAACGGCAAGAGAATCCTGCAAAGTAAATTCTGTATACCGGAATGAGTTGCAAAATATTGATTACTTCGAGTTGTTTAGGAAGATGTTACAATTATTATACTCAGATAATTATTTTTTCTGCATATATCTTTAATTTTCACTTATTCAGACTATGGCGAAACTGTTGTTTGTGAAATGCAGGGTAAGTGCACGTGCACTTATTGGATGGTCGCAAACAACTCAACACCAACTGAAATAATGATGGCGTTGAAAGGAATTTCAAAATTAATTATCTTGCGAGTATTGAATGCATAATATCAAATGATATAACAATCGTATAAAATAATGAATTTTGTAAGATGATTAACTTGTAATATTCCTCTCTCCATTTTTGAAATTAGAAACACACTATTCTGATCTTGTTAAATGGATGGAAACGATTGGAATAAAATCTAATGTGTATTTTTGTTAGTTTTTTACTTACTATGAGTTTACCAAATTTCATCAAAATCTGAAAAGGTGAATGTAAAAGGTGTGTTGACGTGGAATGACCTGCAGCATCTACTCCAGAAAAATACTTCAGCAGGTGCAATACTAGTATACTGGCTAAGTGGCATAGTATAAGCTAGCATTCAAGCTGACCTATAGTCATTTAAGTCTTTCAATTTGAAGGAATGGCTCTGCTATTAAAAAAAACAACTCACCTTTCCAGTTACTAGCACAGAAATACACACGTCTAACAGCTGTGTGTTGTCATTTCTATTAACTTGTAGTGCCGTGGTTCTCAATCTTTTTCAAAGACAATACCCTGAATGAAAAATTAAAATTTTGCGTATCCCCTTGTTATGAGAGGGGGTTGTTGGGGGGGGGGGCAGTTAAATTAAAAACACTAAATCAAAAGCAATATATTTTGAAATATATATATTTCTATTGCCCACATGAGTCTGGAGACTTGTGCGTAAGTTATGAGGTGAATGATGAGAAAAATCCATGGCTGAATGAGATTAGAATCAAAGGTGCAGGAAATGAAGCCAAAGCCTTATTATCTTATCACAGACAAGCGCTCCAACCAACTACGCTACCAGATCCGCCAAACGCATCACAAAAAATAATTAGAAGGATGAGTTTGCTTCTTTTTACGTAGTTCCTCAAAGCTCGGCTCAAGTTCCTTAAATCGTCCTTAACATTAAGCGTATTGTCTCTGTAATATTTGTACGAAATAGGGAGACAAACCTATTGTACCTGTTGGTTCCAAGTAACTCGTCCACACAAGTATTCAATTATTAAATTATAACCTGTGATGTTTTCCATGACGAAATACTTGATGAACAATCTAATATTAAAACTGACACTGTATTTCACTTTTATATAATATTTTACTCACATATATTGGAGATATTTCACTTCTGAGGCTGACGAAGCTCCTTTTCATAAGTGAAATGCATTCCTCAAACATCGCCAATATATGTGAGTAAAACATTATATAAAAGTGAAATACAGTGTCAGTTTTAATATTAGATTGTAAATTATAACCCCTTGCGTGATTACGAAGCAGAAATAAATAAAAATGGTTTAATTTCTCATTAACCAAGTACCCCCTAAAAATGTTTGCGTACCCCCAAGGGGTTTGCGTACCACAGTTTGAAAACCCCTGTATAGTAATCCTTAAACTTTAAGCATTATTATACCGGTACACTACAAAACAGGAATTCTCAAACTGTAGACTAAACTTTAAACTTAAAAATATAAAATAAAGTTTAAAGTTATTAGTTTAAGATTCAACTGTAGTTTAAACTTAGATTGATTGGAGTATCTCATCACAATAAAGTGATTATTTTTATTAAGTTATTTAGTTTTTATAATTATTATTGTTTTATTGATATTTTTTTTCAGGTAAACCAAAAAGTAAATTTGTTGGAGTGCTAATGTTTGGTGATGTATCAGGGTTCACAGCATTGTGTGAGACATACAAAAGGATGGGCAAAAGTGGCACTTACAGGCTAACTGTTACGCTCAACAGCTATATAGGCGCAATGGTGGATGTCATCTACTCATTTGGCGGAGATATTATCAAGTTTTCAGGGGACGCTTTTCTTGCCGTTTGGAAAGTGACAATCAATGATTATATATATTCAGTCATTCATAAAGCTATTCAGTGTGCAATATCTATTCAATATTCACTAGGTAGCTACAACACTGAAGTGAATGTCCTACTCAGGGTAATTTTCGATTTTCACATTCAAATATAGTAGTTAAAATTATAAACGGTGCACAATACATTATATTAATAAATTCTGAATTCAGAAATCATACTATAGTATTTACTATCAAATTCAAATTCTGAAATCAAAAAGAACTATCTGTTCTTTTATATGTTCTATAACTTCTTTTATAAAAGAACTATCTGTGCAGTTTGAATTACGAATTTGAGGGAGAAAATTTTGTACCGCGACAAATGTGATTGACCATTGAGATAATCAGGTTGTGCTTTACGGGGTGATACAGTAGTAGTGATTAGTAAAGGCCTGGTACCAACCAATATACCAATATTACCTACTGTTATTTCATACGCTGTGGCTACAGTCACGGCAGCCGGGTCTCCATTGGGTAGCCGGCAGATAGATGACTCATTTACTTTGAACATTTGCGCATGCGCTGCTATTTATAATGTCAGTGCTCTGTACGATGGTTACGGCTCAGTACCCCAGCGTAGCTTGCATAAATATAGCATAATTATATTAGAGTGGGATAAATTAATATATTGACGTAGAGTACCGGTATCTGAATACTACGTATATTAGAATGGCAGATTTATTAATGCCAGTGCAATAATATAATATACTTTCTGATTATCACAGTATACCGCTTATTACATTCATTCGCGCTTTCCTAGAATCTAGAGATCATTATTTCTATGAAGCCTCATGCATCATTGGAAAAGAACCATATTGAACACTCTTTTTTCTCTTTTAAATTCAACATTTGAAACCCCTAAGAGAGAATAACGTCTTCTTTTCAAGGCTTTTATGCTTTACCGTACTAAAAATTTATGTCTAACAGTCTGTTAGTGAATGATAGATAACTCGTAATTCACATTATTGTATTTTTCAATTGCTAAAACTTTGTTCTCAACAGCGCACTGGACTAATTCGAATTTTCCAACAATTTTTTTGTGACATCTACACACCCTAAGAAGCAATAAACTGACATTTTTGGGGGTCGCAATATTCTCACAAGAAAATTTAAATTTATAAAAAAATTATATTTTTATTTAAAAAATTTATAATTAAGAAAATTTAAATTTAAAAAATTTATATTTTTATTTGAAAAATTCATAAAGAAAATTAAAATTTATAAAAAATTTCTATTTTTATTTGAAAAATTCATAATTTGCAAACATATGAGGAGCTCCAAACCATAAGACAATATAAGCCAAGTGAATATAACATTTCCAAAATACTACCGCCTCCGAACACAGTGCAAATGCAAACTAATTTCAGTATTTATATGTTTATCGGGAAACAGGTTAGGCACAATAAAGTTAGGAAACCACTTTCCCGAGGTTGGCTTTACGGGAGTGAGTATACACCCATCGGTTGAGAAAGAGAAGGAGATTTGGTGCAGGCGCAAATGTTCAAAGTAAATGAGTCATCTATCTGCCGGCTACCCAATGGAGACCCGGCTGCCGTGACTGTAGCCACTGCGTATTTCATATCTATTTTGTTATTTGCTGTAGTCTATCAACTCATTCTTGACGGTGTTTAAGCCGCGTCTCCACCAACCGAACATGTCTGCCGAACGTTGTTGGCGAATACAAAAACGGACAAACATTGAACATATTGGTCACCGAACATATTCGTGAGTTCAATTGAAATGTTTGGTCTGTGAGCGAAAAGTGATGACCAACAACAGGTTCTCGCCACTACTACCACCACACCGATCATAATGTTCGAAAAGGCGTCCACACCAAACAATGTTCGGTGACATATCAGATAATTCCAGCGAACACTGTTAGCCGAGCATGTTCGGTTGGTGGAGGCGCGGCTTAAAGCACATTTAGAAACACATTTTGTTTTATCTACTCCGCGTTCCAAGCAGCTTACTTGTCGTTCTTCATTCGATGACTCAGTGAGAACATCATACCCCCGCCCCTGCTTGCACAAACACATACTGATGGTTCCACTTCTATATCCATCACATAATTCAGTGTAAAGGTGAGCCACTATTTGGTATAAAAGTGATCAGTTATTCGAGCAATGATAGGGTAGCATACAATGCAGTCATCAGAGTTGACTAAAAATTTCAAATTCTAAGATCAGCTGAGCATGAAATGAATATACAAGATAGTGAATAACCACTTTTATAAATTTTATATTAAGTATGTACTCCAGCATTCAAGATGTATAGATCATACGCATGCTTATAGGTATAATCATGTGCTTTCATATAGTAGCTTGGTATAAAAGTGTTACAAATGATGAATCATCGTAATGATAGGACGTTTGTGCAAGAGTAGGCCTAGTGCCAACATGCGTGAAACAAATACAACAGCCAAGAATGATTTGATAAGCTATATTTATCCTAGATTATACCTTGTCAATATTTAATTACTGATGTTACAATTTTCTAAAATAATACTGTAATTTTTTTTGTTTTCTCATTGTAGGTGAAATTGGCCATTTCATGTGGCAATTGCGTATTTTCATGCATTGGGGAGCAAAATTGCAAATACTATGTTATCTATGGCCAACCAGTCGATGACGTCAAAGTTGCTCAAGACATGTGCAAATCTGGTGATATAATCTTGGCAGCATCCGCTTGGAATCATTGCAGCCTTGACAGTTATCTGTATACATGGATTGATAAGCATCACATTAAAATCGACCGAATAGTCTACCATCCTTTGGAGCTGCATAATAAAATTGTACCACTGCCTGTTAGGCAGAGGATTGATATTGACAAAAAGTATAAGAATGAAATTTTACGATTCAAGAGCATTGGAAATACTGAAGCAAGCACAGAGAGCACTTATAATGAAGAAAAGAATTGCCGACCGGAAGTCAAAAAGGCAGCCGAGAGAAATATAGGAGCCAGTCTAAGACAGTTTGTCATTCCTCCTGTTGTTGCTCAAGTAGGCTACGTTCTTCATACAATATTTTTTGTTTCATTTCCTTTTTTCTTCCCAATTTTCTCTCCTCTACTTCACATTGTCTTTCCAATCTTTTTCTACTTCTATCACAAGTAATTGGATCTTTCCTATCCTAGGTTAAACTTTACTAAATGTCATATTTCCTATCATCTGTAAGGTTATACTTTACTAAATGTCATATTTCCTATCATCTGTAAGGTTATACTTTACTAAATGTCATATTTCCTATCATCTGTAAGGTTATACTTTACTAAATGTCATATTAATTTGAGTACTACGTTAATGCAAGTTTATTTATCAATCTAATATTAAAACTGACACTGTATTTCACTTTTAAACAGTCTCAGTTTTAATATTAGATTGTTCATTAATTATTTCGTCATGGAAAACATCACAGATTTATTTATCATCTGATATCATCCCTATTGCATAACGATTGGCAAATTACACTTTATAAGAATGTATGCGTATGTTTTATTGGCCATTACATTCTAATTCAGGATAATTGAAAATCTCATTCATTCATTATCACTTTGGGCTAGTTGGGCCAATTCGACCGGCAGATATTATGTTTCCGGTCAGCAGAGGTGAGCTTCAAGTACCGGTTGAGATTTCCTCAGAATCCGCTCAAATACCAGAATAACATAACATTCGTTTAGCATAACACAGTGTATAACTTTAGTTCATTTCACTAACGATTTTACTTTTATAAAAGATTATTTGGTTATAAAAACAATAAATTATAAACTTAACATATTGTTAAGAATGACCGAAAAAGAGGAAAATATTGAATTTAGTGGAAAAACTTCGAAACCAAAAATGTTCATGGTTGCTGTACTACAGAAATTTATAAGTAAAAACTTTGCTGTCACTACAAATTCAAGTATTAATAAAATCAGATTGTAAATTGGTGTCAACAGGTTTCAGGTTTTCAAATTAACTGTGTTGAATGTTACTATCTCTGAGGCAGGGCCGGTTTGAGAGCAAAATGCGGTGTGCAAGGATGAACTTTGGCGCCCCTTAAAAGAAAAACATATTGTACCTGATTTGTTTAAGCCTAAATAGGTGTGATGTACTAAACTTGTGTAAATAGCAAAAACGGAACTGATTCTTGTAGTTTATCTATTGGTTAGACAGGTTAAAAATTAAAACCCCGTTTTCTAATTATAGAAAACCTTGTTTGATTTAATACAGTAAAAAATATTTAACTTAAATTAAAGAACACATTAAAGTGCATACATACATTGAATAAGGTGCGTCATATTACATACATACACTTAAAAATGAATCTTCCTAGCTTTGGCAGCCAACAATGTGCTTATTAGGCCATTATAATCTGAAGTTGAAATAACATTTTCAATTGACAAAATTGCAAGGTTTTTGAGTCTTTCTTATCAAATGGTAGGCCATAGATAGGTTCTTATTCGTTTTAATTTTGAAAAACTTCGCTTTGCCGATGCTACAGACATTGGCATAGTCAAAAGCAACCAGCAGCACAATGTGCAAAGCAACCCGCACATTTACATAAGCGTCAGTAGTTCTAGTTTTCAAAATAAAGTTCAGAATATTCATTGTTCACTCAAAAAAACATTTTATTTGTTAAACAAAAGTTATACAAATTTAATTTCTTTTGAAAAGTCCATAATACTTTAATTTTTGCCATGTAAGGGTTTTATTATTTTTCCCTTTTCGGACCCCCCATCCCAAGGCCGAGGATCCCTGCTCTGAGGATCTGTAAGGAATATGGATTCAGTTTTCGGCTTTTACATGTTATGATGTTTACTGCAATATTTCATTGTAATGCAATAATTTTTTCAGATTGATGCTGAGCAACCCCTAGAATTTTTGACAGAAATGAGGCAGACAACCACAGTTTTTGTCAACTTGGTCCTTGACAAAGATGAAGCAAGTGTGTATGAAATCATCAACAGGGTGGATGAGGTTTATACAATTATTTGGCAGTAAGCTCAAACTAATTATCATGCTAATAACTTTGCATTGATTCAATTGAATTCACACCACCTTCATGAAGACCTTAGAGATTTCTGAATGAATGATGGGAATAGCTCTAATCTTACGCCCTCTTTACTTCTGTAGCAAAGCGTTTCCAGATCTACATTTAGATGACCCCCCCCCCCACTAATTAAAATAATATGTTGAATAACTTATGATTCATAAATTAAAATTAGATTGATTAAGAAATTTGTGATTGAACTACTTATGCAATTAAAAGTTGGTCTTGTTATTTTGCTTGAATACAGCACAGTACTGTATATAAGAAGGAAGCTCATATTGATACAATTTCGCTATATTTAAAAAAAAAGGGCACAATATATGAATTTGCAAAAAATAAAATACTGTTTATACATCGCTGTGCCTAGGAATAAGGAACATCCATATAACAAATCACAACAATAAATTGGTCTAGGCGTTCGTCCGTAATCGTGAGACAGACTGACAGAGGAAGTCCCGAGCGTCTTAAAGGATAGACCTCACTCCGTTCGGTCAACTAGTAGTTTTGTAAACAGTAGACCTGAAGCCCAAGAATGCTTACACAGAGGAAGATACTCGATGTGCTCAATGATAATCACCATCGCAAAATTAAACTCAGTCATCAGACCTAACCCTTGATTCAATTCGCGTGCTCTATATCATGTCTGTTTTTCACAAAAGGTCACTGTATCACATCGACAAGGCTGTGTTTTCTATTTGCGAGACAGCTTACTTAATTGAAATATTAGAAATGGTTTGTTTCTCCCAAACAAATATGTTATTCTCATGAATGATAACTTTATTCATTATATATGAATAATATTTATAATATTAAAGCTCGAGGGCTTTCTGTAAATCTGATTCCAATTGCAAATGATGTAGCTCATTTTAAAAATCATATGTTCCTATAGAAGAAGGCCTAAGAGCAGCCTTACTTTTTTAATATCCTTTAGATGCAAGCAAATTTCTAAAAAATTCGCACACACATCACTGGGCATTTCATGTGAAGATCCATGCGAAATTTAATTGAATTTGGGCCTTGCGTTTAGCCGTAAATGCGTTACAGACAGATAAATGCAAAACGGTCGACTTGAAACAGAGACCTCTCTTCGTTCGGTCAACAATCTTATGTAAGCCAAGTATTTTTGACGGCTTTTTTGGTCTTGGTTATTTTGCCCTGGGTTTCCTATAATCATTTTCAAATAAAAACATATTTTTATTTGTTAATACCTACCACCAATGCTAGATGTGTTAGAATATGTTTACGGTATTGTTGACTAGTGATGGTGAGGGGGTTTGAAGGTATGGAATATTGACACATAGACTACAAAAACCGATATTGTTGGGTTTCTCAATGTAGTCTGGATAATGAAATACATTTGGATGCATGTTATCAAATGTTTTATATCTGTTTTCTCCTCTAATCAAAGGTTGTGGTATATCGTACCAGTGGTACTGTCTCAAATCAAGCACTGTCTACAACAATCCCGAATTGAATATGTTCCAGAATTGTCTACAAGGAGATGGGAGTTGTGAATAAAGTGTGCATGTTTGATAAGGATGTGATGTTCCTTGTGATATTTGGTCTTCGCGGCGCCCGACACGAATACAACGCGGTAAGGAGTTTGAAGTGTGCACATCGGATCAGAAGTGTTATAAGCAAGCTACCTGGAGTCATAACAATCTCTTGTGGAGTAACTGTTGGTCAGTTGAATTACATACAACAGAAACTTATTTCTATACAAAAAATAACGATTCCATTCAGTTGTCAGTCTGTGGTCAGGCAATCAAACAATTTTACTGTTACAGGTTCTATCACTAAAAATGATGCTGGCAAAATGTAAGAATAGAACTAGAACTTTATTTAAACAATAATACACTCCATAGACTTATCACGTGAGAAATGACACAAATATTATGTATAGATTTATTCAATGAAAACGTCCAATTACTACTTCCAAAACAATCAGTTGGCCAATTTATCAATAATGATAACTCTGATGTTTATGACTGGAACAATTGAATAATAACAGTCCACTTACTCTCAGTATTGTCAGTACTCACTATTTACACAGTCCTTTATTATAACACAAGTTGTAGAATAAATGCAATCGCATTCACAAAGATGAATTCTTATCATAAATATATAGTCCTTCTTATTCTATATAATAGTTGTTACTGGAACTGCCACGATGCACTCTATGCTCGTTGTTTGATCATATACTGGTGCTGGTACTGCCACTGTCAACTCTAAGCTGCTTGTTGACTATTCGCGTCTCAAAGTCAAAACAAGACTGACTGGCCATAGCCATGAGCAGTATTTATATAGGTAGGTACTTCATGGACGTTTCTACACCATTCCATTACATTCTACCATTTACAATTTCTTCTTTTTCATTCTTCCACCTTCTATCAATTATTAAGCCCTTCCATATTATGCTGCCAAATGTGATCGAAATCACCTTTATAGCTCCTTAACTTCAATTTTTAACCTCATCAACAATAGTCTTTGTTCTAGAACAGCCTGATAAGTTCATAACACTATATTTACAAAGTAATCATCAAGGGTTCTACTCAACCCGTTGGCTTCATAGCACGTTCCCATTCAAACAAAATCATTACAAACATAAATTAAAAATAAGTAATTGAATAGGAAAAATGAGTAAAAGTAAGAATAATAAAAGTAAATAGATTATTTCCAATTTTTCACAATGTTTTCAATTATGTTAAGCGGTGATTCGATTATAAATTTTCGAAGAAGAAATACATTTATTACAGGAAAAATAAATACCACACAAATTCAGCTAAAAACGTACAAAAATTTTCGCAGGTCAGAGTTGGCTAAATGCAATGAATTTTCCCCACAAAAACAAGCAAAACAGATTTGAAAAAATCCAATTAATGGGACTGTAACACATCTGATGATGATAATAATAATATCGTGAAAAATAGTCCAACACTTACATGCAGAGATTTAAAAAGCTAGTATACTATCTTTTTGAAGGCGATTTAACTGAAGGCAATAGGAATAAGGGGGATACTAGTGGAGTGGTTCAAGTCGTACCTTAGCAAACGACAACAAAGGGCAAGAGTTAAGAACCAGATGAGCGCAGAAGGGTCCATGAAGTTTGGAATACTTCAAGGGACGATATTCCAATTTTTTACTTGATTTTTGCTAATGAACTGTGTTCTATCAGACTCACACACTAATTGCAAGGAAAAGGACTAGGAGGAAGTAAGTTATTTGAAACAGAAACAGTCGCAACAGAACTTTCTAAAGTCATTAGGTGGCTGGGAAACAAACTGCTCACATTAAATGCAACAAAAATAAAGTTCAAAAAGTTTTCTCTAACTGATGGCACCAAACCGCTCATGACATCAGTAAACCTTCATAATTGTAATAATAAGGTAGATAGCAGTTGTGATTTTCCACTGATAGAACGTTCTGATAGTGTCAAATATCTTGGTATAATAATTGTAGATGACCTTTTAAAATGGGGTAAGCACATGTCATATGCAACTACTAAAATAAGGAATCTAATATATAAATTTTATCAGCTACGTAATGTACTTAATAACGATATGATCAAAAGTGTATATTTTTCATTGGTAGTGTCTCTTTTAAATATCAACTTTTGGTTTGGGGAGCAGCAAATTACAGCTTTGTAGATTCAGTTTTAAAGTTCAAAAGCGTGGACTAAAGGTCATGGGGCACAGAGAAAATCGCTTTCCAACCAGCAAACTATTTATTGAGAACAGAGTACTTTCTTAGTGTAAGGCAGTTGTATGTATTAATTGTACTCAATTATATAAGAAAAAACAGAAACGAAACTACTGTAATTACCCATAGACATATAATACTAGAGAACTAATAACTAAGTTCTAATATTAGAACTCTCAATTTTCAAATTATACCGTGAATGGACAGAGATAAATAGAATATTTGGGCTCAAAAATATTCAATAGTATGCCACAACAAATTAAAAAATAATATTGTAACAGGTTCTATAGCTAAAATAAGGCTGGCAACACTGAAGTTAACACTCACCACTTAATTTACACAAATTCGTTCATTAACACACACTAATTGCAATAAAAACTGATAAGAAAGAAAACAGATTAATAAATGTCAAGCTAATACTGATTTTTGGTAACTATGTACAATAATTAATTATAGGTCAATTGATAATCAAATGAACAAAAGCCCAACAACTGTAGAGTAGAAAGAAATGTCAAAAAGAACAGCTGAAAATTTACAGAAGACAGTCCAATACCTTATTTGTTACTCCAAAATAATATCACTTGATATGTGTAAGCACAATGTCTTTAAATTGTCAGTAAGCCACACAGATAGTGTACACTTGTCTTTGCAATGGTGCACTGGATTCGTATTCTGTCATACGAGAACAAATAACCTTGAAGAGATCAAACAACAAACAGAACTTGAAAACAAATGAGTGAGCCTTTTATATTGTTGGCCATTCGTTCTCTCAGTTACCAGAAACCAGTAGAACATTACAATAACATGACCTCGATCACGCAGGTAGCTTATAGATCTATGGAGATGCTTCTAGAGGCTCTCAATCGAGTGTGGGATGCAGATATGACAGATAGAGACAAGAAGGATATCCAAGGAGAGAGAACCACAAAGAGTCCACTTACAACGTGCTTTTAGTCACGCTTGTCTGATGAATGGAAACAATGTACATAGAACGAGTGGCATAAACAACTGCTTGTTTGCATTAATAACAATATAATATTAGTCGATTTAAAAAAAGAGTATGGGATTGGTTGCATGATATAAGAGTCCACCGGAGCGAGGAGCTTATAGTAAGTAGAATTTGAAAAATACACCTCATTGAACAAAATAACATTGTTATTGTAGTGTAGTATTATATAAAGTAGTACCTTAGAAGTCATCGTGGTTTGTGGTAACATGAGTTATATTGAATACGGTAATTATTGCTCTTTATCTTCTTGTATGATATCTTTCATAGGCATATTTGTGATATTAGTAGTCTTTATAATTAGTTAGCAGTACGGTAGGCTAGTATTAAGTAGTCAATTTTTTTTTTGATTATTGCACTAAATGTTTATAATTAAATATATATATATATATGAAGAATTTTTTTTTCGAAATTCTGTGATCACCCCGACACATAGTATTATAGTGGGGTATCATAATTCTATGGGGTAAAAAAAGACCTTCTATAGCAGTTTCTTGTGTAGAGATTTTCTTTAAATATCTATAAAATATTTGTGTGTTTAAATAAATTTTCTATTAAATTCATCAATTTTTATTATTAACTACTTACGAATCAAATCTAGTCAAATAAGTGATGCAAAGAATATTTCAATTTGTAGGTAATGCATCAAGCTATTATTAAAATCCATTGGAAAACAAAATTATTGTCATCTACCGCATCAATATGCAATTATTTTTGATGACCTAATATTCCTCTACTTGAGTTGTCTATCATTCGTTTATGATGGTTATTCTTCATAATATATTAAGGTCTGTCTGATTTAATAAATTGATTAATTTTAATTTTTTTGAGTGATAAAAAATTATTAATAGTTTGAACGTGGTTTCTGCAGTCTCCACAGTTACTCTGCTGGTTTTAAAAACATAATATATTATTATTATTTATCTACAGTAATGACTTTCCTTTTTGTAAAAGGGCTGGAGTATGCTTCTGGACACACTTGATCTGGTCAGCAGGATATTCTTTTTATAATCCATATTATAAGGATTAGAAAATGCCAATGATAGAAAAAAAATCAGGTGTTTTATTCTGATAGCTCACTCCGATTCCATGTATTTTCTAAGTTTTCAATTGACTGAATCTCATTCGATTTTTAATGGCTTCGGCTCATAAACAGGTACAACGTACTGTGGAGTAGTGGGACACCCCCTACGGCAAGAGTACACGATAATCGGTGCCCCTGTCAACAAGGCTGCCAGACTGATGGTCTATTATCCAAACACAGTTTCGTGTGACCAGGCCACCTTTTTCAATTCTGGACTCTCCACTGTCCACTTTCGGCAGCAAGAGTCGAAGACTCTCAAAGGACTAGGCAAGGTGACCGGTATCTATGAATATATGGAAGGTCAAGGGTGAGTCTTCAATACGTTTATACGTTTATGCTGTCTCTAATCTAAGTTTAAATTAAACAAATTATCTAATATAAAAAATTTACTTCTAATCCACTCCGTTATGTCTTTATTCGAAAATTTGTAGTTTGTATAAAAAGGAATAATATTAATTAATTTTCTACCCATGTAAGTCAGTTGTCTTCTGATAATAATGTTAGTTTAGTTTGATAAATTTGAAATTTTCCTGTTGTATTTAGCCTAAAATTATAGAAATTTTTATACAGTTCAAAAAAACTGTTTTTATTGAATACTGAAATAAGGTTTTTACATAAACTTGTCTTTTGTTGAAAAAACAAAAGTTTGTGGGAAATTAGGTGGATGGGATTTAGCCTTAGTTTATTCAAGCTACTTTTGATAATATTTTTGCACGATAAAAATATTGTTCATGTGTACATCAAATGCTCCACGCTCCACCCCATATTACTATTTTATATTGTAGAACTGATTGTACTAAGGCACTTACATTTTTTAATTTATTAATATTTCGTTTAGTTCAAATAATTTTTATGATATGTATTTATCTTTTTACATAAAACATTAAATGTGGTTGCCAATTTGAATACTCATCAATTATTACTCTAAGATATTTTGCATTATTGACATTTTTAGAGTTTTTCAAAGTAGATATTTTTCTTTCTGATTGACTAACAGGATGGCCGAAATGAAGAATTTGCAGTTGCCCGTGCTATTGGGCATGCACGCAGAGGTTGAATCGTTTCGTGAGTTACTGGAGGGTAGGAAGGGTTTCCCGGCTGGAATAATCTATAGTGGAGAAACAGGTGTGGGCAAGACGCGTCTCCTGACAGAGCTTTCCATTCTTTGCGTGGACTCTCATTTGCGAAAAGTCTATCTCACACTCAATGCTGCTCAATTGAAGAAACCCTACATTGTGCTGCGATATCTTTATCGTGAGGTCAGGCATCAACGATCAAATACAAATATTTTTATTGCCATAATCACTTATATGAATGGAACTCATACAGTCCTTAATTATACAGATTGCTTTAAAGAATGGATCATACTTAATGGCCCGATTTCCTAGCTGACGAATATCGCTACGATTTTACGCTGCGGTATTTGGCACCGACTCAACACAGGACTTGATACAGTCATTTTCCAGCTGCCAATTTCGGCAGGGACTGTACGTCTCAGCGGGATGCGAGGCAGGCGACTGTTCCCAGAGCAGTCTGTCCCGCACCACGCAGCGACATAGAAGTGTTGGCAGGATTATTTTTGTGACTGTTGCTCAGTGTTTGTTAGTATAGTGTTCGTGTTTGTAGTGTTTTCCCACACTATGTCCAATCAAGTTGAGTTTTCAACGTCGGAGAGGACCAACAATAAATTGATTGAGCTAATTGCTGGGCATGACTTGTTGTGGAATGTTTCACAGATTTCAAGAACATCTTGAAAAGCAATAGGATATGGAATAAAATTGGGGTATTTTCAGTTCTGTGCATTTTGAAAAATAAATCTTAATTCAAATTCAATAACTTGTAATTTACAAGTTATGAATCGCTACTTTTATATTTAATTAATTAATTATTTAATTTCAAGTTATGCTACTGTATTACAAGAACAGAATTGATTCATGTTTCCTTTAAAACTTCCAATGAAAATTCTGGTTCGCATTGTATCTGAGATTGACTTGGTTTTGTGCTCCACAAAGAAGAAGAGCTGTGGGCGAAGTTAAGGCAAACAAGCCCCCTCTAACACTTGAGCCACTGTTTGAAAATAACATTTTTATTTACAATGATGCAAAACAAAAGACAAAATTTAATTGACTACGGTACTGAAATTCAAGTGTTGAATTTTATTCAGACGTAAAGTAAATGCGCATGACCTTTATTGGTGGGGAGACCCATACGGATAGTTCCACCTCGCCGCTTGGAAACATGGTGGACTTACAATTTTAGGTGGGTTCCGAACCATCAGGAAGTGATTTTACAGCAGAGAACAGAGTTTTTTTTGCTGGCCAATCCAATCGGTCACTCTTACAGAGAGAGCCCAGGAGAGCGTTGCTTATCTAATCTGATTGAACAGATACCTGCTACGGCTATCACTTCCCTAATCAGACGTATTATTTTCTTGCGTAGCCTATATTTATAGTTTCTGTATTTCTTGTCTATAATTTACCGTACGTAATAGATATTTAGGGAAGTGATAGCCGCGAGCCGTAGCAGGTATCTGTTCAATCAGATAGAGATAAGCTGCGTTCTCGTAGGTCCTGTTTGTAACGGTGACCGATTAGATTGGCCAGCAAAAAAGACACTGTTCTCTGCTGTAAAATCACTTCCCGGTGGTTCGGAACCCACCTAAAACTGTAGGTCCAACTCATCAATCACCATCATCCATGTTGAGGTGAACTTATTCATCTGGTGGAATCTAGAGTGAACATATATTTTAGATTTTTACTGGCTAAATCGAGAATTTTAACAGTCCTTGCATGCATTTCTCATGTTAGAAACTTATAAATATATTGAAACAAAAATATTTTTTCATTGAGGATAATCCGATTTCCTGTAATTTTTCAATAAAATTGAATTTCTTTCAGATATTTGAGCTCTCCAGTGATACGCACATCTCTAGTGTAGCTGATAAAATAGAAAATATGTTCAAAGGCACAGATCTGGAAAATTTTGTTAGTATCATAAACCCTGTATTCAATTTAGAATTGCCCAGTAAGCTTCCTAAAAACCAAGAATTCAGTGAAAATGATCTAGCGATTATTCAGAAGAGGTTGTTGAACAAACTTGTTGAAATGGTCAGTACACTTTCCATCACTTGTATAATTTGATATATTTTATATAATTTTTTCTTGTATTAAAACACATTAATATTTAGAATAGAGAACCGATTAGTTGGAATGTAATATACTTGTGAACCTTTCTTTCCAAGAATCGGCTATTCATTGAATGGATCACCTTGAATCAATGAATCATTACGAATATCGAATCATTGGAATATGGTGCATGGATAGTGTCATACTACAAGACACTTTGTATAAAACACAATTCTAAGTAAAATGCACTACCGTACCCCACTTTTAGGAGCGCACCGATTGGGGGACGAACGGGACCGCTCCAACCCAGGAGGTTTCAAGGACGTTTTATTAGGCAATGTTAGGTTCACAGATCTTGTTTTATATCAGTTTATTTTAAAAAACGTTGGAAATAAACTACATGAGAAGTATTTTTTTTTTGGAGGATGAAGCCCACATAGGTCTGAGACCTGTGCGTGGGTAATGAGTTGGATGATGGTGATTGATGAGTTGGACCTACAGTTTTAGGTGGGTTCCGAACCACCGGGAAGTGATTTTACAGCAGAGAACGTGTCTTTTTTGCTGGATAATCTAATCGGTTACCCTTAAGAGTGCCTAGGAGAACGCAGCTTATCTCTATCTGATTGAACAGATACCTACTACGGCTCGCGGCTATCACTTCCCAATTAAGTATTCAACATACTTCTTCTTTCTCTATCCCTCAGGCTTATGCTGTTAAGCGTCGGGTGTACAAGCATGTAATATATTAAAATGTACCACTCTGTAAACAAACTCATCAATCACCATCATCCAACTCATCACCCACGCACAGGTCTCAGGCCTATGTGGGCTTCATGCTCAGAAAAAAACTCCTGCAAATTTTTGACACTGAGCGGTAGTTTTTTAATTTTAACTATTTCAAATCTTACATGAGGAGCTATCAGAACCTATACTAGCTGCTTGGCATTGTTCTGTATACATAAGGACATACCAGTTAATACAGTAGTGAAGTATTAAATGAACTTGCTAGTGTCAGACTTGTAGACTAGGCAACGCGTATGAGAAGTGTTGTCAATTCGTGCATTCAGCTAGGTGATTCTCTGCTATCAGCTGCAGACATATCTGGCAATACCGCAATTTTTCAGAGCTGCCTAATTTTTGGTGGCGTGAACTACATGAGGTTCAGACTGTCATATTATCCAGCAAAGATGGAAAAGCCTCTGGCCCAAATGAGGTTCAATCAGATATCATAAAAGTTTTTGGTGATGATTTTAAAAAGGAATTAACTAGTAGTTCTGTGAACAGTAGACCTCACTCGCTCAGCACTCACTCATAAGGGGATGAAATTTTCGAAAAAAGTTGGAGAAAGTTGGTTTTCAACTCAATTTTAATTCCTTAATCAATTTTTAGCTTGAGTTTGAAAATGGCGTAACAGCCGAAACTATAGTAATAAAAGTTATTATAACTATTATACTAACCATAGCAAATAAGAAAGTACGGTACAAAACTACGAAATATTTATATTCGAGTTTTGTATAAATTTGTATTTGTACCTCTGAGTTGCTGTTCAATGTTCAATGAATTTTTCAATTTTCAAAAGAAAAAAACTTAAATACACATTTAATTGGACATTAACTCACGTTATGGCGTGGCGGCCATTTCACTGTGTTGTCAAGAGCATTGTCAGATGACCCACAGTGCTTTTTAAGTTTTTTTTTACATATTAGTAGAAACAAAATGGATCTTCAACATCACGAAACTATAGTATTTTGTATGTTAATAATTAAAGTGGTCGAGACAAGAACAATATTATTCATTAAGGATATCTGATAGAATATCACTATCACCAGCACTAAGAAACATAATTTATTTAGGGTTTTTTAACACAATGAATAGTTTTTAACTTTTAAGTTTAATTTTTTCTTTTAAATTCTACAGACAGCTATAAATCTGGCAATATTAATAGACAACATGGATTATTGTGATCCAAAGACAGTGGACGTTTTCCAAGCGTTCTTAGTCAAAGGAAATTGTCTTGTGGCAATGACATGCAACCGCTCACGCTCGTTCAAGGTCATCCGCTGGTTTCCAGGCGTCACCTCTATTGAACTGGAAAACCTAGAAGAAAGTCTACTTCCTGCTCTTGCCTGTCAAATACTCAATGTGCGAGCTATTCCAAGAACAGTACATGTGTTAGTACCACCACACCACGGTGAATAGACTCAAGTAGATAGTTTTTTTTTTTAATTAATTTATTCCTCATAGAAAAGACAATATAAAATACAATACAAGAAAATAAACATTAACACTGTCATATTTAAAAAAAAAACAACTGGAAATGTAGGAATTACTTCCCCAAAAGAGCAAGCTCGAGCTTGGGGAAAGAGCCCACCTTACTATGACGGGCTATAATGAATAATGCATAAAAAACGTTATCCTTCCAATTAACACTAAACTTGAAGTAATAAAATACAAATAATAATTGACTAAAAATTATTTCCTATAAGTATAAGAATACAACATAGCCATTCAAGTTAAGAATAAGCATTCAATGTACATAAAAAAACACTTATAAATCCATAACTGACGAAACATTGAAAACTAACAAGCGAAACGAGAGTAATAGAATAGAAAAAAACTATTTACAAGATATCTGACATTGATGGCAACACAATCATTTCTACAAGTGGTAGTACGTTCGAAAATTCAAAACAAAACTGATCTAAATCTTTTCCATATACTATACTGATATACTACGAATCATATCTAAATTTTTTCTTGGCTCATGTGAAACAATATTATAATAATCAGTAGAGCTTTCTATACATAAAAGTTTCAATTCAAACTGTATAAGTTTTCAAAAACGTCCATAATGAAAACAATCACAAATCAAAACACGAGACATTACACTTTATAACTTTGAAAGATCGTTCTCGCTCTTTATCAGTTACAGTAGAGCTCCGATTATCCGCAAAATTGGGTGACAAGGGCACCGCGGATAGCTAAAATCGCGGATAACCCGAAAAAATACACAAAATGAGGTAAAAACACGAAAAAAACTATGTTTTATTGTACAAAAAACATGGCATGTAAACTTTTAAAATATTGTTACAAAAGCAAACAAAGCAGTTATTTACGCACATAGAACTACGTTATTCTACATAGATCATTCCATTCATGATCGTACGTGACTTGAAACGCAATATGCATTCTCTTGCTCTCTTGCGTTCTCTTTTCACATGTCTTTGTCACTCTTATTATTCAAGTCTGCAACTATCTCACTCAATTGATTTCTCGAGATTTCAACATTCCTCTTGAACAATCAAGGCCTATTCCAAGCTTTCTTGAAAATTCTCGAAGTATCTGGTGAGCTCCAATTCTTGAAATTATACAACTACAACAGCTATATAAAGGAGTCCACGTGGACCAGTGAGTCAGTTTTCTACAAACCCGTGTGACAGATTGTATTACAGATCTCGTGCCAGTGGAGTAAACAGTGCTTTATTCAGTCTTTAGACAGTGTCAAGTGCAGAGACAAGTGTTTACTGTTTATGCAGCTTACTAATAGTTTAAAGACGTTGTGTTAAGTGATATTATTTGGGACTGTCAAATAACGAATTGTACTGGTTTTTGTAAGTGATTAGTTGCTCTTTTTATCATTTCTTTCTGCATTATTGTACAGTTTATTGGACTCTTGTTTCTCTTATTATTGATCAGCCTGTAATTAATTATTCATTTGTACCGTTTATTGGATTCTTGTTTCTCTTATTATTGATCAGCCTGTAATTAATTATTCATTTGTACAGTTTATTGAATTCTTGTTTCTTTTATTTTTGATCAGCCTGTAATTTCTTATTCATTAATTCTTGTAAATAATTACTGAAAATAGGTATTAGCTTGTCATTTGATGATCTGTTTTTATTTATTAATTGAACTTAACAAATATTGGTGTGTAAATAGACTAATTTGTGTGAATAAAGTGCAAGTGTGAACTTTAGTGTTGCCAGCCTTATTTTAGCTATTAGAACCCGTAACAATATGTACAGTACAGCAGAAACCTTTGCTCTACATCTAAATCACCAAAATAAAGAACAGTGAACATAAAACAATATACTATACTGTTAACAAAAAGTGTTCAGTTAAGCCTTTCTAAAAAAAGTAGTCACTCGTTATGCTTCTTCCTTTGGAAAATTAAAATGTAATAAAAATTTTTCGTGGCACTCGCGGTTAATCAGGGCTCTACTGTACTATTAAAAGGAGAACACCACTCAACTAAGTTTCGGGGATTAACCAATGTCCTAGCCTGCAACCTAGGAGCAGTAAACGCGAAGAAATCGTGTGTTTCGTTCACGTCAATAGCAGAGCTCCAATTGAAGAGAAATTTTAATCATTAATAGATTGAAATAATGTAAATAGAAACATATTTGTAATTGTCTTACACGCTGCGCAGTGCAATAAAATATGCGAGTAAAAATATATTTGAGATTTTCTTAAACACAACGGCTACTTCGCCACTGGTGGTGATTGATGCACACCTTTGGCCACTTATCGGAGTGGCCGTAGCCGAGTGGGTTAAGTGCTGGTTTGCTAGCCAAAAGGTCCCCGGGTTGGATCCCAGTTCTGACCGAAAGATTTTACCTCGGGCCACTCCCGTGTTTCGGAGGACACGTTAAGCTGTCGGTCCCGGCTGCCTAAAAACAGTCGTTAAGTCATGTCAGAGGCCCTGAACGACCTAATAACTCTGACACCAGACCTGAGCCAGCCAGGTCACACGATATTATTATTATTTTTTATCGTTCAGTTCCACATTTTACCACGGCAAAGTCCGTGTTATCCGAGCTTTTTACTATCCGAGGTACACTCAAATCTTATTACCTCAGTTAATCGAGGCGCCACATTTTTCTGTGGTAACTCCTCATTTTAAAGAAAAATTAAAATAGTGACATGGACAAGCTAATCTGTGATGTTTTCCATGTCGAAATACTTGATGAACAATCTAATATCAGAACTGACACCGTATTTCAATTTAGTATATTGTTTTTACTCACTTATATTGGAGATGATAGAGGGATGCATTTCACTTCTGAAAAGAAGTGAAAAGCTTCAGAAGTGAAGTGCATCCCTCTATCATCTCCAATATAAGTGAGTAATAACAATATACTAAATTGAAATACGGTGTCAGTTCTGATATTAGATTGACAAGTATAATACAAAGTAATTCAAGAAGAGCACCGATTTCTTTATATAAAATTGAAATGTTTACTTCTATAGAAACACCGAAAAACCAAATTGACATTCAACTTTCCAATTTAATGATTGAAGCTTCAATTTGAATAAATCATTTCTTTTACTGGGCTGTATATCAAAGCTCTGTCCACGAAATTCACTGTAACTGTTTAGTGGACTATGCTATCCAATTTCCTTTGTAAAATCATGGGGGGTTCTCCTAGGCAGACCATATTTTGATTTGAGGTCTACCAAAATGCGTGAAACACTGTGAAACATGTTTTTTGAGGAGACATGTCGACGTTTTCTGCTAAATCGAAGTTGTTCCATGACATGCTCGCTAAATCGAACCGTGAAAGTGATCATTGGCTCAAAACAATTTTTCATTAAATCGCATGAAATCGGAAGTTTAGATGAACGTGTCTATTTATTTTGTTTGTGTTTTCAGTGGAATTGAGAGCCTCATAGTTATAGTTTTATAGTTTAAAACCGGCGGTCTTTTTAAATAACATGAAACAAAAAATGGTCCAAAGTTGGCAGATTTGAATAGAAAAGAAGAAGAAAAACAAAATATGAGAAAAGGTCAATGCATAAATCTTAATAGTTTTTAACTTTGATGTGATGTAATACTAGTATTCGATAATATTATAATTATACCTTATAGAGAGAGTAGGGGTGTACGTGTGTTTGTTTTACGGATTTCACAAGAGCGGATTTCACACCAAATTTGGCACAAAGATTCCTCTAAACTCAATTTATTCAGTGCAGCTCGAAGCCCGATTTCTCATTTTCCATTTACCTTTTCAAAATTAATTTTTCAGCATTTTTGTAAGATTGGTTAGATGCAGGAAGCTCATAGAGCAGCTGTTACATACCACATCTTTATGATGCTAATATAAATGATACGCCGATATGTCATGAACCAAAGCAACAGATTAGTTTTGTAACAATGTTGCAGCTGCTAATTACCCAGCGTCAAAAACACAGCTGATTTGTGCACTTCTGTTTTCAAAACGTTGAGCTGTCTGGCTAGCAACACTGCAATAATTCCACTCACCCTTCCCAGTATTTTCGTAATTTTGTGACCTCTACCGTATGCCTACCTTTTATCTACCAGAAAAAAAAACTCCAAACTGGATTCCTGGACAAGACCGGGTAAAATGCTAGGAGAAAATATAAATATTTGTCAATCGAACAAAACTAATAGGACGCACAGAAGGCAATGACGTAATAGCCGTTAGCACTGTGAAAATGCGGTTAAAATTTTGAAAAATTGTTATTTTTCCTCACAGTTCCTTTCTGATAATTTGATACAGTATAATTTATTAATATTGCAGACTGATGAGTAACCATGGTGAAGCAAGCCCTGGGTGGTGTCAGCGATACCTGCAAACTCTTATTGACTCCAAAGCCATTCAAGTGGTCAAGATGCAGCGAATAGATGTCGACAAACTGGAAAACATGATTGTGCCCGATTACAAAATGCTTCTCAGGCGTATCATCAGACAAGAGTTCAATCCCAAGCGAATTATTTCAGTTCAATTTCCTGTTCTAGTAAGTAAATCAATATTACTGGGTTTCTACTCATAGAAAAGTAGACAATCAATTCAATTCGTCAGTTATCAATCAATCAAATTTATTTACAAACTTTGTCGGGCCCTGCTTAACCCATAGGTATTTCAGCAGGTGCCAATCTTCACAAGTATTGCAACAAAGAAACAGATTCACTTTTATTTTAATGTTAAAAAGGAAAATATAGACTAGTTAATGAAAAAATAAATTATTAAAAATGTTAATAAGCTATGATAGCATGTTATATTCATTCAATAACACTAAGTTGATTAAATGATTTCATACGCAAGTTGGTTTTGAAGGAACTGATAATTTATCAAATTTACAAATAATCTATTAATTTCGAATTCCTCAAAGTGCTATCAATTATACTGAAGATTTCCGCAATTGCGGATATTTCAATGCAATAACATAGAATTCAATTCAATTTATTTACACAACACACAAATACAATAAATATTGAACAAGAATATATTCTAAATGAAAGTAAAGTATAAGAACACAACGAATATTTCAAAAGATGATAGGGCTAAGTGGAGTGTGACGTATAAAACCTTTCCAACTATGGTTACCCATGTACTAGGGAAGGGTAAAGGAAGAGGAAGCAGGAAGGAAAAGGAGTATCATAAAGGAAGAGTAACAATCAGTTTCGTCTGAGGAAGTGGACAGCCATCAAGTCTAATGGCAATCTCAGCAAGCAAGCACACAATCAGAAAAGCCTGTTTCAAATTCATTTACAAATCGAAAAAATAATTGCTCTTGATCCAAACGATGATATCATATTTTATTTTTTTTCGTAATTTTGTTATTAATGTAATTTTCAGGAATTTAGTTTATTGGTTCGTACTTATGTAAATTAGTGTCTCCTGATTGATTCTATATGTTGGTGTCATATATCTGATATTTATTTGAAGTGGGTCTCAAGCTATAATTTCTGTTGATTATGTTATTAGTGCAAGAAAAAGTTGATTTGTGTTTGATTATATATTTTACTACATTCATCACGTACGTCTTAATTGTCAGAGCATTAAAATCAACAAAAATCATTTTAGTTGGGTAAAGCCTAGGTTTGTTTAGAATCGATTTGATTATTATTTTCTGCATTACAAATAGTTCTTCTAAATGACAGTTGTAACAGCCTCCTCATACAGTAATGCCATACTGGATTATCTATTATACAAGTGCATAATATAACATTTTAAGGTGATTAGGACTAAGAATTTTTTAACTTGATGAAATTTATAAGAGAGAACCCTTATTCTCTTACAAACGAACTCTGTATGCATATCCTATTTCATATATTCATCTACTAAAACACCTAGGTATTTAGTGTTGAGTGTCAAACCCTCAAAATGCTTACTAAGACCACACTTTACAAGCTTCAACATGGTTTAGGGCCAACGGTTTTATGCTAAAAGAAAATAAAACTCAAACCATGTATTTTAGTCTTAGGAATGGCGTAGATGATACCGATTTAGAAATGAGTGATGTCAACTTTTTGGGGATATATGTTGAAAGAAATTTGACCTGGGAAGCTCACATTAATTACATATCAAGCAAACTCTCAAGGGTAATCTATCTACTCAAACAACAAAAACACCATGTACCAAACATTTATTTGAGGTCAGCCTATTTTGCCTTCTTCCTGAGTATCGCCATATATGGTATACTATCTTGGGGTAATAGTAAACATATAGGAAACATTTTTTAAAGCTTTATATAGTGAGTTTTGATACATTTTAAGTGGTAGTAATCAATCCAAAAACTACTCGATGTTTAAGTAAAAAAATACTATTTGAGCAATACAATAGATAAGATTATTGCAAAATTATTTATGCAATCACATTTTTTGCATACATTACATAGTGCGTTTTTTGTTGATAAGAGTTATAAGGATATATTTGTGGGGATTAAATGAAGAATTCCATCTAAATAGTTTAACATGGGCTTATATTATTCAAAAACAGACTTAATACTAGGAATAGTCAGTGGCGTAGCAAGAACTTTTGAACCCGGGGCGGTATTTCAACTTGTGAACGCACTCCCCCCCCCCCCATCACACTCACACATAGTTAATAAACAACACCTTATTCATAGCTGATTCATATTTTGAATCACTAATGCTTTATTTAGATATTGAAAATTTGGGGCTATAAGGGCGTAACTACAGAAAATGTTTGATTCTTAGGTCTTTTGAAAGCAATTTTAAGCTATTTTGTTGATGTTTATCTTGATATTGGGCTCCGCACAATTAATAAGCTTAGACCAGAATATCATCTACCTTCACAGGAGGCCAATAACTCAGAATATTAGAGTGTATTTTCACAACTTTGAAGAAATGTTGTTTAAATGAGGGGTCTTCCCCCAGAAAAATTGAAAATACCTCCTCTGAAATAGCATTTTAAGCGTCTCTATGCATAAATCCTCTCACATTATTTTTACCCATATTATATATTAGCCGACCCAAAAAGTATTAGCTCTTATCCCAAAAACCATATACTATACCATTCATGTAAACCCTGTATTTCAGCATTTAAACCCACATTATGGATCATATTCTATTGAGTGCTTGAGTCATCACCAATAGAGGGTGTCCGTACCCGAGGACGCCCCTTTGCTACGCTCCTGACACCTGCACCTGCATCAACGAATTCACTGATTCTCTGAGGGTGAATGATAGTGACAGTAGTAGAACAGAACAAATTTCTTCAAATAATGAAAATAAATTTAGCTGATAAGTAAACTGTGTCACACATTTCGACACTCACTCCTCCTGCACCAGCACTCATATGACAAAATTTCTCCTTCTACTCAATCGCACTCAACTCAGTCGCCTGTCATGTCACCCATCATCTCACCCAAAACTAGAATAATTTTTTCTGTGCTATTTATTAGAAAAATTATCTATTAAAAACATTCAAAACATTTAAAGCCTTATTGGATCTGCTTTTTGTAACCCTCCTTGGGCTGTCACCCGGGGCGGCCTATGAAACTTGGAATGAAATTTTACGAGCTTTTTTCTGCAAATCTTTTTCTTTCAAAATCGTTTTTATTTGTGGAAATAAATCTTTGATGAAAGTGTTTATGCCAATTTTTTGTAACACTTCATATTCAATAGACATGAGAGAGAGTTCTACTAGACATTGTTGGGAAATGTTGGATCTCAAGTAGTTTTTAATTAGCTTAAGCTTTGAAAAACTTCTTTCTCCAGAAGCTTCACTCACTGGTAGAGTTAGCACTATTCTAAGTGCAATACACAAGTTGGGAAAGTTCTCACATAGCCTGTTTTAGTGGTACCTTTAAACTTTTTAAAAAAAGTGTATAAAAATAAATTTACACAAGAAAGTTGTATATAATATATTGAATTAGTAGACCAGAAAACACAATTTTTTGCTGCTTTGGCGTTTGGTCGCCCGGGCTGCCCGGCCCTGAGTTTAAATATCTGCCTGTGTCAATAAGTCTTCTGGTCAAAGCTAATTGGCATGATTGTTTGCTCTTATTCCTGTACTCTCCTAGCCTTGCGGTTTATCTAAATATCTTTGGAATTTTTACTTAGAACTTTGTGGGATGGACTTGAAAATGGGAGAATGCTCATTTGTTTTCGCCACACTAGGACGTAATGAGCTGTTTTTCGTGTGTCATATGAAGGCCGAAAGTGTTCGGTTTCCGACGAGGTCTGTAAACGTTTACCGCCCTAGGGCGGAAAAGAAAATGACCTTGAATGACAGCTGATCGTGTCTGGATACAGCAGTCATGATTGTAAAAATGAATCCTTCCAACTTTTATGTAAAACAAAAAGATTTAAACCATCAATAAATGTTTATTTTGTATAATTTAATATGTACATAGTATTTAAAATGTCAAAAATTATCACTTTTTATAACTTAATATGTATTTTTTTGTAGTTTTGATATCAAACAATACAACCTTTTTATTCAACCTACAGAGCTCTGGGTGGGAATTTTGTCAACTACTACAACTGTTAGTAACCTCTCACCAAAAGGTTAGTTGGTTAGGTTTTTTGTTTTTAGGAATTTTGTCAACTACTGCAACTGTTGGTAAAGATTACTGTTGGCATAGAAAGGTTAGTTGGTTAGGTTTTTGTTTGTTTTATGCAGGTTTCGAATCAGGAACAGGAATAACAACAAAAAACCTAACCAAGTAACCTTTCGGTGAACAGCTGTAGTAGTTGACAAAATGCCCACCCAGAGCTCTGTAGGTTGGATAAAAAGGTGATGTTTTGTATTCTTGCTAGTGCCATAGCCTTAAAATTTCGCTTTCAAAATTTTCATTGTTGTTTTGTTTTTTTTTTTTTGTTTTTTGTGGTGTGGCGAAAAATAGCGTTCGCAATGCGGGCAAAAATGTTTTGCCGGCTCTCAAACGCTTCAAGTTCTCGACTTTGTCTCAAACTTGAAAACCGCGATCTCGAGCCGGCATACACACATTTTCGGCCCTAGGTGCGAAATATACTATTACTTTAGAATTTAATAGAAAAATGGAAAGCCATCTAGTCCTCTATGGAATGTTAAAAATGTATAAAAGGCAGAAGCTCCCATAAAAAGCAGTCAGTTGTGATTCGAACATTAATTTGATAAAGTGACAGTGACAGTTTCCGTTCATACAAACTGAATTAACAGTGAGCGCTAATACAAACTGTTTTATATGAACGTTCATTGTATTAAGTGATAACGCAGTATATTGTGACAGATTATTTATTATTCAAGCTACTTTAACAGTTTATACAGTGACTTGTAAGTGCTTGTAGTGTTTCAACTGTTATGTTTTAGATGCTTCTCCTTGAATTATTGGACAGTTTATTGAACAGTTATTATCTAATATTTGATCGGCCTTTTACAGTGAGTGATAGATTTTTGTACAGTAATATTGCAAATTCTTTATTAGCTGAACATTATCGATTCATCTGTTCCTGGTTGATTTTTTTTGTGTGATATAACTGATTAGTGCGAGTTGTCGGTAATTTGTGTTAATAAAGTGCGAGTGTTAATTTAAAGTGTTGCCAGCAATATTTTTAGAGATTGAGCCCGTAACAGTATTTATTACAACAAGTTGCATTAAAAATCTAATGGTGTCTTGTGAGGTCAGAAGAACCATTATTACAGAATATCATTAAAAACTAAAAGTATACATTTTTTGTACCTTGAAAAACTCTTTGATTTTTTTTAGATTCTTTTGGTCACACCCAAAGATGTTTTTTTTTCAACTTGATACACTTTTCATTGATACAGGAAGAAACTTTTGACTCAGAAGTAGACGTTTGTATTCTGGAAAGTGCTGAGGCTATTGATGAAACTGTGCCTGCATCAATTGAAGGTAAGGTGAAGACTTTACTGTAATTATCATTAAGTACCTATCAAAAATAGTTGTTTCATCTTTTCAAAATAAATACTCGAATAATAACTATTTTTAGGATTCTACTATTTCATCAGCTCTAATTTCTTCATTTTGTTTTTTTCTTATGTAACAACATACTTTTCCTTTCAATCTTTATTACTTTTTCCTACCATTTTTATTAATATTTCCCCCTTTCATAATATTTCTCCACATTTCAAATACTGTAAAATTTTTAATTTAGATAAAAAGCATTGTCTACTTCGCAAAATTTATCGAATGGAAGACGTTCTTTTATTACTTTAAGCTCTACTGCATCAACATAAAATCAATAAATTTAATTTCAAATAGGCCATCTATTTTAGGCCATCTTATTCAAGTTTAATAATCTAGGCTGAACATTATTATTTGACTGAAATTTCTTGCAAATAAAATGCTCTTTTTAGTTTTATAAAACTGAGTTATTGCTCTAAACAAATTCACTCCTATATTCAACTTCTAATTTTATGTATTTTTTTCAATTGATGACAAATATTCTTGAATGCACATGTAAAAACGAATGATATTAACCGAAATCTTGACGTACACGATTATAATACAAGAAGCCTAGGAGATTATCACTTGGTGAGTCACAATAGTAGATTATTCAAACAAAAACCTAGTTATATTGGTAAGAAACTCTACATTAAGCTACCGCAGTTTTTAAAGTCTTCAAAATATAGAAATATTTAAAAAAACAATTGAAAAAATATCTAGTTGATAAAACTTTTTTAGTGTGCAAGAGCTCCTTTCACATCAAAATTAAGCCTCGCCTCAAATAATTTATATAGTAATGAAATTATTATTATTACAATCAAGTAAAAAACTACAGGCATTTGCCCAAAACAGTTACAAATTTGTCACATAAATAGTCAAAATTAGGTTATGTCCATAGGTTGTGTTCAAATTTCTGTTTCCATCAAATATTTCCACTAAAAAAAGTAGTCCGACAGTAAATGATCAATTTGAATGGTTGATAAAACCGAAAAACACTACATAACACAAATATTTCAAGAATATTGAAATTAAATTGATAATTTTGAGCCGGAAATTCTCACAACCTCTAGGAGCTACTACAGCTGTATAATAGTAATTATGGTATCTAGTGTATAATTGTTGATCTGACTTGTCTTATACATACTCCTTAACTGAAGTCTCCAAGACATAATCAACAAAAAAAGAATGCTTTGATTAGAATTTTTTATTTTCAGCTATTATTATGTCAGCTTTTGACTCCCTCCAACCATTCGAACAATTGCTACTCAAGTGTGCTGCAGTCATTGGAGATATCTTCCCGAGGGACTTTCTCGTGGCTATGCTTCAGAATAAGAGCAAGAATATGGTGGCAATAGGTGGGAATTTTTCATAAACATATCTATTAAACACTCAGCATACTTTTCGCAGTCTAAAATAAAATACAAATAACTAATGCTAGATTTTCAAATGATTTTAACCATCACATCCAAACAGTGGCGAGTAGTGTATACTTACAATTATTTTTTTAAATGAATAATTTAGTTAAATAATAAATACATTAACTTTTATAAATGAAAAAAATTATAAATTTATCTATTTCAGCTACAAAGCGCTTGTACGAAATGCACATCATGTGTTGCTACAATGAAATGCAACGTGAAAAATCTCAATCACTTGATTCTCGAATTTATGATACCTGTTTAACCGTTGAACCAACTTGTTCCTGCGTCTTAAATGTGGAAAGCTTTCGTGAGTATTCATCATCAAACTTCAATCCTGCTGTCAAAATGTCCTATGTCTATTAGTATTGCTCTAGTTCTGCATCAGACCTTTTAAAGCAACTGATATTTAGTTTAGTTGAAACCGAAATATAAATAAGCGATGATTTAGTGATCAGGCTCAACCAAAAAAAAAAAATCGGGAAGTAACTGGCTGTCCTGTTGGGTCAGTTGGGTCGTTATCTCTGCTAGCACGGGCTCGAGTTCGAATCTCTTTCACCCTTGGATGCTTTGACCGGGGGTGTATTCTCTGGGCTTGCCAGGCTATCTACGATGCCCAAGCACTATTAGATTGTTATTTATCATTTTAAAATGTTCAATTCCTCCCATTAACTTTTCTAAAGAATTAGAATTTGTAAAACCTGCATCGAATTATTACTGAGTTATTTTAATAAAATAATAAAAAATATTGTTTGGGATCTGCTAACATACAGCTAAACATGAAGATTGCAACAGGACCTTGATCTTGAGTGACCTATATATGAGTGCTTGATCTTGTATAGTGACGGATAGATGAAAAACCCTGATTCTAACAAATTCAGATTCCGACAAATCGAAATGAAAATTTTGTCTCCTTTTGATGTTGTCAGGAATTTTCGCGGCTGTGCAGAAATGAACTCGTCACGTTTTATCGTATTGTGTAACGATAATTCCTGGCAACGTTGCTAACCATGTGGTTTTTGGCAGTGACTGTACCTCCTATCGACTGTACGACTGCAGATACCGTTAGTTTTATTGATGATTCACGACTCTGGATGTAAGATACTAAAAGTATGTTCTAATTGGAATATTATTTGTAACTGAAAATATCAAGCTAAAAAGCAAATAACGTGACTTCACGCTGCATCTAAGACCCTATCTATAGACCCTATTATTGACTTGAAATTCAACAATTCAGTATTTTCAATTTGTATGTTATGGTACCGAAATACAGTACAACACAACTATAAAATAATTGTTATCAACTGAAGCATTCTTTGTCGCTCTCGAGCTTGGGAGAACCAATCCTCATACCTCATCAAACATTGACAAGGTGCAGATCACTTTGGTCATTGAACCAATTACATCATTTCATTCTCGGGACAGCCGAGACCCTCTATCTCGGGACAACTATTCCCTCAATATTGGGCAATCACCCCTTGATTTCTGTACAGTCGAAAAGGGTACCGTACTTGAAAGGTTTCAACTCGGTTGTTATAGGGGCAGTTGACTTTATCTATTTCTTCAACCACTGAAGTTAAATAAATGAAGGCAAGGTACGTACTTGTATATAATTACTTGTAAATTTTCTGCTCCACCCCAGCTGCAAACAATTTTCCATGAATATAATATATGGATAAGCAGTGTTTAAACTACTTATAGCTAGAGAGCTTCATAGTAGTACTAAACAACCAATCAGTTACATAATTATAGCTCCGACAGCTATACATTTTATTTACTATCAAATAGCACAGCTATAGCTGAATTATCTTTATCTTTGCTATATTTATAACCTATATCTGGTAAATAGTGAGCTATCCCCCCATCACCCTTACCCTGGATCCCTCCAAACCCCCCCCCCCCCCCCCCCGAGAGGTCCCTAAATCACCAATAGTGCCTGTTGATCAAAGATAAAAAGCTATTGTACGCTTCATTACTGCTTTTTTTCATCAAACAAAACCTCCAGTTCTCCTGCCCTATTATTTTTTTAAATCTACAGATTCTTCTTTTGCAGTTTATTGATCTAGTTCTTATGATTTCAGCAGAAAATTCGGTGCATTTTTCACTATATATACACACAGTGCCTTATGATCTGATAGACTGAGCTCCAAAATAGTTGTGTTGAAAAAATGTGATTGCACAATAGTGAATATGTTATCAATGCAAGTGATTGATTCTCCCACGGTCCTTGATGGCTCTGAGAATAGAGGATGAAAGTTATGAGATTTCATGAGGCTAATTAGATCATAACTCTTTTGTCATCAGACAACAAATTGATATTGAAGTTTCCACATATGAAAATTTGAAGGGAGAATATAAATCTGTATGCAATTGACTAGAAACACATCCAAACTTGAATAATCAGGGTATTGAAACAAAATACTGATTAAGCAGACAAATTCTTTTGGGGTTTGAATCAATATACCCAATTATTTATGTGGGCTTTGGGCCCACATTTTGAAAAAATAAATTTCTCTGAGATTAAAGAAAGTTATTGACATTTTTTAATTTTTCAGCTTCAGCTCATATTACATAGAGCCTAATTTACAAAATATATATAGGAGCTGCAAGTTTCTGAATGAGTGAATTCGTATCAATAGCTGCAATCTTTCTTATCTGTGAATCTATCTGTCTGTACCTATGTTTTAAAGTAGTAGCAACAGTATAATAAAATATCTAGTAAGACAAGGCAATGGACTTTCTACGATACTCTTCAACTGTACTTTGGAGTTCACCATCAGGAAATGGAGAGAAATTAATCCTGAAACCATACAAATTGGCTATCCTAGAGACAACATCAGACTTAATTGCTTGGGTTTTGCAGATCATTTGGTTTTTCTTGCAAATGAGTTAGCAGAAGCACGGGCAACAAATAAAGTCTTTAGAAGAGATTGTATGGAAAATTGGACTGAAGATTTCTCAAGAAAAAACAAAATTCATGATAAGCGATCCCTTATGTATAAACAAAATAAACATTAACGGGAATTCTATTGATAATGTAAAGAGTTTCAAATATCTAGGAGAAACAATCACATACAATCTTAGTGAACAGGCAGCATGGAGAGCCAGAATTTCGAAGCTTTCCAAAGGACAACAAATTACTGGGAGCACATATAACAAAAAAGGTTTTTCTATTCACACTAAACTGAAACACTACAAGGCAGTTCTAAGATCACAAGCAATGTACTGCAGTGAGACTCTCTTCAATCTTGACGGAAATGGAATAAAAGAAACAGTCTGCAGAGTTGAAAGACGGATTCTTAGGACCTGTATAAACAAAAAACATGTAGTTGACAACCAGTTCAGACTTTTACCAAACGAACAGATTTATAAAGAAATATAACCAATAACTGACGCCATGCGCAAAAAGAGAATTTCTTACTTTGCATATATTTTCAGAACTCCAGAAAATCAATTATTAAGGAAAATCATAGAAAAATTCATGAGTGCAAAAACAGGAAGAGCGTCAATCCTTTGGTTTGCGAAGATAAATAAAGACATAGCAGAACTAAATTTAACTATGAATGATGTCAAAGATAGCACAAAGATTTACAGGGAAAAATTTGACGGCAAAAAGAAAATTTTATCAATAAAAACAGTTAAACGAAGGGGACAGGTTTGTTCAGATGAATTAAGAAAGTCAATATCTGACAGATTGAAAAGGTATAGGGAGGAAAAGAAAAGCAAAGTGGGCAACCAAAGAAGGAGAACTAACCAGAGAAACTAAAGTGATCCTATGTGGTCATAAAATTAAAAAAAAAAGTATTATTGTAACACGGTATAGATCGGTTCACGGTGCATGGCGTCTCGATGGAGCATGCGCACTGAGCGCCTTCACCCACTACTGTACCTGCTGCCTCTAGGTACAGTCAAGTTCAAATATTCCCTAATACCGCTCGCTGCCGTCTACCACTATGTTCGCGACAAATTTCTGATTATTTCTTCTACTTGTTGCATTTTAATAATTAAAACATTATACGCCATCCATCAGTAATTAATCTATTCGCCACATTACGAAGATGAATTCAGTCCAAATCCCATGTTTGTATGACAATTACTTCACGAGTTATTGATTTATTACAGTTCTCCTTTAGTGTGAATTGCTTTATTTAAGCGTGTGACATTCACAAATATTACTAAGATTACAATTATGTTTTAAGGCTGTGCGATAGGTCTTTGGAATTATTTTTCGTAGCTTTTGTATTGGCAATTATTAAGGTATTAAAATGTCATGTATTGCGGCTATGAAAAATTGGAAAAAATATTCAATGAAATATGGGCACTCAAAATTGAAATTTCGGGTTTTTTGATGATGTTTATATCCCCTAGGATTGACTTCGAACTTCTGATAATTTTCTTATAACTAAGACACATCAGAGACTAAAAATACATCGCCTATTTTATAATATGATTGAAAAATTAGTTTTAAAAAGAATAATCTAAACTTTTTTGTACTTTTTAAAATTTATTTTGAAAACCCCAACTGTTGAATGAGACAGAATGGAACAGTTGAAAAAAGATAACATTTTAATACATTAATAATCGCTAATATAAAAAACTCCGAAAAAGAATCATCACCAAAAACCTATCGCACAGCCTTAATCACATACACATAGAAAGCATAAAAATATTACATACAATAGTACCCTATCACTAATATTTGTAGCCTCTGTGAAGTTAGTTTCAAAACTTGTTTAAAATTTACACTGTCCCGAAATTCTTTTTTTGATAGTTTTACAAAAAAATTACATACATTATATACCATGGCTCGAGCTTGGCTACAAATTACTTTATGTAAACGGTTGTTTGGAGTACTTGATGTTTCTGTGTCGGACATAGTAAAAAGTATGATAATTATAATAATATTAATACAGAAAAATAGATGAACAAAATGTAATTGGAAATTATACGAACACAGTAATGTTAATTTTGGCAAAAAGCTCATTATTCATTATTGATTTCTCTCAATTCTCATTTCACAAGCTTACTATGTTTACTAGATAGTAAATATATATTATTGAATGAACTCACAGCTAGCGCTCAAGTATTTACTTTGCTGGCTGTGCAGAAAATGTGTTATACACTTTGTATTGTGAATTTCTTATATTTGTATTTTTGTACTTTGGCAAAATAAATATCACGATCTGTAATAAGAACTTGTGTGAAAGAATATGAGTCGTGTTTTTGTTCTGCCACATACTACAACCCCAAAAATATAGGTTTATATATTAAATATAGTTAGATGACAGTTTTATTCAGCGCCGGCCGCCAGCACCATTCGTCCGCTACCGCTACAAATTCCAGCAGTTGACTGTACTTGACGGAACGGCTGGAGGGGAAGCGTAGTGGGAAAGACTTTCCGTCTCTCTCACACTGCCTCCCCTGCCACCAGCGAGACGCCAAGCACCGTGAAACGATCTGTATGAGTAGTGTTGTCAATTTGTGCATTAAGGTTGACGATTCTCTACTTTTTTAATTTTTAAATTTATTTATTGTCAACAATACATAATAGAAAATTCATAAATTCAAACAAAAATTACACCACTCCTTATAATAATAATAATAATAATAATAATAATAATTAATAATTAATAATTAATAATAATAATAATAATAATAATAATGATGATAATAATGATGATCATGATAATGATGATCATGATAATGATGATAATGATAATAATGATAATGATAATAATGATAATAATTATTAATTATTATAATTAATTAATAATTATTAATTATTATAATAATATTATTAATTAATTAATAATAATTAATAATTATAATAATAATAATAATAATAATAATTTATAATTATTAATTATTTCTAATAATATTATTAATTAATTAATAATAATTTATTTATTTATTTATTTATTTATTTATTTCAACAAAGCACACAACAAACAGAAATTATAAAATGCAACACAACGTTTGTCAAGTGACTTTGTCCTTTGTCAGTGCAGCAGAACAGCAGGAAGCCTTGGTATGCAGCACGGGGGTGGATGTCAATAAAAATTAATTTTCGGGCAGTGCCCTCAATTGTCTTCTGAAATCAGCAGCAATCTCAAAAAAGTCTATGAATGGTGACAGTTGGTTGGCGACTTCTGTACACTGCTGAACAGGTGAGGTAGCACTCTTAGTTGAAGGCCGGAAGGGTCGATGCCACCTAAAACCGTGAGCTGGAACAACAACTCCCACATTCCTTGGCGAATAACCATGTTCTCCATGGAGTGACTTGTAAAAAAACTTTGCATCATTTTTAGTTCTTCTCCACTGTAGTGTCTCTAGTTTTGCTTCTTTGCACATTTCATGGTAGTGCCATCCTTCCAAATTTGGAGAGAACCTATTTACCAGGGTTCTAATAAATTTTTGCTGCACAGCCTCAATACTCCAGATTGAGGTCACTCGTTCCCTCTGCCATATGACTGAAGAATACTCTAGAATACTCCTGACCAGAGTACAGTAAAGTAGTCTCAGAGTGAGTTGTGACTTGAATTCTCTAGTGATCCAATTCATCATACCAAGTTGTCTCCTGGCCTTTCTTACCATTTTATCAATATGATCAGTGAAAAGGAGCTTTGAATCACAAGTAATGCCAAGGTCCACCATCAAGCTTTCTCTTTCAAGTAGTTTGTCATTAATCTTGTATTGGTGATATACTGGATTAGTTTTCCTAGTCATTGACATAACAACGGTTTTATCTATGTTTATGGGCATGCTATTGAACTTGGACCAAATACATACTCTGTCTAAGTCCTCTTGTAGAAGAATGGCATCTAGAGGAGTCTGAACCCTCCTGAAAATCTTCAGATCATCTGCATATAGAAGTGCATGACACTGTAGGGTATCCACCACATCATTCATGAACAAGTTGAATAAAAGTGGCCCAAGGACTGAGCCCTGTGGAACACCTGAGGTAGCTACAAACTCCTGAGACTTATAACCATGCAGACGCACACAAAATACTCTGTTGCTGAGATAGGAAAGGATCCATTGCACCAATCCCTCATCAAACCCATATTTGGGTAGTTTTCCAATTAAGATGTCATGTGGCATCTTGTCAAACGCTTTTTCAAAGTCAAGGTAAACCACATCAACCTGACCACGACTCTCAACAACTGGACCAGCAACAGCTAGAAAACTAGATAGATTGGTGACAGTAGATTGACCTGATTGGAATCCATGCTGTGACTCAGTGATTGTGTGTTGCACCTTCCTGTTTATGTATGAGAACATGATGATCTCCATCAATTTTGGAATTGGATCCAGAACAGAGATTGATCGGAAGTTGGAGACATCCACTGATCTACCCTTTTTCTGAATTGGAGTGACAGCTGCCCTCTTCCATGAAGTAGGGAAAGCTCTTTCAGAGAGACTAAGGTTAAAAATCTTGGCTAGAGTTGGTGCAATAAGTTCACCAATTCCTTTCAATATAAAAGAGGGGATGCCACTGAGACCCACTGCTGATCTGCCTTTTAGCAATTTTAAGGCTGCCATTGCATCATTGGTGTTTATTGTTGGTGTGCCAAAAACCAAAGTATTCTTATCACTCATGTCTGGCAGGCCTTGTTGGGGTAATCTGTTATTGGGATTCTGGTAGACTGAGGCAAAATACTCTCCAAAAATGTCACACATGAGCTCTGGGTCAGAAATGACCTGACCATTGACAACAACAGAGGAAGCACTCTTCGATTCTGCTCTTTTGCTATTCATGTATTTCCAGAAATTAGTTGGTTTTGATGTCAAGTCACTCTCAATTTTCTCAATCATTTTGTTCTTATCTTGAGTTATTTGTTGTTTTAAAGCTGTCCGCAACTCTGAGAACCGCTGATAATCCTCTGGGTGCTGAGTTCTTTTGAATTTTTTATGTGCTTTTTTCTTTCTTTTGAGAAGCATGATTAATGAGTGAGAAAACCAGTGTGGACATTTTAATTTTTTTGACTTTTTCTTTGGTATGCAGGTGTCCATTGCCCTCAAAATCTTGTCATTGAATGCCACAGCAGCAATGTTGGAGCTGGTTGCTATATCAATTTCTTCCCATGAGGTTTGTCTGATAATGTTGTACAGCCTGAGATAGTTTCCTTTTCTGTAGTTGTAGACATCAATTTCACTTCTGTCTGGAGTAGCGACTTCACTGACCAGAACTGATAATGGCCTGTGGTGTATGTCAGGGTTGATTAATGGATCATCAGCAAAGGAGGCCGTCACATTTTTAGCATTGGTCAGCACCAGGTCAAGAGCACGTCCATTGCTGTGTAGAACATTAAGCTGATCAAGGCGAAGGTAATCTGAAAATTGGAGTACTGCTTCTCCCTTTTGCCTTGCATAGTAGTGAGCATTGGGAATACCAGTTAGGTCCCTCCAGTTGATTGAGTCTGCATTGAAATCGCCTAGAATAATTACATCATCATCACTACCATGTAGTTTCTCCTCAAGATCATTCAGGTATGCAATCATAGTTGTGGGATGACAATTGGGTGGAAAGTAGTGATTGGATATCAAAAGGCGGTGGTCAGACATTTTTATTTCTACCCAAACTACTTCAGGATGCGATTCCAAATCAGGCCTTCTGCAAGCATGAAATTCGTTTTTGATGGCTATTAGTGAGCCTCCTCCTCTATCTTGCTGGAGTTGGTCATATTGTCTATCAGATCAAAAAACACTGTAGTTGTCAGGAAAGTAGTCTGTGCTGATATGAGATTCCTTTAGCCAGGTTTCTGTAATTGCTACAACATCAAAGTCGTTTGCTGCCACTGATGTAAATAACTCTGTTGATTTGGTCCTCAAACCGCGAGTATTTTGATAATAAATACTGAGAGACTTCATCCTGTGGTGCTAGTACTCCTTCCCTCCAAAGGTGGATTCTGTGCAATGTCCTGAACAGGCAAGGTAGATATGTTGGCAGTTTTATTTTGTCCACCATTCTTATGAAGTCTGTCCTTGAGTGAACCATAAAATGGAAGAATAACTACTCCTTCAGGCCAGACACTGGGACTTGATACATCCAAAAAACACTGAGCCCAAACTAGGACATGAAATGAACTATAGGAATCTGGATATTTGGACTGAAGCTTAGTACAGGAGATAAAACTCAGTTCAACAGATTCTCTTAATAAATCTTCTATTTCTTGAGCTGTTGTTTGAGGGGCAAAGCGGCTCACAAACAGTGCTCTCGTCTTATTCATGGCACTCAAGGTTGTGTTTTTCCTGCACCCTAACTTGGCTCTGCTGGAGGGCTTCTTCATTCTACCCTCTGAACTCACTAACGTGGTGAGTTGATTGAGAGGAGTGGGCCCATTGAGTTTGAGCTCTGTTCCTGATTTGGTGACAGACTCAATTTGCCTCCCAGTTTTTCTCTTCCTAGGCCTCCAAAGAACATTTGACCAGCTGAGCGCATCATTATTTGGACAAGTGTCACCATCCCTGCCCTTGTCCAGAGAAGGGGGTAGCATGTTAGGTATCTTTGGGTCCTGCCGTGAGGCATGCTCTGGGTAGAAAGAAATAAGTGGTGGACTGGTATTGTCAGCCCCCAAGTGATGATGACTGGACAGATCCCCAGAAGGTTTTTTTCCAGAAGGGTTACCAATTTTCAAAGATAATAGGATCCCTTTCAACTCGGCATTCTCTTTTCTAACAGATGAAATTTCGCTCTTTAATTCTGAAAGTGCTTTAGATAAATTGGAGATTTGAGCCTTATTTGATTTTTCCATAGTTTGAAATTTGCTGGTAAATAGCTGTGTAACACCCTCCAGCATGCTCCTTATATCACAGGTGTTGGTGTGTGCACTGTTGAAATGTGTCAGACTAGAATTATTCTCATTATTAAGATCGTCATTAAAATCATTCACATCATGATCGTCATTAGAATTAATCTCATCATCATGATTGTCATTTTCGTTTAAAATTTCATGAGAATAATTGTGAGCTCCTTTGGATGGACGGATTGGAGTGTCGTCTCTATTAAAGGTCGGCTTAGATAAACAAGCTTGACATTTATAGCCTGAGTTAAGATACGTGCTCAGCTCAGCAGTCTTCAATTTTAAACATTTAACATGGTGTCTAGAGCTGCAATGATTGCATTGCAAAAGTTTCTGTCTTTCAAAAAAAGGGACATTGCATAAGTTACATTTGTCTTGGCTAGGAGCCATGGAGTTTAGGATATATAACTAATCAGATGTTAATTACAAAGATAAAAAAGAGACATGTAAATAACGGTATTGTGACCACACAGAGGTCAAACAATAATATCACAGAAGTTTAACATGAAGAACATATAAAAATTATCACATTGTTCGGACTAGAAAGAGTAACAGTCGAAAGAATTAAATGAGCTGCGATTCTAAATCATATAAATTAATATCCAACTATTGCGGGGAGAAAATATAGATAGGATTAGTAGTGCCTAGAGAGCTGTCAAGGCAGGATAAAGGGAAGCTCATGGAAGAAGCAGGACGAATGAAAAGGAAATTTGAAAATGAAAGTTTGGACAGCAATAGTATTATTCGGTCACAAAATAGTGTTTATAAAGAGAGGTTTGTCTATGAACAGCTGTGGACTGAGTCTATATCATGCCCAAATTGAAATATGACGTTACTTATCTGAGAAAATATGAGATCCTCTCCAAAAAATTCTCCAAAAAAGAATTCGTCACCCGTCCTCTACCCCGACCCTATTGAAAACTCTGGTGTGGAAACTAAAATTTGTGTACCAAAAAAAAAGTCAAACAAAATTTTATATAAGCTTTCTGTAAGAAAATGTTTTGATATAAATAAGAAACCCGTCTCCTTTTGCAATATACATATGTAAAAATTTGGAAGAAATTTTGGGGGAGGGCAAGGGCGCTCAATCTAACCCACTTAAAAATCACGAATTGGAAATATGGTAAACTTTCAGAAATCAAACTTTCAGTGTTTGAGCTAACAAGTGTTTATGAATTTTCTAAATTATTGAGCGCCCTCGCCCTCCCCCAAAATTTCTTCCAAATTTTTACATATGTATATTGCAAAAGGAGACGGGTTTCTTATTTATATCAAAACATTTTCTTACAGAAAGCTTATATAAAATTTTGTTTGACTTTTTTTTTGGTACACAAATTTTAGTTTCCACACCAGAGTTTTCAATAGGGTCGGGGTAGAGGACGGGTGACAAATTCTTTTTTGGAGAGGATATCAGTTTTTTTTTTAATTACCTACTTGTTATAGAGGTAAAACACTGCAAACACAATGGATGGGGAGAGAGTCAATTTTTTTTAAAACAGTGAAATGCTATGTTATTTGATAAAAGATATTTATCCTCACTGGTTGCTACAAAATTATTCCAGCTATAAGTGAGCCAGTTATGGTTAATACTGAATGAACAAACATGACGTTGTGACTGTGTCTGTTGCACCACACCTTAACATTTACTATCCAGACTTTCACGTCATATCACTGTAGCAACATTAATTTATGTATAAGCAGTTAACAACAAAGTTTGTTAAATTAGATTGAGATTGAGAAGAGACTTTGTGATGACATAAATATTGAGTCCAGTATGCTGGACACACGGCCTGGGCCCAGATAAATGTAAACATAACCTAATCTGTTATTTTCAATTTGAGTTATTTAGATTATTGAAATTTATTCCAATATCATTGACTTTGAATAATCAATCAGTATAGCAGGATAAAACAAGAGAAAACGTGAAATCAATCATATTAACAATTGGGACTGAAGAGGATAAAGAAATTAGATAGATACCTAATTTGAGAATTTTTCACAAGATTTCAAAAATTGCAATAAATTGCTAAGTTTAAATACATACCAAAGAACAATTATGACGACAAACGTCGTTGCATTGAGAGCACTCTGACAGCGAGGTGAAACAGTCTAATTTTTCACAAAACGAACATTTATCAAACTGTGTTAAGTATTTGACTTCCGTAGAACGGTTGCTAAATAACCGACTACGAGTGAGCACACTGGTTATGCTGCTTATTGAAAATGTCGAATTTGGCGGAGGCAACAGTGTGAATCACTTTCAATTTTTAACCGCTAGGATCGTGACATTTACATTCGATAAAATGTTAAATTCAAAATATTGCAACTTTCAACTTTCAGTTATTATTCAGACAGAGCTACAGAGCTTAATCGGACATTAAATGATTTGAAATTTTAAATGTAAATAGTTTAAACATGTCTTCAATCGCTTTTGGTAGTCCGAAATCTCAACTCATTACAGATTTTTCACATCAAGTGCTCAAAGTTGACCAAAATTTGAAAATTCACGAAAATTTTAAAATTTCCCCAGTCTCCCCTAATTATCCGATTTTTTTCCAATTTTTTATACCTATACTATCAAGTCCATCGATTTCATTTTTGGAAAAAAATTTCAAAACTTCAAAATTTTGGGGCCCCAAATGGAGGGGTGAAGGGGCAATTTTCAAAATTTCATTCAATTGCGGGCATCTACTCGATGAACAGAACCTATATCCCAAGTTTCATCGAAATCTGTTGGATAGTTTTGTCATTAGCTGTGTGGAAATAAAAAGTCCCAAAATTAATAAAATGACAAAATACCCGCATACGGTATCTTCGCGAATTTATATCGTAGAAATTTCGTTCTGGTCTTAAATGAAAGCGCTCAAAAATCTAAAAAAATAATGTTATTACAACATTTTAAAATTTTCACTACCTTCCGCGTAAATTGAGATGGCGGCATGCGCACATCAAAGGGAAGTTGGTTACAGAATATACAGTGGCGTCGGTCTTTCATTCGTGTCGGGGGGGACGGGTGGTGGAACGACCCTTCCACTGGATAAGAGGTCCTGAAGCCGGCCGGTGAATGAAATCTAACCAACAAACCAGCCCTCTTACCAAAATTTCGATACCACACTCTTACAATTTACTATTTAAAACGATGATTAAAGCAGTTCAAAAACACACATGAATAAGGCCAGGCTTAGCTCTTCAAAATGCACCCGCACAAGTAACGAAATTACGTGTATTTCACTGTAAAACACAAGTCATTAACGGAGCATTACAGCAACGTCTTTTCTGGCAGACGGCTCTGCCTAAACCAATTAATTAATAATTTATATTATATTATATATAATCAATAATTAATAATAATGATAATAATAATAATAATAATAATGATAATAATTTTTTTTTTATTCACAATCTCAAATTACAATAAAATTGATATATTTTGCAATTCCTATATCATTAATTCATCTCATAATCATTAATAAAGAAAGTGAGATATTATTGGAAGAATTCCATTTCGATTTTACAGTGTGATAATGATGATGATAATGATAATAATAATGATAATGATAATAATAATGTAATGATAATGATAATAATAATGATAATGATTTTTAATTTCTTTTATTAAGGCGTTTTGCCATTTGACATGTACATGAGCATGAACTATTGGCTAAAACCACCTCCAAACCTAGAGACCGCCTGGAACTGTTTATCACATTACTTCAGAACGGCCTCTCATTCCTTTAGCTTATTCAAGCTACCCTGCTGCATCAAGATCTCTCTTCTTTGTCTGTAGTATGGTGATTATATAGTTAGCCATCTTCACCCATTGCTGCTTGCCTTGGAGCATAACAGAAACAACGTTTACTGGGGATAACCAACCCAGTTCTGCCTGCACTCTTTCTCTTAGTTCTTCCCACCTGCTACACAGAAAGAAGGTGTGTTCAACATCATCTCTACAATAATGATAATGATAATAATAATGATAATAATAATAATAATAATGATAATGATAATGATAATAATAATGATAATAATAATAGTAATTTTTTTTTATTAATTCACAATCTCAAATTACATTAAAATTGATATATTTTGCAATTCCTATATAATTAATTCATTTCATAATCATTAATAAAGTGAGATATTATTGGAAGAATTCCATTTTGATTTTACAGTGGCTACCCCATGAAGCTAAATTTAGCTTATATTGGGGTGTTGTTAATTAAATTGTTTAAGCTATTTTATGTTAATGTTATGTGGTGATTGATATATTTTATTGTTTTGCTTTCAATATGTAAGTCGATTGTGTTAATATTTAATTTTGTCTGGTCTATTGGTTTGAGATATAATAGTTTTTTATTTCTCTTTTTATTTCAGTGTATGTATTTAAGTTTCTTAGGTGATATGGAATGCTGTTTAGAGTGTGTGGTATGAAATATTCCGGAACTGCTTTTCCTATTTCTGTGTAGTATCCTGGTATTATGTATTGTATATTTCTGGTGTTGTATCTGTTTTCATTTGTCCATCTGTATTCGTCTTCAAAATAGTGTCTTAGCAATATTGTATATTTGAATAAGTTTCTAAAATTGAGTATATTTAATGTGTTTGTATCTATTCCGTGGAAAAAATTTCTTCTTATTCTGTTTATTAGTTGTGCTATTGGATTTGATATGTAGTTTGGTGCATGGCCGTAAACTGTTATTCCATATCTTATTTGCGACTCAACTAGACTGAAGTACACAGCTCGTTTCGTTTTCGGTGGTAGTGTTTCTCTTAGTTGATAGCATCTATGTGCTATACTCCTCAGTTTTTTTTTCAGCATTTGGGAGTGTGTGTGCCATTTCATATTTGAATCCAAGTGCATCCCCAGATATTTCACTGTGTTTGAGTGTTTTATTTTTTTGCAATTGCATGTATTGGGTGAAATGAAACATTTGTAATTGTGACTAACTATTCTATTATTTGGATCAAGGATGTTTATATTTTGTTTTGGGTTATGGAAGACAATTGTATTGGTTTTTGAGCTGTTTATATGGATGTAATTATTATGAAAATATTTTGTTATTGTATTCACATCTTTTTGCACATTTTCGGCTGCTACTGATAAGATTCTGTTTGAATATAGTATTATGGTATCATCTGCATAGTTATATACTTTCCTTTGAAATCACAGTGTTTCAGATCACTGATATATAGATTGAAGAGCAATGGTGATAAAGGTGACCCCTGAATTACACCAAATTTCTGAGACTTTGGGTTACTATTACTATTTCCAATTCTAACTATTATTTCCCTGTCGGCAAAATAGTTCTTGATGATTTCCAAATCTATCCCTGATAATCCCAGTTTACCCAGTCTTTTAATGAGGATTTTGTGTTGAATCGTATCAAACGCTTTGCTCAGATCTAATAATACTGCAAAGGTTGTGTTTCTCTTATCTATATCTTTGTTAATTGCATAGGAAACTTTCTCAAGTAATAGGGTTGTTGATTTCCAATAATAATAATAATGAATACCTACATAAAACATCGTAAATATCAAATAATTGTTGCATCCCTCTTTAAGCAAAGCTTGTGCTGAGGGATGGTGCATCTCTAAATTGCCAATATCTTATAAGACATTGAATTAAATAATAACATGTATACTACAAGAAATCTGAAAAGACATATCTGTTCTGCTCCTTATACTACAAGTGTTTGTATATAGGCTATTGGTTTAAAAGATAAAATTTAATATTTAAAGCAAAATAATAACAAGCTTGAAAAAAACACGTCAAGTTTTCTATTATTATTTTAAATTAATGAATCATCATTATAATACAAAATTGTAAAATTACAAAATATAACTCTTATAATATTATAGGGATTCATTACACTATTTACTTTTTCATTACCTGCCTGCACTATAAATCTTGCTATTTATAAATAAAATTGTGTCCACTTTGAACTAGTCTGATAAAACAGTTGAAGACACTTTCTAAATAGTTTGTGTGTGAAACAAATAATAATAATAATTCGTAATGGACTGGGGCGTCCCAGAGATTTCAAGTAACAGGCGGTTAAAATGTCTAGGGCCATTATACTGCATGGACACTGGCAGGCATGGTTCTACAATGCGGTTCCAACAGGAATCTCTCTGATTGCCTAAGGATATCATAACCGTAAGTGGGGCTATGGGTAAACTAACGCGATGGAACCTGGAACTAGAACCACATTAATGTAAGCGTACAGTGAGTGTGCAGTAATGTTTGGCTAACATTTAAGCTATGAACTGTAAAAATGACTATTTAAGGGTGTTAAATGTAAAGTTCAATGCTTTTTGTCTAAGCTACTAATTTTAACACGCGTTGGTTCTTACTAATTGATATGATAAATATCACATGACCAATCGGTCTCTATGGAGACAAGCTATAATAATAAACAGTTTACATGTTATTAGCCTTATTCAGTAGGCCTATTCTGTTATGTGATGTACACGAATTTTGATTTGATTAAAGCTCTTAGTTTGGTTGACAAGAGTTAAGTTAATTATTATTTCAATTTAATCAAATCATAAACGATGCCCAAACAAAAGAGGAGAACAGTAGTCATGGAAGATACTGGAGGAAGTGAAATTAATCCTCACATTGAGAAATTGCTGAAGCCAAAAGAGCTAGCGATTGACCCGGATTCTCCTACAGCAGAAAGAGAATGGAAACATTGGAAAATTACCTTTGAAAACCTGTTGGAAGGCGATGAGACAACTACAAGAAACAAAATGAGAATGCTGATAAATTTTGTGTCATCAAAGTTATACTCAGTGATTGAAGATTATTTGACTTATGATGAAGCAATTTCGAAATTAGAAGAGACGTTCATCAAGCCTAAAAACGAAGTTTACGCACGTTACTGCCTAGCTCATGCAAAACAGTCAGAAGGTGAGTCGATTGATCATTTTTACCTTGAATTAAAAAGGTTAAGTTCAGAATGCAACTTTACTTCTGTGTCAGCAGAAGTGAACAAGAATGAACACATAAGAGAAGCTTTCGTTTCAGGATTATATTCAGTTGAAATTCAAGAAAAACTTTTTCAGCAAGGAAATATTAGTCTACAAGAAGTAGTTACTCAAGCACGTATTCTTGAAACTGCCAAAACTTATGCAAATTCTTTTAAAAATGCCTCCATCCACATAAACTCTATAACCGAGGATAATATTGATGAAATTCCAACCTCTCACTTGAATGCAGTCGCACAGAAACGACCGGAAACAAAAGGTATTCCTGCTACCTGTCAACGTTGTGGCTACAAAAGACATCAAAATCCACAAGTCTGTCCTGCAATTGAAAAACTGTGTTATAAATGTTCTCGAGTTGGACATTTTTCCAATGTATGTAGAAGTAGGAAACCTAAAGAACTCACTGCATCTACAATAATTGCAGCTGGCATAACAGGTGACTTGTCCAGAGCTATCATAACTGTTACATTTAATGGTATCAAAACACAAGCTCTTATCGATACAGGTAGCGTTGCAAGCTTTATAGATGAAGGCTTTACGAAAAGATATAATTTTCAAACTAAACCGAATTCAAGTCTTATAAAATTTGCATCTGTTCAACATGCAATGGTTACAAAAACATGTGTGTATGGCAATATTACATTTGAAGGAAAGGAATACAGTAATGTTCAACTATTAGTATTGAAAGATTGTTGTTGCAATGTGATTCTTGGTCATAATTTTTTGAAACATCACAAAACAATAAGTCTAGAACTTGGAGGTGATGAACAACCTCTTGTGATTGATAGTAACCGAGTTGATATTTCTACAAAGAATTGCTCATTGGCGCAAGCGTCTTTAAATCCATGCTCCCTCTTCAATGACTTAACTCCAGATTGTCGCCCAATAGCCACCCGATCAAGGAGACATCCACACAATGACCACATGTTTATGAAAAATGAAGTCGAACACCTCCTTGGAGAAGGAATAATTGAGGAAAGTAACTCTAGTTGGCGTGCACAACCATTCATCATCTCTAATAATGGAAAGAAACGAATGGTCATAGATTACTCACAGACAATAAATAAATTTACAAATTTGAATGCCTACCCTCTTCCTTTGATTGAAGACCTAGTCAACACTGTTGCCAAATATAAAGTTTTTAGTACAGTAGACTTCAAGTCAGCTTATCACCAGATACCAATTCTTGAAGACGAACGTCATTATACAGCTTTTGAAGTAAACCGAAAACTTTACCAATTCAAACGAATTCCATTTGGAGTCACCAATGGAGTATCAGTCTTCCAACACACCATAGATAATCTCATACAAAGAGAAAATTTGAAAGACTGTTATGTGTATTTGGATGATGTTGTCATTTGTGGCTATAGCCAAGAAGAACATGACACAAATCTGAAGAACTTCCAACCTGTAGTTGAATAATCATATGGATTGACCTTAAACAAAGAGAAATGTAAATTTTTGAAGAATTCGCTGAAATTCCTTGGTTATGAAATTAAACAAGGCGAAATCAAACCCGATCCAGAATGCCTTTCACCTCTCATAAATTCTCCTCCACCACAGAATACAAAAGAATTGAAACGACTTATGGGATTACTGGCCCATTATTCATGATGGATTAAAAATTTTTCACAAAAGATTCACCCTATTGTCCACTCACAAACATTTCCTCTACCACAAGAACATTTGGATATCTTGAAATCATTGAAGGATGAAGTTGCTTCAGCAGCACTAGACTTTGTTGATGAAAATATCTCGTTCACAATCGAAACAGATGCATCAGATTTTGCTATTGGTGCAACTCTGTCTCAGAACTCCCGCCCGGTAGCCTTCTTCTCACGAACGTTGTCCTCAAGTGAAAGGAAACACTCATCCGTTGAGAAAGAAGCATATGCAATAGTAGAGTCAATACGGAAATGGAGACACTATTTACTGTGACATCAATTTACACTGATCACTGACCAACGATCAGTAGCATTCATGTTTGATATCAAGCACAGCCAGAAAATAAAAAATGAAAAAATACAACGGTGGCGACTCGCATTATCCGAGTACAAGTTTACCATTGTTTACAGACCCGGGAAAGAAAATGCACCAGCAGATGCACTATCTAGGGTTTGTGTAGCTGCTGGTTGTTCAACATCAAAGTCAAGTCTAGAAAAATACCACAAAGAACTATGTCACCCAGGTGTCACTCGCCTTTACCACTGGGTGAAGATGAAAAATCTCCCATTCACGGTAGATGATGTAAGAAAGACCTGCTCAAATTGCAAAATTTGCTCTGAAGCGAAACCAAGATACATGAAAATGGAAGGGACTCTAATCAAGGCCACCAAACCATTTGAGCGAATCAATATGGATTTTAAGGGACCACTACAGTCAACAACAAGGAATAAATATATATTAGTTATGATTGATGAGTATTCAAGATTCCCTTTCATATTTCCTTGCCCAGACATGACAACACGAACAGTGATAAAATGCCTCATCTCATTGATTTCGATGTTTGGTGTTCCATCGTACATCCACTCAGACAGAGGATCAGCATTTATGTCTGCTGAATTGAAAAGTTTTCTCCTCTCCAAAGGCATAGCAACAAGCAGATCAACACCATACAATCCAAAAGGGAATGGGCAGGTAGAGCGATACAATGGGGTCATATGGAAAGCTGTAACACTGGCCCTGAAATCACGAGGATTGGATTCTAAGAAATGGGAAGAAGTAGTACCCGATGTTCTTCACTCTATTCGGTCTCTTCTCTGTACAGCGACGAATTGCACTCCTCACGGGCGCATGTTCTTACATACGAGAACCTCAACGAATGGACCATCCCTACCATCTTGGTTGACCAACCCAGGAACAGTATGGCTTAAAAAAACAGTTCGGAATTCGAAACAAGACGCATTAGTTGAAGAAGTTCAATTGATCGAAGCTAATCCAGAGTATGCTCACATACGTCATGTTGATGGACAATAATCAACAGTATCCCTCCGCCATCTTGCCCCCAAGACTTCATAATTAGCGGGGAAGAATGATATGATAATAATATCACATGACCAATCGGTCTCTATGGAGACAAGCTATAATAATAAACAGTTTACATGTTATTAGCCTTATTCAGTAGGCCTATTCTGTTATGTGATGTACACGAATTTTGATTTGATTAAAGCTCTTAGTTTGGTTGACAAGAGTTAATTATTATTTCACTAATCATCTAAGAAATTTATTTATAATGTTTTGTTTTCGTTTTCAGATGATCTTAGCTTAGACTCTCAACTACCGAGTTATGCTTTCTGCCAAGAAATAGCTTTCACGTTACCTATGTTCAGGCGTAAAACTTACGATCTTCTGCCACTTAATCAAAGGCAAATGTTTCATACAAGAGCTGCAAAATACCTTGAAAGTCTTCTCAAATCCGAATCTGTGGTATGATAATGCAGTATTGACTTAGCTATCTGGTAAAATACTCTATGTAGACTAGATATTAATATTGAATGAATAATTTGAAGGATCTATCACAAAATTTTCAGTTGATTTTGTTTTAATGTATTCCGTTTTTTAAATTTATTGAATATTTTTTAGACTTGAAAACTAATATAATAATAATTTCTCTGGATGATACTACGAAACATCCAGAGGAGTTTATTCAAAAACGAAACATGCAGATATCAAAGAGAATCCCGACTCTTAAAATTGCTACTATATATAGTTTTATTCATAATAATTATGATACCCCACTATAATAGTAATATGTGTCGGGGTGATCATAATAATATATTATTCTGCAAAATTTCTTAACCAATTAGTAACTATATAGCCCAGGCAATTAAGTCTTTTGGTGGACAAATATTAATACAGAGCTGGAACTTTTTTAATACACTCTAGGCATCCTAAGAAAGAGGCCCCTGAGTTTGCGAAAGTTTCTGAGATGTGCTCAAGTTTTGAGAGGCAATAACCACCAAAGTTTTTTTTTCAGTTTTTCGCCTAAAACTCGAAAACTGTTTACCGCGTTCAAAACATTGTTCTATTCGAAATGAAAGAAGATAATATTCTACGTTGATTGATGTACAGCAATACCAAATCGGTTTAGTTGTTCATTCCCATCAAAAATCAGGTATTTTCACCCAATTGTGAAAAATGAGTCATCTCCTTGAAAATATAGAAAATAAGTTCTAGGGGGGGGGGGGGGGGCTCCAAACTGTTCAGCCTGTCTTTAGTCTTTTTTTTTTTTTTTTTTTTTTTTTTTTTTTTTTTTTTTTTTTTTTTTTTTTTTTTTTGTAGATTACGTCTTGGAGACTCCAGTTAAGGAGTATAAGACAAGTCAGATCAACAATATTATACACTAGATACCATAATTACTTCAATTAGTTGAGGTGAGGCTTAATTTTGATGTGAAAGGAACTCTTGTACACTATAAAAAGCTTTATCAACTAAATATTTCTTCAATTGATTTTTAAATATTTCTATATTTTCAAGACTCTTCAAAAACTGCGGTAGCTTGTTGTAGAATTTCCTACCAATATAACTAGGTTTTTGTTTGAATAGGCTACTATTGTGACTCACCAAGTGATAATCTCCTCGGCTTCTTGTATTATAATCATGTACATCAAGATTTTGGTTAATATCATTCGTTTTTACATATAAAGTAGCTTCATACACATATAAGCAGGGTACAGTTAGGAGACCAAGTCTCTTGAACAACGGCCTACATGAATCTAATCTATTTACTCTTTCTATACACCTAACCGCTTTCTTTTGGATCTTAAACACCCTATCAAGATTTTGTTTTGATGAATTACCCCATACTAAGATAGCATACCTAATATGTGACAGTAAGAGCCCATGGTAAGCTGTAAAAAGTAACTTTTTGTCATTCAATCTAGCGAGCTGTCGCAGGACAAATACCCCAGATGAAATTTTACTACATATTTTCTCAATGTATGGAGTCCAGGTCAATCGTCTATCCAACATAACTCCTAGAAATGCAATTTTTTCTTCCTGGTCTAATTGATTATCGTTTACAAACACGTTTATAGCCCTATCTTCATTTAAATTATGTTTGTTTTTGAATTGAAGGTATTGGCATTTTTTACTATTTATAGTTAATTTCAACTGGTTTAAAAATTGGACAATGGACTGCACACCTATATGGGCACTTTTTTCTAAATTATCTAGAATGGAATTGCTGAAAATGAGTGATGTATCATCAGCAAATAAGAGGGCTCTACCACTAATTAATTCTTTAGGTAAACGGTTGACATATAACAAAAAAAGCAATGGACCTAGTATTGACCCCTGAGGCACTCCAGCTTGCACCTCTAATTTATTAGATTTATTCTTTACTATACTATTACCAACTACTGTAGTTAGTTCTACACATTGTTTTCTCCCAATAAGATATGATTCAAACCATTTCAGTTCAACCCCATTTACACCTACATTTTGCAGTATTTCCAATAAAGTTCTATGATTAACACAATCAAATGCCTTTGACAGATCTAAGAAGATTGCAGTAGCTTTATCACCTGAATCTAATATATCTATTAGTTTTTCAACTAGAGAAACTATGGCTGTTTTTGTTGATCTCCCTTTCTGGAAGCCATGCTGTTCATCACAGATAAAGTTAGCTTCTTGAAGGTGCAGAAGTAACCTATTTAGAACTACTCTTTCAAAAATTTTACTTATTACATTTAAAATACTAATGGGCCTATAGTTTTCTACCTTTTCTCTATCGCCACTTTTGAAGATTGGCAAGATCTTCCCCTCTTTTAAATTATCTGGAAAAACACCTTGTTCTAATGAATGATTGATCAGATGAATCAAAGGGTCTAACAATTGATCTTTACATTCTTTCAGAATTTTACTGGATACCCCATCCATTCCTACAGTTTTTTTATTATTTAAACTATCAATGATATTTGACAACTCGTCTTGGCATACTGGGTGGAATTTTAATTCGTTCTGAATCCCCTCAGTATTCCTCATGTTTGCATCACTAATACCTGTATTAAGAGATTTTTGAAGATCCTTAGCAACCAGTTGATAATATCTGTTAAAGAAATTACAAATGTCTACACTATCATCAATATATTTGTTATTTTCGTTAATTATTCTGGGGACACTAGTATAAGCATCTACATGAGCTACTTGCCTATTTTTGTTTATTACATCCCACACTGCTGTGTTAAAGTACACACTATTATTCAAAATTTCAGCTGTTTTCTTACATTTCGCTCTTTTCACTTTTTTCATATAGTTTTTCTTTAGAGCTTTGTAATTATCTTCACTTAACATATTTCTAGATAGTTTGAATTCATCATATGCATCTTTAACCCTATTTCTTTCTGCAAGGATATCATCAGTTATCCACTCTTCAATCTTGTCTAATTTGTTCTTTACAGGGACTTTTTTAACTGGACAACTCATAGTAATATGAAACCTTAAAATATTAATGAAACTATCATATTTGTCATTTAAACTATTGCTATTGTAAACCCTACTCCAGTTTTCTTGTAGCAGATTCTGCTTCAAACAATCGATATTCCCCTGTTCACATTGTTGAATTTCTTTCATTACTCTACTCTTTTTAATTGATTTATGACCTTGCAACCCCACCTCTAAGATTTGATAGTCATGATCAGATAGTTCCGAGCCGCCTAATCTTGTTTTAGAGTAATCTATATTAGTAAGGATGTTATCAATTATAGTTTGTGATGTTCTTGTGACTCTGGTATATTCATGAACTTTTATTTCCAAGTTATTCATGCATATAATATCCTTTAAATCTTCTGTCATTTTATTCTGTGTTGCAAAGTCTGTATTGAAATCTCCCGCTACAATAACGTTTGTAAAACGAGTAGTAGTAATCTCTAAAAGCCTATTGAATAGTTCACAAAAATTGTTCCATTCCCCATTTGGTGACCTGTAAATACCTAACACCGCTACTTCGAAATTATTGTCGATTTTTACTCTCAAACCAGTAACTTCTAAATCCATTTCAACAGCAAATTTCTCTGCATATTCTAAATTAAATGTTTGCATATTCTTAGCATTTTTAGTGAAGATAGCTACTCCCCCACTTCGATGAGATGTCCTGCAATACGACGTTTTCAATGAATAGTTTGGAATATTAAGTTGTGACAATTCATCTTCTTTTAAACCATGCTCTGTGAAAATAGCTATATCAGGAGCCTCTTCTTTAAAAAATACTTCGATTCTATCTATTTTGTTACGAATGTATTGAATATTCTGATGGAACACAGTGAGTACCGGTACTTCCCTATCATCCCTTATTACTTTATCGTTGCTTTTGCATATTGAAGTAGATTTACTTAATCTCTTAGAATCTTGAGAGCCTATCAGATTGCTACAAGAGTTCCTTCCACTAATGCTATCCTGATTTTTTGATCGATTAACGTCTTTTAATACAATTGAAGATATGAATTTATCATCTGAAACTAGTTTCCCTTCCCGGTTTTGAGCCACTTTACTAAAAAAGGTTCGTTAGATGATTGTTTAGGAGAATTATTGACAGTAGATTGCAAACGACTTTCAATCAGCTCTGCCAGCCTATTACAAAATATTACTTTGCCAGATTGATTTAGATGTAGACCATGATTAGTGAAGTTTTGTTTTTTCAGCCTTTCATTTAGAAAACAAATCCCCAACTGCTTAGAATTCTTATTTTTTAGGCTGTTGATTGTATTATGAATTGATTTATTTGTTGACTTAATGGCTTCATTTAGCTCTGGCCTATCAAACCTATACGGAATTGTACTTATTATTACATTAGTTTTTTGGCTGAGTGGCACAATCTCTTTAATTTTTTCATTTATTTCAGGAAGATGTTTTAGATTAGGTTCATTTATATTGTTTGAGCCACCCAGTACTATTAGAAAATCGTTTTTACCAAAATCTTTAGTTTGTTCCTGTGCTGACTCTACGATAGCGTTTATAGGGGCACTTGGTTTGAAAAAGCTCTGAACTTCATACTTATTTTTTAATCTTTTATTTAGTAGGTCACTACAGTCTCGTCCATGACTGGATGTCAAGAGCAGTACTCTACCTTTCCTATCGTTATTTGCCCTTACTTTAGTTTTGGTTGCTGTTTGCAAAACCTGACTATACGTTTTTGTTTGACCATTTCTATTTATTTTTTCCCCATTTGATTTAGGTTCTACTTTTTTTGTATTGATCAGAGGTTCAGATCTTACATTAGCCAAGTTTATTTTTGATTTTAATATTTCGATTTCCTCTGACATAGACCTACATTGACTCGTGAGATTTAGTATTTCAGTTTTATGGTCTTCCTGCTGCAATTTTATAATAACTTCCAGAGATTTTATGTGATCCACTAACCCTATTCGTTCTTCCTCAGAATTTTTTAGTGATGTTTCTAATTTTGTTTTCAATTTGGTGTGATCACTCAATAGTTTAGCAACCTTTTCTTCTACATCTACAGTAGCTTTAAGAGCTGTTGGAGATTTTTTCGTTAATAATTGCTGAGATCGCGTAGCTACTTGAGTTTTAGTTGAACAATTAGATTTAGATGCCTTGTTTGGACTCATTTTCCTAGCTAAAAATTGTTTTCAATTGATTTTAGTTAAATGTTTAATGAAATATTACTTAATTTATTACAATTGTCAACTTGAGACTATTTAATTACAAGAAAATTTATCAATATCGGTACACCTAACCTCGAAAATAGAATTTGACTTTTTATTTAAATACTTTAACTTATATTAGACAAGTTAATGATGTAAATTATTAAGATATTATAAATACTAATAATAATAAACAAAAATACTACTTATCCGTTCGAATTAAAATTCTATGCTTCAAAATTCGCAGAGCCTGTTCAGACAACGTATGCACAGTACCACTGCTACCTAGATTCCTTTTGAATCTGAGACCTGTGCTGCTGTGCATGGGTAATGAATTGGATCACGGTGATTGACGAGTTGGACCTTCAGTTTTAGGTGGGTTCCGAACCACCGGGAAGTGATTTTACAGCAGAGCAGAGAACAGAGTCTTTTTTGCTGGCCAATCCAATCGATGTCCCAGGAGTTTTATAGCTTATCTCTGTTGAACAGATACCTGCTACGGCACTCGACTGAACTGTTATCATTTTTCTACTAACTATAGCCAATACAGAGTATTTGAGGAGGAAATTCTCCCCTTATCCTCCTTCTTCTCTGAACACGGACTTTTTCCTTATTAGAAGATTAAGTTTTAGAGACATTTGTACCGTACATCTTCTTCTGAAAATAAATGTATTGAATTAAAAGATCTGCCATACCATCTGCACCAAATCATTGCTTTCATCAAAGATTACAAGAATAAAGAATGCTAAAATTGACAGCCATTCCTATCAATTTACTCAATCATTAATCTCCTAACTCCAAGACCTTTTATTCAGGTAGTAAATTGAATGGGAATTATGAAAAAAGCTGAAAAATTGGATAAATATGTTGCAGGACTGTTACTGCCGTAATTATTGTAATATTTCACAAAATACACAAAAATAATGGCTATAAAAACAGGGGCTTTCAGATTTTTTGTGAATTAGCTTGGTTATTTTAACTCGAAAAAGTTCAGCTTTGTAACAAATTTTGTCTACTACGACTTTTTTTCTGGGTTATTTGCCTCGGCTAAAAGCAACTAACGTAAGCTTAAATTATGGGGCAGATCCAGTCGGTCATTTTTTGGCCAGCATACTTGAAACTGTAGTAATTTTATTTTCGATATTTTAATCAAGACAATTATTCATAAAGATGTGAACTGAGGATTTCATTTGATAAAGGTTTTTTAATAAGTTGGTTATTAATCCACTTTTAGTCAATATTGGAACAAATCTGTAATTAAATTGTTTCAAAAAAATTTCGAGTTTTCAAAAGTCATATCTTTAATTCTTATTTAATGTTGTTTCACTTTCCAGGTAGATGACATTGGACAGTCAGGTACAATACAACATATTATTTACTCTTTTTTTTTTTGTTAGTGTTCTCATTTGCAGATAAATATTAATAAAACATATTATAAATATTAAATATATAACATATAGAAATATTATAATATATTAGAATTATTAAAAAATAATATTATAAATAAATATGATAACGAAAAACATCTATTTATTCTCATTTGAATTTACCAAATGTTTATTAATGAGACCTAAAAGTAATGTGATCAAGTTGGACGGATCATATAAATGCATCGAATCAGTGGTGTAAATTAGTCTATGGGGGGGGGGGGATGACCATTCATTTATTGTGAAGGGGGTGGACTATACAGTATATAATGGTAAAATTGGTGGTGGAGGGTAATGCAGTGTAAGAACGAAGAGGCCTCTGACAGATTCTTAGGAAATGTCTAATTTCTTTTTTTAAAAAAGGGTCCATGGATCCTCGACTTTTTTGAAAAATTCTGAAAAAACATTTCAAGCAATTATAGACATAATTTCATCCATTTCAACGTGTCATGTTATGTTAAAAATAAATTTTATCTAGTCCTTGCATCATTGTCAGTGGGAGAATTGGGCCTTCAAAGTAAAAAAATTGAACTGGGCCTTTTAAAACTATTTTCGCTTTGCTATTTTTGGTCCCCGCCTTCTCTGATTGGGGTGCTAATACAGTACGGAACTAAAAAATTTCATCGAATGGGTAGTTTCACCCATTGTAGGGTTTCAGGGAAAGTTTTTGGAAAATGACCCTGTAAAACCACATTTTTAAGCGATTCTAGACATAAAGTTAACCATTTCAACCCACGTTATATATCAAAGTAAGATTCATTGTCAATAGGTGATCCCCTGATCTGGACCGCCATTGTTTTAGTAAAATTGAAGCAGGCCTACTTTAAACTATTTGCACTGCCATTTTTTATCCCTCATTTTTCTTGATTCGAGTATCGAACAGTACTGTACGTACGGTACTTTAAAATTTCTCATAAAAGGTGGTTGAGGTGCACCCCCAGAAATTTACAAAAAATAATCCCTCCAGAAACATGTCATGTTTCAGCGATTTCAGACCTCTTCTTTTACTTTGTTTTTCAAAAATTGTCTTTTGAAGCTTTTTAAAATTCCAATTTTTTGTCTCTGGGTTTCTGGGGGGCAGGAAACCTATCCCTCTGATCCCCTCCCACTGTTACGCTACTGCATCAAATAATTTAGGCTATAAATGTGCTTAAAACTGTATAACTTATCAATATTCTTTGTACTCTACAGCCACGATAATTATATTAGATGTCATCTGTCTACCACGTTCAAGTTTATTATGCAGCTTATACTGTATTACGATTTTTCATTTTCAGACTTCAAATTCGTAGACATTTGTACAGCTTTTACTTACCGCCCTTTGGTATACGATCAGCTTATTAGTCACACTCACAATGGAGGTAAGTCTTATACTGCAAGTATATTATGTTACGCGAATTATTGGAGTAGTATTCGTAATTATGCAAATCTATCAATTTTGTGCAAAGAAAGAAGGAACGTATGCGCTTTTGTCAAAACTATAACATTTATTTGTTTCATTAACTTTACTGTCATAATTATTAGTTTCACGCAAAACGCTCTTTGTATTCAAATAGAAAATACAATATATTCCCTGCTCTAATCTATTCACAAAAATAGCACTAATAATAATATCGTACTTTCCAATTATTAAAATAACTTTTTGAAAACGAAAATAAAATTAAATATTTTTATTACTACTACTATTATTATTACAATTATCATTATCAATTATTAATTATTAATCCAACAAAAATATAGTGAAGGAAACTACAATAATTCAATCCATCTACCAAGAAACAATAAATTATCGAGTGATATTGTCTGAGTTATTGTATAACAATTATTAATGTTACGGGCTCTAAAGCTAATATAAGGCTGGCAACACTACAGATCAAACTTGCACTTTATTTACACAAATTATTCTATTTACACACACTAATTGCAAGTTCAATTAATAAAGAAAAACAGATCAACAAATGACAAGCTAATATTTATTTTCAGTAATTATTTTTAAGAATTAATGAATAATTTACAGGCCGATCAGTAATAAAAGAAACAAGAGTCCAATAAACTGTACAATAATGAAGAAAGAAATAATAAAAGAACAACTAAACACTTACAAAACACAGTCTAATACGTTATTTGACAGTCCCAAATAATATCACTTGACACAACGTCTTTAAACTGTTAGTAAGCTGTACAAATAGTAAACACTTGTCTCTGCACTTTACACTGGAATCGAGCGCTGTTTACTCCAACGGCACGAGATCTGAATCTCTCACGCAAGTTTGTAAGACTAACTCACTGGTTCGCGTGAGCTCCTTTATATAGTTGTCATAATTCCAAGTACTGGAGGCTTCTAGATGCTTTGAGAAGGCCGTGGAATATAGTAGAACAATCAGGAAGTCCGTAGAACCGAGGAAAACTTTGACAGTTCTCAAGACAAGTGAGAGAGATGCAGATTTGAAGAATAAGAGTTTCAAAGACATGTGAAAAGCAGGAGAATGAAGATTCATATTACAAGTCACGTTTGTCTATGAATGGAACGATGTACGTAGAACAAGTACGTGAATAACTGCTTGTATTGCATTCGTAACATTAACAAGTTGGCTTTGAAGGAACCGGCAATCTATCAAACTGACAAATATATAGAACATGATTTATTAATTTCGAATTCCTCAAAGAGCTATTAATCAAACTGATGACTTCCGCAATGGCGGATATTGATAACAGCATTAAATAGCTGATGGAAATCAATGAACGCTACAGTACAAAAATATCAGTGCCGGGAATCGGACAGCGGACATCCGCTGGTCGGGCGCCTTAACCACTAGACTACAGTGACCCTTCTGTAAAGCAGGACCTGACGATTTATCAAATATATAGAACATGATTTGTTAATTTCGAATTGCTCAAAGTCCTATTAATTATTAATAAATCATGTTCTACTCAAATTCGTTTCGGTATGCAAAAATGCGAGTGTTCATGTGATAAATTTTATGAACTCAAGTATTTGCTCAAGTGTTCATCTTGCGAGCGAGTCTACCACTTCGCGTGCGTTAAAGTGAAGGAGGCAAACTTCAAGAAACTTTCCAAGGAGTCTTTAAAGCGTTGAGAGTGTCTTAATTGTAAATTTATTGAATCAAATATGCCCGATAAGGAAATTTCGCAAAATTTGAAGGACTTCAAAGAAGAATTACTCAGAGAAGTGCGGCAGACTATCAGCCGGGAACTTGCGATAATAACTTCGGAACTCAAGAAAACCAATGAAAGTGTATCGGAGCTACGTAAGTCCATAGAATTCTTCTCAGCCAAGGTTGATGATTTTGCTCAGACAGTGGAGGAGATGAAAAACGATAAAGGTGTACTTCAAAAGGAGAACACTATTTTGAAATCAAGGATCAATGACTTGGAAATTCAGCTGAGCGAACTACAACAATATTCAAGAGCTAATAATATTGAAATTCAAGGGATACCAACTACTGCTAATGAGGATGTCTACGAGATAATAAAACAGACTTCGAGTGTCCTGAATGTAGATTACAATATATCTGACATAAATGTTGCTCACCGTTTGCCATCATCGAAAGAAAAAATACCATCAATTATAGTTTCTTTCAACTCAAGAATTACAAAGCAGACATGGATGAAGAAATACAAAGAGCTACATGCGAAAACGAAGTCTTCCAATAACTCTGCATCATCAGCAAAAGCTGGATCTCTAGGTGGCTTCCGAACTCAACGTCGTATCAATAAGAATCTACCGGACGGTCCTGTTTATATTGCGGATAATCTCTCTCCTACGTACCGAAAACTATTGTTTGAAGCCAAGCAGTTTTGTAAAAACCATGATTTCAAGTTTGTGTGGGTATCAAACAATAAAATTCTCACAAGGAAGAACGAGCAAGCTAGAGCAGTCAAGATAAACAGCATTTCTCAACTTCAAAGCCTTGCCAGACTAGCCAAGGAATAGGATCATGTTTTTGTTACATGTGACATTGGTATGACAGAGAATATGGAAAGTATACTAAATTTGGATGGATTTACTTCAATCGCGGATGTTATTGCTTTCTACGTTTATGTTTCTGAACTTTCTACAGGCATTGACGATAGTAAACTGTTTAACGTAAATGCGAGTAAGATGGATAGGCGTAATCTCTTAGATAAGGAGAGCACTGGTCGATGCTATCTCAGGTATTCTTTCGCTCTTTCGGCTACTTCGAATAATTTCATCATCTCCATTTCAATTATCAAGTTTGATTATATGAATATCTATAAATACCTAATCGATCATTGTGATAGTCATCTTAAAAATTGCAATAGTAATAACTATTGTTTTCAGGCCCATGTGAGGTTGAATATCATTCATGATTTTTAGTATTTTAGTATTCTCTATGTGCTGTAAAAATATTTCTGCTAGGATGCTGGAGATGGGATCCCCAATCTTTGGTGATTTCTAGTATTTTAGTATTCTCTATGTCTATCCTAGCAGAAATATTTTTACAGCACATAGAGAATACTAAAATACTAAAAATCACCAAACACTCTAACAAAATAATTTACTGGCACCGCTACGTTGATGACATTATTGTACTCTACAATGGAAACCAAAGACAGTGTGAACAACTCCTAACACAATTGAACAAAACCCATAAAAACTTACAATTCACAGCAGAATATGAAACAGACTACACCTTAAACTTCTTAGATCTAACTATCAAAAAGCTAAATAACATGCACAATTTCAAAATCTACAGAAAACCAACTCTCACAGACACACTCATTCACAACTCATCCAACCATCCAAATCAACACAAACTTGCTGCTTTCAACTCCATGATCCATAGACTCCTAAATGTTCCACTATCACAAGCTGACCACCAAGAAGAAATCAATACAATCAAATATTTAGCACAACAAAACGGATACAACACCAATCTAGTAGACAAAATCCTGAATAAAATGAAAAGTAAAAATCCAAAACCTGCAAACCAAAACAGATTTATCACACTCACATATTTCAACAAAAAATCAAACAAAATAGCTTACATCTTTCAAAAATCCGGATTTAACACAGCATTCAGAACAGCAAACAACCTAAATCATCAGATCCAACAAGAACCAACTCACCTAACAAACAGCACAATTCACAAATTCAACAAACCAGGAATATATAAGCTCAAATGCAACACATGCCCCAAGCACTACATAGGACAAACAGGCAGATCATTCAACACAAGATACAAAGAACACATCAAAGCACTACATTCCAACACTGACTCAACATTTGCAGATCACTTAATCAACACTGGTCACTCACGCAATAACATCCAAACTGACTTAGAAATTCTACACACATTCCAAAAAAGCCACAAACTAAATACACTGCAGCAAATGAAATATTCAAACACCATAAACAAGATAGAACCAACATACTCAATGACCAAATACAATTCAAATCAAACGCAATTTTTAACTACATAATGGCTGCTCATCCTAACCTAAACAAAGCATGACCCCTGGCGGCAGGCTGACGAAGCTTCTTTTCAGAAGTGAAATGCATTTCTCAAGCATGTGAGTAAAACATTATTTAAAAGTGAAATACAGTGTCAGTTTTAATATTAGATTGCTCAAATATATATCCTATAAATTCTACAAAATGAATAAAATTTTAAATCTAGAGAACCTTAAAATGATATATTTTGCTTTTGTCCAATCGTTAATTCAGTATGGAATAATATGGGGTGGGACCTATGACACTCACATAAGTGATTTATTCATAATGCAAAAGTATATAATTAAGACAATATTAAATAAACCTAAGTAATATCCAAGTGTATCTCTATTTTTTGATTTCAACGTTATGACAGTAAGGCAACTCTATTTCAAAAGACTTTTCAAACATATATTTAAAAATAGAGATAAATTCTGTAGGATTGATAAACCCTTTTACAACTTTAGACCAGACACTTCGCTAAGATATGTTGTTCACGATTCTAAGTTGAGCTTGATAAGAAGACAGTTGATGTATATGAGCACTAGATTCATAAATATAATTCCTTTTGATATTCAAAAAAGAATTGATATGAAAGCAATAGAAACTTGGATTAAGGAAAAATATTTCTTTTCTCTGGGAGCTCAATGGTGGTAACTTATTTTTGACTGTTTTTGCCTTCTCTACTTCCTCATGTTTTTTGAGCACGCTAATATTGGTATGTCTATTTTATTTATGTATTTCCTTTCGAAATACATAAATAAAATAGACATACCAATATTAGCGTGCTCAAAATATTTGTTTTTCTCTCAAAATATTTTTTTCTCTTTTGTTATTTGTACTATTCTATACAGTGTAATAGAATGGGATTGGTTCAAATTTGTTATTTAATTCTGTAAGTTGAAATTGTTATCTTCAATGTCATTTGAATCGGACTTTTTGCGACTCCCACCAGCGGTCAAAATCTTTTCTTTTGCTGGTGATGCCTGAACATAAATTTTAGTTTTTTCTGGTTAGTTAGGTTTCTTTTATTTCCTTTATGTTAATATGTTAATTTGTAACCATTAAATTATTTTGTGGTAAAGTTGTGGCAATAAACAATTGAATTGAATATGTTTGTCAGATTTATAAATTGTCAGTTCCTTCAAAACCAACTTGTGATATACGAGCCGATACAGCCAAGTGTAAGATGAGCGCTGCTGTAGTGATAGGTTACTCTAGTCTAGTGGTTAAGGCGCCCGAATGGCAATTGGGAGGCTTGCGGTTCGATTCCCGGCGGTGACTGATATTTTTGTACTTTAGCGTTCATCGATTTCCATCAACTGTACAATAAATATGCTGTTGTCAATATCCGCCAATGCAGAAATCTTCAGTTCAATTAATAGCAGTTTGAGGAATTCGAAATTAATAAATCAAGTTTTTAACAGTATGTTATCGTGTCCTTTGCTCTAGTAGGTGTGTAAATTACACTTTTTTATCAGGGTCTCTCTTCCTTGAAATAGAATCTCTAAATTCAAATTAAATACTGAATCTTAAATAATATTATTTTGTTATTTTTCTGTGTTCTAGTTCTCCCCGTGAAAGAGGTTCAATGCATGATTGAATATGCTCAATATTCCATATTGAGAAATAGCCCGAGGAGAGCTCTGACACATCTGGGAAAAGTTCTAAATTTACTTGAAGTAAGTTTTTCTCCCTCATAAATTTAATATTCTACACTTCTTTTACAGTGTTATGAGATTCATTGAAGACTCTTCGCTTTCAAAGTAACTGAACTATTTAGTAGTACGGTATTATGATTTAGAAAATAATCCCTTGATTTTTAAAATGTATTTCAACAATAATCCTATGTTCTAATAGGAGTATAATAAATAATTTATTATTATATTTGTATTATTTAACCAGAATTATGAAATAAGTTTCATCAATTTGCAAAATTATATACTGTATGTGGACGTGGACTTGAAATATATTAATGTCATTTATACATTTATACTTCTTATAAAGGTTCCTTCACTTTCTATTTCTTCAATTACTTTAATTAAATCAGTTCTCTATGCAGGGTGTTTTGCAGAGTTACCAATGCTTCGTGATCTTGTTCTATTCACCAAAGTAATGGATTTTTTAAAATATATAAACATAGATCCGGAAATGCTTGTTACAGAAATGAGAATGGTGGAAGTTGGTTACTAGCCCTACCAATTTACTCATTCATAAATTCGTAGTGCCGTCATTTTACTTAAATTTGATCAGGTTCTATCTAAAATGAGCTGAAAATTCGAGTAAAACGAGTTAGGAGTCGGTAGTTAATTACAGTAATTCATTAGATACTGAACAACATGTCCAAAAATAGCTCAAAAGACAAGTTTTTTCAAGTTTGAAGTTAATTAACCTGGTTATTTGTACAAATTCTTTAGTTTTTTTCTTATAAAACATGCATTGAATTCAATTCTGAACAAAAAATGTCAAATAACCCAACAGCCGAAAACAAACCTGTGCGAAATGAGTGTGTTTTTTTAATATATCAGATTTGATCAAATTTGGGTGTGCTTTCGACTATTGTGCTAACATATAATGTTTAAAATTCAATTATCTACACGTTCCGTCAGGTTTATTGTACGAATAACCAAGCTAACTCACTTCAAACTTTAAAAATGTGTTTTGGTCCTTTTTTGCATATTTTGTTGCAAATTACTGTAGTTACTAGTTCTAACTTATTTTTTTCGTTTTTCCAGCTTATTTTACATACAGACCAACTAAATTACAAGTGAAATTAGGGCACTAAAAATTTCTGAATAAGTACATTGATATGGGTACCTTTTAACGCAGCCATCTTTAACTCTGTAACAAAGCATTTTTGGACTTATGTTTATATGATTTTTAAAATTATTCTAGTGAGTACATTAAGCCCACGAAATATTGGTAACTCTATGTGAAACACTCTGTATAAATGATATTTTATTAATTTTCAGGAGTTTGATTGAGCTTACCTCTGGCTGTGCACAGAATTTTTGGTCATGATTTTTCCCCCCCAAGTTTAGTGGATATTATCACGGTATAAATTTTATCCATTGTCAGGAGACAAAGTAACACATTTTTTATTGAAAAATACGATATTGTATTGTATTGTATTGAAAAAAAATATATATTTTATAAAATAATTTTTCCGATTATTTGTAAAAATATTTTGTATAAACTAATTGTTTGATGGTAATAAAAAATATATAACACTTTTTTCCTAAAGGTGCCCTAGTTATAAAAATTTCATTTAACTCTTAGGTCTGATCAATTGCCCCAAAAACCGAAAAATTTCAACTTTGACCACCACATTTCACAAAATGTTCCATGGCAAATAGATAACATTTCAAAGCCCCAATAGCAACCAATACAAGAAACATCGAAAAAAATTACCAAAAATCCTGCACACAGTTCTCAATACCTTCCCTTTTTCTACTTCGGCGGAACCCATGGAGCTCAGGTGATGAGGGAGAGCGTGACCTTGAAAACAAGCGTTCGTAGTTAACTGATGAAAATATTTTTCATCCTATAAACATAAGAATCAAATTTTGAATGCAACAAATCACCAAAAATCACCAAATCTTCCAAAAATCCGGATTTAACACAGCATTCAGAACAACATACAACCTGAAGCACCAGCTCCAACAAAAAACAGCTAACCTAACAAACAGCACAAATTCAACAAACCAGGAATATATAAGCTTAAATGCAACACATGCCTCAAGTACTACATAGGACAAACTGGCAGATCATTCAACACAAGATACTAAGAACATATCGAAGCACTACATTCCAACTCTGACTCAACATTTGCAGATCACTTAATCAACACTGGACACTCACACAATAACATCCAAACTGACTTAGATATTCTACACACATTCCAAAAAACTGGAGCAATATGAAATATTCCAACACCATAAACAAAATAGAACCAACTTACTCAACGACCAAACACAATTCAAATCCAACGCAATTTTCAACTACAAAATGGCCGCTCATCCTTACCTCAACAAAGCATGACCCCTGGCGGCAGGTTGACGAAGCTTCTTTTCAGAAGTGAAATGCATCCCTCTAGCATCTCCAATATAAGTGAGTAAAACAATATATAAAAGTGAAATACAGTGTCAGTTTTAATATTAGATTGTGTATTAAGGACTCTCAAAATATTCATGTGCTTTAGTGCAATCTAAGTCTCATAAACAACAATAATAATAATGAGATAGTTTCTAGTTAAATAGATAGTATAATAGATAGTTTCTAGTTAAGAAATTATCCGTGAAATAATTACAAATCGTGATTTGCCCTGTTCTCTACATTAAAATATTATCTGTGATGTTTTCCATGACGAAGTACTTAATGAACAATCTAATATCGCAACTGACACTGTATTTTAATTGGCTTTACTCACTTATATTGGAGATGCTAGAGGAATGCATTTCACTTTTGAAAAGAAGCTTCGTCAGCCTGGCAAATCGTCAGAGGCTGACGAAGCTTCTTTTTAGAAGTGAAATGTCTCCCTCTAGCATCGCCAATATAAGTGAGTAAAGCCAATATATTAAATTGAAATACAGTGTCAGTTGTGATATTAGATTGTTAAAATATTCCTTTTTGTATTTTTATTAATATTATGTATAATCTATGAGATTCTAATTATTTGTTTAATAAATTTCATCACACATTTGTCAGGAAGCATTAATTGTGCCACATCAGGAGTTTAACTGGGATAATTTTTTGACTGTTGTAGTCCTATAGTTTTTCTATGACTCTCGTTTCTTATCTTTTTATTATCTTTAATGAGTGGTCTTCCTTGTGAGCTTTTGATAGACTTGAAACCTATTATTACTGTCATAAAATTCATGACTTTAATGATATGATTTTTTTCAGTCAAACAGTGAGGTTAAAGAAACGTTGGATACTGAAAAGCTGATATTCAAAGCTAAAACTTTAGCAGGTACTGTATAAAATATTTGTCATACTTCTTATATTTCTTTATGAATAAACAAGACTGATTTAACAATGTATTGAATTCAACCACTTCACTAAAAATCGTGTTACAGTCGACTATATTATTTATTTGAGGACTCCTCGTATGTTATTATAACTTTTACAACTTCCTATTGGTTATTGAATTGAATTGATTCGTTCTTTATTTCCTCTTTAAAAACAAGTACATAGATAATAATAATAAGTCAGAGAAAAAATATTCTTCACATGGGCTACAATGCGAAGAAGAGTCTGAATTGGTAGAATTTTATAAGTTATATTATAGAAGAAAAAAAGACAAACTTGAAAAAAAATTAAGAGAAAAAAGAAATTACAGCAACATGAATATGAAAAATTTTCTGCTCTGAAAGTATTTAATTTATTGAGTGATAGTGAATAAGCAGACAAGTAGACTGCTGATGTAGTTTTTACATCTAAGCAACAATTGCCCCATTTCAAGATTGAAATTCTCATTAATTTTTTAATAAATAAGATTTTAAAATTATTATATAGCCTACTGAATTATCAGGTACACTCAATTTCTCCTTGAGTAGTATATGATTGATACCAGGATTTTCTCCTGATTGACTAGTCTCAGTTGGGAAGTGGGTGGGGTTAGGAAACGAGGCCACACTCTTCTTAGGCTTACTCTGCTCTTTAGCATATTCATTCTGGCCTACTCCTTCTTTCCTTCATTCTGGTAATTTTGCTCATGGATGAGGCGGGCTGTCACTCGACGAGGTAGGAATGATTGGTGTTTTTTTTTTTTTTTTTTTTATCAAGCTAGGAACACTTGGATGGGGTTGGAACACATGTTGCTGTCTGATAACATGGCATGGGTATAGGTGATGAGCTTTGACTGTCTGTAACCGCTGAGCTCTTTGAGGATACACGTCTTGATCTGAGGATTGCTTTGTGAGGGTATAGGACCAAACGCACGCAGTCTGTAACTGCTGAATTTGGGGGTAACACTCTTCACTGGTCTTTAATCCCTTTGAGTAGGTGAAGGAAAGGATACCTGCAGTCTGTAACCAGAAAGGGACTCGCTGTGTGTCTGTAACTGCGATGAGAGGGCGTGGGAAAGGATATATGCTGCTGCTGTAACTGCGCAAGGGGTTTGCTGCTGTCTGTAACCGCAATGAGAGGGTTGAGGATTGAATAGGTGCAGTCTAACCACAAAAGGCACTCGCTGTGTGTCTAAAACCACAATGAAGGGATGTAGGAAAGGATATATGCAGTCTGTAACCACACAAGGGGCTCGCTGCTTGTCTGTAACTGCAACGAGAAGGTTGAGGAATGGATAGATGCAGTCTGTAACCACAAAAGGTACCAGTACGTGCTGCATGTCTGAAATCACAGGGGATGTGGGAAAGGATATGTGCAGTCTGTAACCACAAAAGGGGCTTGCTGCGTGTCTGTAACTGTGACAAGAAGGCTAAGGAATGGATAGCTTTGTGAGGGTATAGGACCAAATGCTTGCAGTCTGTAACTGCTGAATTCGGGGGTAACACTCTTCGCTGGTCTGTAACTGCTTCAAGTAGGTGAAGGAAAGGATATATGCAGTCTGTAACCACACAAGCGGTTCAAGGAAGTTATTGTAGGGATAGGAACGAATAGTCGCAGTCTATAACCACTAAATTTGGGGATTGATACTCTTTGCTGGTCTGAAACCGCTTCTAGATAGATGATTGAACGTATTTAGTCAGTAACCGCAAGGCTCAGGAAGGCTATGGAAGGAATAGGAGGAAAGCATGGGGAAATTTTGGCTGTAAGGGGTAGTCGTTCTGACTATGTATTCAATGCTAAGTGGCCATCAAGTGCACTCACTTGGAATACAGCAGATGTGTACTGCGAACTAGCCACAGCTCAAATCTACTGAATAAATCAGTTCTACCCTTTTTATAGGCGGAGTGTGGGGGAGGTATATTTAAATATGTGGAGTGGAGGCAGCTTCCTTTAACTTGCGCCGTCTGATGCACATACGGTTCCAGTCTACCCCACCTCTGTCCCGCTCCCCCCCCCCACCACTGATACATACTCCCTTTTCTAAAAATAATTAACTCAATTCCATCTTATTGCTTCCATCACAAATCACTTTGTGACAGAATAATTTAATGGTTACAGCTGAAGCACATGTTCAGTTGGATAACTCATTTGTGGCCAAAATCGATATAAAAGAAGCTATACTTCATCAGAAATTTCTTCTCTTTGATAAACGATTCATCAATTTGAAAACTAAACTCAAAGAAAGACTGGTTATTATGCAACTTGACAGAAATGTAATGCACAAACATGGAAATGAGAACAAAGATAAGGCGCTGTGCTTCATTATCTGCTGCAACATTAAAATGGTAATTTTGTTTCCATTATTTATATTTAAAAATTACTTGGATTATTTTTGTTTTCAAAATAATAACAGGAAGAAATTTTCTTACTTAAAGCAAACCCGTTTTTATCTACAGCTACGTTTTAAAGTAGGCATAATAGGTTTTAAAGTGATTTTAACAGCTTACTCTATTCCTCGGATTATCAAACTAGTTGTATAATGAAGCTATTTTAACACTACTGTCATTTTTCAAAGCTGGAGTCTAGAGTCTAGAGCAGTGATTCTCAACCGGTGTGTCGCAAGATCCGCCATGGTGTGCTGCAAAATTTTTGAGACAATGTGACAATGAAAGTGAACAACAATTAAAAATAAAATAATTAAATATACAATCTAATATTAAAACTGACACTGTATTTCACTTTTAAATAATGTTTTACTCACATATATTTGAGAGGCTGACGAAGCTTCTTTTCAGAAGTGAAATGCATTCCTCAAGCATCTCAAATATATGTGAGTAAAACATTATTTAAAAGTGAAATACAGTGTCAGTTTTAATATTAGATTGTTCATTAAGTATTTCGTCATGGAAAACATCACAGAATTAAATATAAATTTCAAAATTGGACAAGGAAATATTCATTTTCTAGTGATATACAAGGATGCACATTAGTACCTAATGAGAAATTCAAGCATGTATTTTTTTACATAATAGTTCAATTCTTGCTGGAATTGATGACAAATACACGCATTTCTTGATCAACTGATAGAAGTGTTTCCAACTCGCCTGTCGCGAGTATGTGCCGCGAGTATGGTCAACAAAGGAGACCAATGGTGCCGTGACCAAAAAAAGGTTGAGAACCAACCACTGCTGGTCTAGCGACTAATCAAAACACAGAATTTCTTGGAAACAGTGTCGATATGAATGTTATGAAATAGTCACATCAGCTGATTCAAACATTTAGAAATAAACTGGATTTCAAATTGGAACTGTCAATAACAATAATTTGTTGAGTTCCTAGGAGCCTTACTGGTAGCCGGTAAATTTTACCATGTCGTCTGACTGGTGTATTCAAATTCATAGATCTTAAATTATTGGTACTGTAGTCGGAGATAAACTATTTTATGCAATGATTGTATTCACCTTAAAGCCATTCTTAAGATGTTTAGAACAATCCACTCGTTGGTTAAAGGCAGCCATAATACAATCGTTGCATAAATTAAATTTTTGGGACATTATAAATGTTTGAGTTCATGGAAGCCTTCTTATTTACCGGTAAATGTTACCGGTGGCGTCTGATTGGTCTATTTAAAATTTTCAACTTCTATGAATTTGAATACATCAATCAGACGCTTCCGGTAACATTGACCGGTTCCCGGTAAAGCTCCCAAGATCTCAACCAATGTTCTATAAGGATTGTGAAGCTAAACTATTCGCAAAGTAGTTTGTCATGGATCCAACATTAATTAGCTTTTTTTAATTTAGGACCTATTCATGACCTGCTAGTTTGTTTTACTAATACCGAATTTTGTAATGACAAAAATATGGCTCTGGCTAGGAAAGGTTGAATTACTTATTTATTGGCTACAAGTTGATGTAGTTCCATTTTATTTTTCAGTATATATTGAAATTCATCGCTAAATAACTTCAGTAGTGGGCATTTATCACTCACTTTTGTTTTATGCCCATTTACCTAGCACTCGTATCTTGTCTTATGTTTCCTCTGCAGTTTTCAACCTTGCTTCGTGTCTAATGAAGTGATAGCCGCGAGCCGTAGCAGGTATCTGTTCAATCAGATAGAGATAAGCTGCGTTCTTGTAGGTCCTGTTTGTAACGGTGACCGATTAGATTGGCCAGCAAAAAATACACTGTTCTTTGCTGTAAAATCACTTCTCGGTGGTTCGGAACCCACCTAAAACTGTAGGTCCAACTCATCAATCACCATCATCCAACTCATTACCCACGCACAGGTCTCAGACCTATGTGGGCTTCATCCTCCAAAAAAAAAAGAAAAATACCAGTTCGAAATTGTCGTTACACAAAAGTGAGTGTTAAATTTTATTATGAAAGTTATTTGGGCCAAACTTTAGATTACTGAGAAACTGTCTGTTCTTCGATCAAGAAATATTTGTAGATAGCTCATATGTCACTCTACTACAGATGGAAGAGGATCTACGAATGGCCCGTCTCTTAGCACTCAAGTCTGTACATGCAATAATCAATAGTCGTGAGGCGAATAATGCTGATCTACTTACATCACTAGCCAATCTTCTGGACGTTTCCTGTTTGCTAGGAAATTACTCCTACTGTGATCGCATACTTGATAGAGGAAAATCAATACTACACTCTAAAGTAAAAAATACGCATAATACAGATTTTGTGGCTGAAGAAATTGCCATTGGTAAATTTATGTCGTCTGCCTTCAAAGTCAAGTAAGTGAATTGAATTTCAGATTAGTTGGTATTGCTAAAATCCTGTAATATAAAATATAATTAATAATTCCAAGTACCGTATATAAATCACTTTCTTATATTAAAAACGTAAGTCAAGTTTGTATTGCTAAAATCCTGTAATATACAATAAATTGATGATTCTAAGTACCGGTACCGTATATAAAACGCACTTTCGCTAATGCATAGTTATATTATTTTAATAGCATCATAGTGACAGGTATGATTTGAGCTACATTTCAACAGCTTCAACTTGAATAAGTAAATAAATTAGTTCCTATTATTTCTAGAATAAATTTCAATATTGAAGTTAGTATTGGTAGTAATTTTGTACCACCGAAATTGATACACCTATCGTATCCGTTACATTGATCGTTTCATAATACCTTTAATAAATTAACTTAATACAATACCATTAATCTGAATCAGCTATATGAGAGCAGGTAGGAGGTGGGCGGCAGTTCCATAGTAAAATGTGGAATTGCCTTGTATTTAGAAGAATCGATAATTTAGAAATAATTTGGAATTTAATTTAGAAAGACAAGACAATCACTAAAAAGGTTTCTCATCCAATTTATCTAGAGGCGGGAATCAAGTCACAAAAACACAAGAAATGGTTGGAACTCATTAAAATAACAAAATTAATAATTTGGCACTTTACAAATAAAAGATGTGATGTTAACCTTTCAAAATATTACATAAAAAAAATTCAATAGAATATTCAGCCTGGGCCCAGCTGTTAAAATAAGTCCTTTGTTACGAAGATATCGAAATTATTGGTACCATTACGTCGGAAACGAAGTTAACGAATTTAATACGTAGTAATGTAAACGGTGTTACCTTGGCATAGCGAAGTTCTGTCGAAATAAAACGTACGTACGCTCCCTTTATCTGGTGATATTATTCACAGTCCATTCTGAATACGAAGTGGAAAGTCTCTATATTAAATTGAACTCAGGTTTTGCAGATCACCAAATCAAGACGACACGTATCAGGTCACAGGTAAGAGACCCGTCTTCTCAAGTCAAATTCCACGTCTAGGAATAAAGTCTTCAGTCAAGTATCTCGTGCCATAGAGTTGAATCCCCGTTCAAGAAAACCCGTGTCAAGGACCGCTGTGAAATAAATCACAGTCCAGAATAGAAACTATTCACTTATTGTTTTATTTACCTAAATATTCATTCAATCATTCGATTATTTAATTTTACAAATTCCTTTCGATTACAGATTACTTTAATGAAAATTAATAATAGTTTTACTTTTACTCAGAACTTTTTGGAAATAAGTTAAATACTTCAAGTTAAGAAATAATTTCAAGTTATCATTTTACCAAGTAGACTACTAAGTTAATTTGTAGTTATTAATTGTCAGAGTATTCGAGTAATAAATTCATAAGTAAAGCAAAAGAGTAAACAAACTTATCAGTGAATTAATTTTCCTTGAAAAGAAAGATAATGTACCTGAAGTGTACAATCATCAATCTACTTTGAAATATATAGAATCAGTTACTAATTTAATAAAATGAATTGACTTCAGAAACATGACATTAATAATTTTACAAAAAATAATATTTCTATTATTTTTTTATTACACAAAAATTAACAATTTTGTTACCTTTATAGCGGAGATAATTATCCATAATATAAATCTTGTAGAGTCGACATTTTGTAAACTAAGCTCACATAACTTGAACTAACATAAAACTGGAACGAAAGTATAACTAAGAATAATGGTTCCAACCTACTATTTTAACAACTACTTATTTACATCTTAAAGGACTTAGAAACATTTTAGTAATCACATTACTTGTCGACGGTCAGCAGAGTAATTGATCGTCCGCTGGTTCTCATTATCAGAATAAGCGAAAACCATAGTAATTGCGCATGCGTCAAGACAGTTCTCATGGCTTTCATTTACTGTCCTTCGCTCTTGTCTTTGTTTTATTTTGAGTGAGAGGGAGTAGACAAAGATGAAGAGAATACATTCTCACGATCATTTGAGTTTTACAATAACAACGTTGAACAATGTACTTCATTATTTAAATTAATTCAGAGGTAGAAAATTTTATAGAAAAGAGAATATTCTCTTGTTCTTTGAATCGTACAATAACAAAGACGACAATGAGAGTCTGAAATATAAATCGAATTAGAGATGGAATATTACTTTTATCTCTTGACCATCGTCACAGTTCTGTCTTCTTTACTGATACTTGTGTTATTGTCAGATAATACTGTTTACCTACCACAACAAACATTTGATGGGAATATTTCTGATTCCCAGAGAAAATAATAATTGAGAGAAATTCGAATTACGTAATGAATATAACTAAAATTCGTTACAAATGTCTTCATATGTAGAAACTTGCTATGCAGAACTGACCTTTTTGAGTTGCGGCGGACGCGTTTCGAACTATGTAGTTCTTCCTCGGCGCTTGGTTTCAGATCATATATGTATGGTATACTTGGTTCTCTAGTATGTAAGGTTTATGGTGGTGGTAGGGAAGTAGTGGGAGAAGTGGATGTGCAGGGGTAGTGGAGGTGTTTTCAGGAGGGTTTGCTCTGGAAGGCAGAGAAACAGCTGAGGGATCTTGCAAAGATCACAGTGGGTTTGCGTGCAGCCCTGACTGAGGACAACCTCTGGTAGTTTGGATGAGTAGTTTGTTGGTAGGGAAGTAGTGGGAGAAGTGGATGTGCAGGGGTAGTGGAGGTGTTTTCAGGAGGGTTTGCTCTGGAAGGCAGAGAAACAGCTGAGGGATCTTGCAAAGATCACAGTGGGTTTGCCTGCAGCCCTGACTGAGGACAACCTCTGGTAGTTTGGATGAGTATATGGGAAGGATCGCAGCGGCTTCTGCTGTGGGGCTGTCTGCTGAATGCTCTGTGGGGCCTGATGCTCACCTGGGGTACAATGGAAAAACCCTCACTCCAGGCAACACTGAGCTTGATCTGCAACCCCTCTGGGACCTCCTTGAGCGACCCAAGTGGGCCAAGCTGTTCAGTCCACTTTGCAGCCCTAGGCCTTGAAGATGGGTTTCAACAACTCGAAAACGTTCGGCCTACAAAGAAGGGCATCGCCTCCAAGACCTTATGAGTGATGCCAGGGCTCCAGTGGTGTGGCACCCATGCGACTCCTCCTGAGGGACCAGCTATGAATCCTTGCATGGGAAGCATGTGAGTGGCACACATTCTCTTATATTGGAAGCCCATATGCCAATAACTGCCGGGCCTCCAGCTGACTCACTGCTGCCAACAGCACCACTCATGCAACTAACTATTGCATAACTGCAGCCTGTGGGTAACATGCATATTTGTTAGGCCTTTCTGATGGTCCCCTGCAGCCTTCCCTGAACCTGACCGGTCTCAGTTGATACAACCACTGCTTTACCAGCTAGCCATCAGCCCTTTTATTGGGAGCAGGTTATCTCAACCATGATCTAGCACTACCAACAACCCCGCTTTAGTAAAATTTTTCAAATTGTAAAATGTGGAAGTATGGTATCCAACAGTTGTCTGATCTGATGCCAGATGTTCTAGTTCAAGTGCAATTCCATATTGGAATGTATCATTGGGTTATTGCCTTCAATCTATTTTGCAATACATTGATGTATGGTATCCTCTAGTACATATTCAAATTCAAATTCTTTATTGATTTCATTTGAAGAATACATAAAAAATTTTCATTATCTACATATTATTAGATCATACTCACAAGACTTCCCCTGTCCGTTCGTGAGTATGAATTAATATTTATTTAACATTTTGATATGAAAAAATAAAATTAAAAAAAGGGTTTTTTCTATGAATACAAATACAGTAAATTTTTAAATTAATGATGAAACAAATGTCAGTTATAATTTATCTAATATAGATGACTGTAGCCACTACCCCTAGCATAAATAAAACATATAACTTGAGTATACCAGAACACACTTCAATAACATGAAAAACTCGAGCAAAGTGTAGAGAAAATAAAAAAGAAGAAGAGAAAAGACCATGGAAATCCTTTTAGTCCTCCTCACCCAAAAATCACCAGTTGATATTTGTGTTTGCTTTCAGCCAGCTTGTGATGTTTTTATTTAGCTGTGTAGGTCTGTCTTAATAAGAATAACATTTACCAGATTGTTACTGACGTAGTTGAACTGTTTTTGGCAGACCATTGAGTTTGTTGGAGTCAGATTTGAGTTTAAAGTTGTTTGGCGTGTATTATATGGATTATAGCAGATTTTAAACATCTTTTTATTTTTGTCTATGTAAATGATTAAATTCTTTATATAAAGTTGTCTTATTGTAAGGATATTTACTTCTTGGAATAGTGTATACTTGTCGGATATAGCCTTGGTTTTCTCAATGCAACTTTGAGTATATGTTTCTGAATATTTATTAATTTATTCAGATGGGTTCTACATGCTCCTCCCCAAACTCTTATCCCATACTGAAACACTGACTGTGCATATGCAAAATATGTCATTCTAGTAATCAAAGGGTTGTTCAACTGGCTTATTTTACAAAATTTGGTTGATAAATACTTAGTTCTGCGACACAGCAAGTTAATATGGTAGTCCCATCTCAAGTGTTGATCAGTTGTGAAGCCCAAGTATTTCACAGCCTTTGTGCTTTCCAATACAGGGCAATCACAATGAACAGTTGTACGTTCCAGATGACTACAATTGGCTTTATGGATATGCAAGGCTATGGGATGTGTTGGTTGTGTGGAAGTGTTTGGTGTGAACGTGATAAATGAGGATTTATTATGGTTCAGAGTCAGTGTATGACAGTCAAGCCAGGCTTTGACATCAGCTAATCCTTGATGTTCTGCAGAAGAAATGGTTTCTTGCCAAGTATTACCAGTAAAAATTAGAGTAGTGTCATTGGCAAAAGAGATAGCTTGAACATTTATCAGATTGATTTTTAACAGATCATTGATGTAAATGAGAAACAGAATAGGAGAAAGAACTGTCCCTTGAGGTAAGCCATATTGATACAGATGTTCAACACTGGTTTTATTGTTTAGAGTTAGTGACAGATCTTCTGTCAAGATAGCTAGAAAATAATTTTAGAGGCAATCCACGAATTCCAAGGTACTCCAGTTTCTTAAGAAGTTTTGAATGCGGAACAGTATCAAATACTTTTGTGAGATCCATGAATATTGCAAGAGATTTTTTGCTGTCACTGAAGTTTTCTGCTATTTTGTTGACAAGAAAAGAAATAGCATCCTCTGTATTCTTACCCTCTTGAAAACCAAATTGAGCCTCATGTATAATATTAAGTCTTTTTAAATAATTTAGTATGCATTTCTTTATCAACTTTTCCATTATTTTGGAAAAACTACTAAGTAAACTAATTGGGCAATAGTTACCTGGATTATTTTTGTCTCCATTTTTATGTAAGGGAATCATTTTTGCCACTTTGAATTCCTCTGGGAAGTAACCCTGCTCAAAAAATTTATTTATTATTATTTTTAAAGGTTTTTCTATGAATTGAGTGAGAGATTTTTTCAGACATGAATTATTAATATTATTTATACCAGGTGCAGCATTATTTTTTTAAGCTGTTGATTATCTGGATTCTTTCGTTTTCGACAGTTGGGAAAACATAGAAGGAGTTTTGGGAGTTGACATGGGTGGCCCTGGGGTGAAAGTTTTGGTTGTTTAAGTTTCGGCTTCCTGAATATAAACTCTCAGCTAAACGTTTTCAGACTAACACAAAGTTATTTAATATTTCGGGTTCAATATTCGGATTTGAAGTCTTTTTTCTCACATCAAGTAGGTCATTTATAGTATCCCACGTTTTTCTGGCGTTTCCTTTGTTCTGTAGCAGTCTGGTTTTTGTTTCAATATTTTGTCTAAAGTATTTCTATAGTGGGAAATTAATTAATTTATTACTAACTATTAATTTTCTTTAAGTACTGTATTGACAATTTTCTATGCATTTTATTTCTAGTCTGTATAGCTTTCATCAACCCAGGGGTGATCCAAGTCTTCAGTGGTTTGTTTTTATGCGTTTGAATTGTGTAAACTGTGGAGTCTTTAATGTGAGATAATAGCTTTTTGAGATAAAAGCGTACTGGTTATGTCATTATTCTCTACTTCCTCCCAACCCTCGTTTTCAAGTCTTAGGAAGAGTTTTTGAAAACCAAATTTTTCTAGTTTGTTTGATTGTTTGACATGGGTTTGCCCTGACCTCGAATGTCCCAGGTGAAGGCTGACACAGAAAGTGATCTGTTACATCGGTTTTAATTATGACCCCTGCAATGTAATCGGCATTAAATGAATCGTTTCTGAAAAATATGTGGTCTTTACAAGATTGAGAATTATTATGAACTCTAGTTGGCTTATTGATATAAGAGGAAAAATCCATTCGAAGATAGTATATTGAATTATTCATTGGAAGCGTTTGTGTTTAGATTAATATCTCCAATGAGCATGATGTTTTTACTATCCTTTAGTTCAGCTAATATATTTTCCAAACTATTCATAAATAAATCCAAAGATGATGTAGGTGATCTGTAGACAGCAATTATTGTAAGTTCACTCTTGGAGTGTGTATCATTAATATGAAGGATTATTGAGTCTGCCTACTCAATTGAAAAATCAATTCTGTTTACAATAATAGATTCTTTTACAAAAACGCATATACCATTGCTCTTATTTTTGGTTGGTCTACAACTGTGTATCCGTTTAATGTGAAGTTAAAAGGTTCGTACTCTGCCATCCACACGTTTCCGTCAGTATGATAACATGTATTTCAACGCCGCAATTCTCAATTATGTAGGCAAATTCATCAAAATTCTTTTTTAGGCTACGGTTATTCATATGCAACACACTCATAGCTAGCTTATTAGTGTCATTAAAAAATGTGCCTGGTTGAAAATCGAATATATCTTCAACTTCAAATGTATCATAACCCTCAAGTGACGTTTCATTGTCAAAATCATCTATATATAGATTCTAAAACAATTTTAGACTTTTTTGTCAAGAAAAAGTCAACAAAGACAAAAGATTGTAAACAAAAATATAAAGTATATAAAAAGAAAATAAAGAAACCTCTACAAAAAACGTAAACTCCGCCTCCTTCAAATCTATTCTTTTTTTTATTATTAATAAATCATTAATCAAGAAAAATTGATTTTCCATATTTGAAAAAACTTCTATAACACAATACAACGTTATAGAACATTACAACACAACTCACAATTACAATTTTACCTCTCCTTGTAGTTCAAAAATTGTTAATATGAAGATATTTCAGTTATGAAACAAAAAATAAATAAATAAATAACATTTTCTGGGCCTACAATTATCTTCAGAGTGAATGGAGTAAGTTATCAAGATTGCATTATCATAAATTATGAATTTAGAAAGATAATAAGGCTTCCATTTGATCTGCATAGATAATAATCAGTGGCGTAGCCAGGGGGGGCCCACGGGGCCCGGCCCCCCCCCCCCCCCCGAAATTTCAGAAATAAAAAATTCTCAAATAACTAATAGATAAGGACTTATTAAAGCCGAAGTGTTCTATCTGTTTTGTTGTATTATAACGAACAGATTACAGAAACCCTGTTTGTGTAATGGAATATAGCTACAGTTGTAGTCAGATTAATGCATTTTTCAAATTTTTCCTCAATATTTACTCATATAGAAACTTGTTAGGTGCTCAGATGGATAATTCAAATTTAAAATGAGCTACGAAATCGAATAAAACATGTTAGAAAACTGAGACTACCATAATTATTTATTTATTACATTGAATAAAATGCAATTTTCAAGTTTGAAGTGGATTAACTTTGTTATCCAACCTTTGGATAAACTCATCGTGTAGAAAATTTAGTTTTGAAGTTGAAATTCAGTATAACCCACTAGCCTGAACGCACCCAAAGTTCATAAAATCGGGATTTTATAAATGAAAACACACAAATAAATGCAAGTTCTATGCAAGCGTGTAAAATCAGTGTGCTATGATAAAAAAAATCCGATTTCATGAACTTTGGGTTGGGTGCGTTTTAGGCTTAATAATTTATTCGACCAACAGAACATCCACAGTACATCAACAATTTTCTGTCTGGATATTAATACAGGAACAGTAATTACAAACTATGTCGATTATACAATGAGCTGTCTATTGTCTAATTACGGCAACCCCGAAGGTATTCCTGTGTGGGGCACCTCCTATCTTATATCATGTCTATAGAGAATGAAAAAGTGCTAAAAACCTATAAAAAATAAAATAAAATAAAGGTAATAAATGTAGCCTAATATTATTTTAAAGAGAAGCAAACCATAGAAATGAATCATACAAACTACAATATCACTTGCTAAAGCAAGCGGAAAAACATAAATGCCTGAGATAAAAAAAAATTAAAGAAACCATAAATTTTTTAGAATTAATTGGAGTATACTATATTAGTAGAATATTCATACTTATTCGAATTTACATTTTTTGTGTGGGCAATCTATTTAAAAAATGTCTTTGCTTATTCAACAGAAAAATAAATAACTTAAAGTCCTACTCTGTGCTGCTCCTCAACACATAAGGAATTTATGTCTTTCTAATTAAAAACAAAATATAAAATCTTGATTGTAACAGAACAATGGTTACATCGAAAACTATGAGTGAAAAACACACAGACAAATCTATCTCTAAAAACAGCTTGTAACGCAAACCAGATTTGAAAATTCTCTTTAAAAATATATTTCTATGTCCTCTATAGAAGAGATAAATCTTTTTAATTTGGCTTTCACCGTACAGTTGTATATACAGTTGCGTAAATCCGGTTGCATTGCATTATAAATCTTGCAACCTACATATTTAAAAAATTTTCTATTGTGCTCAAGTCTTGGACTTGACAAGTATATTACATTTTGATTGCGAATTGGATATGGATTTTGTGTCTGTGATAAAAGTTGGATTTTATTTTTGAAAACATCTGAAATAGCCTTAAAGAGAAATGACTGTCTGACCGGTAGTATATTCAGAGACTTGAAAAGAGGTACCGTAATGAATGTTCAAGTCTTGGTCTACCACAGATCAACCTAATTATATGTTTTTGAGCTAAAATGATCGGCTTCATGTTCGTCACATATGCGCTTCCATAGCATATGAGGCCATAATTTATTCTTGACTCCACTAGAGTATGGTACAGGTGTATCAAAAAGTATTTCGGGCATATATCTTTTAAAAAATAAAAATTTCTGATGGAAATAAAAATTTCTAATTTCAGTTTATGGATATGCTCATACCAATTCAGCCTATTGTCTATTATCAAAATCCAAGATACTTGACGCAGTCAGCCTCTTCAATCGCATCACATTGACAATCATTCTGCAATGAATCACTGCAGTTAAACTTATGATATTTAAGTATTGGCTGTATATCATTTACTTTGTGATTCTGTAGTTTGAAATAGAGTAAGTTTGACTTCGCGTTCAGTAATAACCTATTACTACAAAACCACCAATGAATACTTCGCATGTCTTTTTGCATTTTTCCGTATATTGAATTCCTATAGTTTGTCCTTTATAAAATATAGCTGTGTCATCGGCAAACTACACTATTTCTCCTAATATCTTACCATTACATAAGTCATTTACATATGCTAGGAAGAGAATTGCCGATAAAACCGATCCTTGTGGAATGCCATACTTTATCAAACCCCTATCACTCAATTCATTGTCTATTTTTACTTGCTGGTATCTATCTTTTAAATAACTCCTGAACCATTGATTTGTAATCCCCTGATTCCTATTTTATCTAGCTTACCTAGAAGTATTCCATGCTCTATAGAGTCATAGGCCTTCGATATATCTAGGAATATCGTGGAGCATTTTAAATTATCATTAAAGCTGTCATTGACTTTTGACAGTAGTGTTTTCATGGCCTCTTCTGTACCCTTATTTTTTAGAAATCCATACTGGTTCTTGCTAAAGAAGTTTTTGTGATTCAAGAAGTTCAAAATGCGGTTCTTCATCACTCTTTCCAATATTTTTGCAAATATGGACAGCAAAGTTATTGGTCTGAGGTTATCAATATTTTTGTTTTTTTTACATTTAGGAATGGGAATTACAACAGCCTTTTTTAGTATTGATGGAAATACCCCTTCTTGTATACTTGAGTTGCATAGATAAACTAAAACGTCTTTAATATATTCTGAAATTTCTTTTATTGTCTGTGTTGCGATACCATCCACTCCAGGGGCGGAGTTTACCTTTAGTTCTTTTATTATGTTTTTAATTTCTTCTGAATTTACGGGATAGATAAAAATTGATTCAGCTGGGCTATTGATAGGAAACTTCTTTCCTTCTTGGTTCTCATCAATGTGTGAACATTCTTCTAATTTTGATCTATTATTTTGTACAACTGTAAGAAAATATTTATTTATATTGTTAGCTATATTTTTAGAACCTTCTACTGTTTCACCATTCTGAAGTACAATCTTATCAATACTATTTCTTTCTTTCCCCTTCCCCAGCAGTCGATTTACAATTTTCCATTGTTCCTTAACGTTATTTTTACTAGTTTCAAATAAATTAAAAAAATAGTCTCGTTTAGTTTTACGCATCTCAGTTCTTAATTTATTTCTATATTTCAAATATTTTGCCTTATTTAATATGTTATTTGGATTTGTTTGATATTTCTCATAAAGAAAGTTTTTAAACTGTATTTTTTTAATCAATTTTTCCGAGATCCACTCATATCTAGGTTTTACTGTCTTAGTTATTAGAATTTCTTGGGAAGTTACTGCTTCATTAATTGTTTTCTGTAGGAATTCTATGAATTTCTCCCAGCTTATTTCAATATCAACATGTTCTCTTTTACCCAATATATAATCCCAATCTGCTGTTGCTAATATTGTTTTAAGTTTTTGATAATTTATCCTTATTTTTTTGTGTGTTAATTGTGTGTTCTGATGTGTGACTGTTTTTAATTCATATTGTATTACCACTTTTGTCATTGAATGGTCAGTGATATCCAGGTGCAACATTTCTGCCTTGATGTTTTTTATTTTATCATTGGAAAACTTTTTCGGGACCTGAACAAAAGCATGATCTATGCAAGTTCCTGTGCCATTAAATAATCGTGTATGTTCATTTATTAACGATTCAAGACCAAACGCATTCATAACCATCCTATATTCATCTACGATATTTTCGTTTGATAATAAGTTGATGTTGACGTCTCCGATAACGAAGAATGGTTTAGGATAGCCCTTTGTCTCATTCAGTTCAAGCAGATATTCGCTTATTTCATTTATATATAGCCCACTCGAATATAGATGTAGCCTGTATACTGCCAAAAACGAGAAAGATACGCCCTGACAACAGCATTGACAGTAGACGCAATCGGCTGATAACAGATCGACTTTTCTTACTTCGTAGCTTACATCAATTCTTAAATAAACTATGATACCTCCCGATCGATAATTGTGATTAAAATTGCCTACTGTTCTATAGCCATCAATTTTGTAACAATCAGCTTCATTTTCCTCTATCCATATTTCAGTTAAAATTATTATAGAAGGCTGTAACTGCATCTGAATCAAATTAGTAAGAAAATTATCAAAATTTTTTCGCATACTACGAATATTTTGCTGAATAATTATAATTTCACTTATGTTACTTTCCATTTATATAGAGAAATTGACCATTATCAAATAACTTGATTCCGATAACAAGAATGTTTCATTGGATTGAAAGTAATCAACAATAAGTCCTATTTCAATAAATTTCGTAGTTGCTCGCCTGTTTTCAATTCGATGACCGGGCTGCCCTCCTCCCTTCTCATCAGGATCTTGCCGTTTCTGATCCACAAAAATTTGAATTGATTAGCCTTCCATGCGTCTCTTGCGGCTGTGAAGACTCTTCGCCGGCTGGGTGAAAGACACTCATTAATGTAGATGCTCATGTCCATCGGAAGATTCATATGTCTCGTGGAGAAATCTCTCTTTACTCTTCGTCTCTTGAGAATTTCCTCCTTATCCGTCCTCCTGACGAATTTGACGAGTATCGGTGGCGGTCCCTCTCGAGTCAGCCCCTGGCCCCCTTCCAACTTCGCCTTGTTTCCCATCCTGTGACAGACATCTATGGCTTCAGTGTTCACCTTGTGGCCTAGAACTTCACTCATGTTGCAGATGATTGAACCCAGGTCCTCGTTAGGCTTTACCGGAATTCCTCTGATTTCGAGCATATTAATTCGTGAGTATTGCTCTAAATCGTCTACTTGTTCTCTAAGGGTGGAGTTTTCTTTTTTTAGTCGTTGAACTTCTCCAGTCAGCGATTCAATAGCCCCCAAACAGGTGTTTAGCTTTTCACTTTGAAGTTTATAGCTTCAAATAAAAATAAAAAATGGATAATAATTTACAGGGTTTCAATAGATCTCTTCTTATCAAAATTTCTTCTGTCAGTTTGTGTTACTCTGATTACAAAAAACGGAAACATTTCTCCTACAACTTATTGGTCAAATCAGCCTGAAAAAATTTAATAGTGAAGGTTTTGATTGATTCATTTGTATAGATTTCGGAAATTTAATTAATTTCTTGGAAGAAAAATGTTTTTGAAAATTGATATAAATTATAATGAGACTTATAACAATTAGTATTAATTTTGAGATTCAGTACATAAGTTAAGTATGATTAGTTCCAATTCAAGGGTTTTGACTCAATAGTCACAGATATCGGTATATCAAACTTTATCATTTCAAACCTGGCCACCTAGATTCTTGGGTAGTAATTTTTCAAAACTTTCTTTTGAACTTTAGAGCCTAAAAGGTTGTCTAGATTAGTTTTTCACGCCACTAAATTTAAAAAAATCCGGACCCTCCTATACCCCAGACCCCCCCTTGGTGAACCCCCCCCCCCCCCCCGAAATTTGATACTGGCTAAGCCACTGCCCACACCCCCCCCCCCCCATTGGTGAGCCCCCCCGAAATCCAACCCTGGCTACGCCAGTGATAATAATAGTTTTAGCATTTATTATATTATTATAATCGTTTATTAGAAAGTTTGAACGAATCAAGGAGTGATTTTTTCGCTAATATTAAACAATATTAACAATCATTTAGATATTATTAAAGATTTGCGTAGAGTTGTTTGTTTTTCTTTTAAGTTATATATGTATTCCTCTATTTCTTGTTCCATGACGAACTGCGTTGATAATATTAACTTTTTTTAAGTGAATTCAACGACTTGCAGTCAAATTTGATATATTTATTATTGTTAATATTTTGTATATATATAATATTGTTAATATTAACAACGCAGTTCGTCATGAAACAAGAAATCCAGGAATTTAATTCGGCAAGACAATAAGCTACAATCCTATCCTACAGATCAACAGTGTTTAAGGTTAGAAGAAAACATCTACACATTCAATTCAACAAAAACTGTCTCAAACTCAACAAATTTGACTGCAAGTCGTTGATTCACTTAAAAGGTTTTTTATGTTATGTATTTAGTGATTATTGTTTTCTTATAAGTTGATTTCTGAGACTGATCTTCAAAGAGTGTTACAACATAATAATGACATAAGCTATTTAATCATTCGTATCATATAACCAGTCAAAAGTTTGTATTCGTACTTCATTCAGAATTTCGAGTGAAATCGATTAACGATATGTTGTACAGTTTTCGTAGACTACATTTGGCGGTATCAGATAAGAATGAAAGCTATGACTATCACAGATCCAATTGTTCTGTCATTATCAAATTCTACTTGCGCGTTATCTTATTAAACCAGCAATACCTTTATTATCTTATTATGGTCACTCTGATTAATCCCATCTACCTCCTTAACAGTTGGAGTTGTATAACGGCAAACCGAACAAATCAATTCAGACCAGTAGATCAGAAAGAAGTTTCAAATTAAAATGAATAATAATACATAACAAGTGAGATCAGATATAAATAATAAACGATTTTATATGGTATCGGTACTTTTTGTAGTGTTAGTTCTCGAATGATTGCAGGTCACTTTTTTGTGTAATTCTTCTTACTGGTGATGTTGGAGTTTCTCTGATCAATAGCTTTCCTTCTCGCACCCAAACGTAAGCCAACTTTCTGTTTCTTTTCAGCACTTTCGCTTGTCCCAGTAATAATTTCAAATGCGGTGAAAAGTGTTCATTGATGTAGACATTATTCACTTTTAATTTCGAACTGATTCCGCTTCTTTTTCGTCACAATAATCCAATTCATCTTAGTACTCCTGGACACAAATTTAGCTATTATTGAAGTGGTTTTCTTTGCGTTTGGTTAACGGAGATATCATCGGGTTTGAAATTTACTTGAATAGCCTGCGCCAAATGCACAGCGTTCATCAATCAACTCGTACGGTACTTTTGTACAAGTTTTCTCCTTCTGTATGTGGGATGCCGCAAATTTCAACGTTTTCCATTCGTGTTTGTTGTTGTAATGAAATGACTTCTTCCTGTAATCGACCTACCGTTTTATTTAATTGCAAATTTTCTTCTTCCAATTTGATACATCTTTCCGAGATAGATTTATTCTCTTTGGCTACCTGCTCCAGGCGATGTTGTCGTGTTTGTTCCGTGGTGGATTTTATTGTTTTAATTTGTTCTGCAAGTTTATCGAATTTTTCACTAAAGTCTGCCCTAAGTATATAGAGATATAGACTCTAATATTTTGTTGAATTTAGCGTCTATTTGGTTACTTTCGCTTTTGCTATTGTTTAAACATGCATCACATTTCCACGTTGACTTAGCATCACCACCTTTTTTCTTCCATTTATCTAATGATAATGATTCCAATCTGGTACAACCAGCATGAAAAGACTGCTTACAGGAGCTGCATATTACATTTTCTCCAACACTTTTGAAGTCTTATTGATTGCACTTGAACCAATTCATAATAGAAATAAAGTGCATTTGAAAATCCGGACAATTCCATAATCTGGATGGATCCTGGTCCCGATTGATCCAGATTAACAATGCTCTACTGTAAGTTATAATATATCTTACTTGCTTGCAGGCTATATGAAGGCAAATTGATCCCAGCATTTAAACTTGGAAGAATAGCTGAATTTAGAGCTGAAGAATGCAAGGCAGAGGCTGCATTGCTCTGGAATAGATGTTTTTGCATTTTATTGGCGGTGAGTGGAATTTTTATCAGTAAATTGTTTTTTTTTTTTAATTACATTCGGCATATTTAATGTTATCCATGTATTTTTAGTTGAACCTTCATCAAGCATATTAACAAACCAGGCTACATGTTGAACTCCAATCTGAGCATCAATGTGCAGTGTTTTACAAGCACAGAAGGAGAGCACACTTTCATTTTTCAGACATATTAGTCAAATGAAATATGGAAGTACAGTAGCCAACAGTTGTCTGATTTGATGCCAGATGTTCTAGTGCAAGTGCAATTGCATATCAAAGGCTACACTAGAAGCATTCTTCCTTATTAATAATGAAGTAGGCTTTCTATCAACAGAATATCTTAAAAGTTGGTTTTGAAGAAACTGAAAATTTATCAAACTGACAAATATATAGAACATAATTTATTAATTTCGATTTTCACAGAGTGCTATTAATAATAGTGAAAACTTCTGCAATGGCGGATATATTGGCAACAGCATTGTATAGCTGATGGAAATCGATGAACAGTATTTCACAACAAAACACATTTTAAAACAAAAAAGAAATCTACTTCAAAATGAAATGATACTCAAACATTAAATACACACCAACTAAAAAGTTTAAAATATAGTATTTACTTTAAACTGAGAACATTTTAAATTTAATACAAGTAATCTTTTGATTACAATTGTGTTGCTTTCCAAACGTCTCTGTCGAATGATGGCTTGGACGCAGGAAGTAGCTCAGAGGTGTGGTGGATAGTATACACACTCACCTGTGCAGCCAGACCCTGTGTAAAGGTGGGAGTGGACTGTCAAGCATAGAGCTTCAGAATTTGTTTCGGTGGGTTTGGCATACTGATACAATTCTGTTAGCTCAGTGAGGAAAGCAATCACAAACTACCTCACTCCTCGTTTGTGTAGTACGCTCTTTGGACTAAAACATAGCGTTGAGGTCTGAAGAGTCACCTACAGTCGAGTCGGCTATGGTAGTATATACATACATAATCTTTTGTAGTGTGTACCAAATTTTCTATAGCCTGAACATCTTACCTCTATAAACCTAACAGAGCATTTCTTATTAACTTCAAAGAATATTTGGCTCTGACTTCTAAATATTACTCGTATTAAATTTTAAAATTTTCTCAGTTTAAAGTAAATACTTTCTTAGTAATGGCGAAGGTGATATTGTGGAAGGTATCCATAATGAAAAATAAGACGAAATTGTCACAACCACATTTATTAAAACTGCGAGAAACTAGTTTCGGTTGTTACACCATTACATTCGGTTGTTACCACCGAAACTAGTTTCTCGCAGTTTTAATAAATGTGGTTGTGACAATTTCGTCTTATTTTTCATTAAAGTAAATACTTTATTTTAAACTTTTTAGTTCGTAAGTATTTAATGTTTGAGTAGGCTACCATTTCATTGAAGACAGTTTCTTTCTATGTTTTAAAATGTGTTTTATTTCAAACTTTAAAGACATGAGTAATTATTTCTTATAGCCTACATTATGACATATCTATCGAATTAGCAAGCCAATATAGCATCCAAGCTAAAGTAACTAAAAATTTACCTGTAAGGAAAGATGAAATAAGGAAAATTCTACAACTCTCTATTTAATGTAGAATATTGTATTTAGAAGAATTATAATAGCGTAAGGCTTCTTAAAAGTGAAATGGCTTTTGATTCGTCATTTTAATGCGGTCCCCTTCAGAATATACCTACACTGAAAAATCTTGATAACTTTGAAGAATTTTGTTCAATTATCTTTTTGAAATTAACGATCTCAAAAACATTTTACACTCCAACTCATGATTGAAGCTATATGTATCCTTTTTCCTACGACTCCATAACATCAACTAAATTATTTACAAAGTTCATAAATGAACATATTAACAGAAATATCATATTCTTCTTATTCTCGATTCAAATTAAGTTCACTTGATTGGTCAAAACGGGACATTACAGGCTTCTTTCACACTTAATCAGCTTTGAGTAACCGATGTCGTTTACCTGGCATAATTGCATTGCATCACATGATTACGAAAATCGTCTAGATTTTCGTCTAGCGCTTCACGCTCCATATTATACAATGAGCACGGTTAAGTTATGTGTAAAACTATCCTATTTGATCAAAATTGAAATGAAGACATCGATAAATGCTCCTTTTTGTTTAATATTGGGCCGATCCTTGCGCAACTTGAATGATTGCTCTTTCATTTGAAAAAATTCATCGAAATCGGTTCAATAGTGTTCGAATAGTTTATGTTCATGTACATATAATTATGATCATAATAAACATAAGAAACAGATCGAATTGAGAACCTCCTTCTGTTTTGAAGTCATTTAAAATATTAGTCACCGCCGGGAATCGAACCGTGGATCTTCCTATTGCCGGTCCGTCACTAGACTACAGTGACCCTTCTGTACCACAGTGCTCATTTTAGACTTGGCCATATCAGCTCGTATATCGCAAGTTGTTTTTTAAGGAACTAACAAAGTCAGTGACAGAAGGGTTACTGTATAGTCTAGTGGTAGAGGCAGCCAAACGGAAATTAGGACGATGTACGCGGTTCGATTCCCGGCGGTGACTGATATTTTTGTGAAGTTGCGCTCATCAATTTCCATCAGCTATTCAATGCTGTTGTGTGTATCCACCATTGCGGAAGTCTTTAGAATAATTAATAGCAAATTTCAATTTTTTATTCTTTTTTTCGGAGGATGAAGCCCACATAGAGACCTGTGCGTGGGTAATGAATTCGAAATAAATAAATAGTATCTTATCCAAAAATTTAGTTCCAATTCAACATCAATCTGAAAGCATTTGGTAAAAAAACAGAAATTCTGAGAAAAATTATGAGTTTTGATACACTGAATTTTCCAGTATTTATTGACATGAATCCTATGCCTTATATATGTATTGATTTCTTTCATCTTTTCTATTTGTTAGTGACTGATATCTCAAACTTCCAGATACATTTGAAAAAAATTGATCAAGCTGTAATTTACTTGAAAAAATTGAAAAATGAGAATAAAGAAATGTCTTCGACATGCTACTTTATATTTTCAACATATTTATGCTTGTATACTGGTTTTATTGAGGAGTCGCCGCACAGGGCACTAGAAGAGGTGCATCGCAGTGTAATTGACCTTGAACGCCCACTCGCAATTGTATTGGCTGTATTTTACATTCGCAGGTAAATTCATTCTCAAAGATCTCACCAATAAGGGGCGCACCCAGACTGTAGGTTTGGGCGGGCCTTACCTGTCCTACCAGGTAAAATTTTGATGGCGAGGGGGGGTAAAATTGGGATTTTGCAGGCAGACCTCTTTTTACAAGATTTTTGCTCATTAAAGTTCCTTGCTGACGGGGGTGGAGGGGTTCATTACTTGACTTTTTAAAGGGCATTAGCTATGGGGAAACAAAATGTATCCATCATGTGTCTTTTAGATAGAGTGTTTCAAGAGTTCAAGATCACTCTGCCAGACTGCATAAGGCTCTTCTTATGAAGATGAAAAAATTCACTTGAATGTTGGTCCAGAGTCTGGCATTTTCCTAGCTGCAAAATGCAAAATGTGAAATGCAGAGAATGGAGAGCAAAATACGCAGATGCACCGCTTTCCATATGGGTGTTGTCCTAGACAATGGACAATGCACTCTTCCAGCAGAGCATGAACTGCAGAAACGAGCCACTGCTCAAGAAGCAGTCATTTCCGTAGTCGGTTGTGAAGTAGTTGTTCATAAACTGGTTTCGCACATGCGCACATCGCATTACTTGCTCACAAGGTCATTTCTCTTTGCTGGAAATTGAGTCCTAGCTCCACATCTTGGACAATGATGCTCTATCATCAGCTGTGGAGTTAGCTCTGCAGCCCACTCACTGCATCCTGCAGTGTAGAATATTCCGTAGCTAGGGTAGAGCCACTGCTCAACAAGCAGTCATTTCCATAGTCGGTTGCAAATGGACAAAGCAGTTGATCAACTGGTTTTGCACATGCGCACATTGCAGTACTTGCTCACAAGGTCATTTCTCCCCACCAGAAATCAAGTCCTAGCTCCGCAGCTTGGACAACAATGCTCCATCATCAGCTGTGGAGTGAGCTCCACAGCCCACTCACCACATCCTGCAGTGTAGAACATTCCATAGCTAGGACAATGCGCCTTTAGAGCCACTGCTCAAGAAGCAGTCATTTCCATAGTCGGTTGCAAAGTGATGAAGCAGTTGATAAACTGGTTTTGTACATGCGCACATCACAGTACTTGCTCACAAGGTCATTTCTTCCCACCAGAAATCAAGTCCTAGCTCTGCAGCTTGGACAACGATGCTCCATCATCAGCTGTGGAGTGAGCTCCACAGCCCACTCACCGCATCCTGCAGTGTAGAACATTCCATAGCTAGGACAATGCGCCTTTAGAGCCACTGCTCAAGAAGCAGTCATTTCCATAGTCGGTTGCAAAGTGACGAAGCAGTTGATAAACTGGTTTTGCACATGCGCACATCGCAGTACTTGCTCACAAGGTCATTTCTCCCCACCAGAAATTGAGTCCTAGCTCTGCAGCTTAGACAGCGATGCTCCATCATCAGCTGTGGAGTGAGTTCTGCAGCCCTCTCACCGCATCTCGCAGTGTAGAACATTCTATAGCTAGGACAACACGCCTACAGAAATAAAGAGGTAGGAAGATTACAGCAAAACCCATCATTCATGTAGGTGGTATGAATTGAATTCAATTAATGTAAAATCAGTCAGCGTTTGGAAGTCAAAGCGAGCAGACATGTTGAAGACAGTAAATTCTATTGTGTTGAAAATTAGGTTATCGGTGAGTCAGGAAAAATCGCCATTACAGGTAACAAAAGTGAGTGTGATTGTGTGTGTGCATGCATATTAGTCACTGCATATGGAAATCCAACTCCATCCCAGTAAGTGCTGAACATTCACTTTGATAGAACAGCCAAAACATGTTGAATAAAGAACAACTGGAAAATATTATTACAATAACAGAGAAAGATATTCAGGTCAAATACACTCTACATGAAGATAGACTTATATTGGAAGCAGAAAAGTTATTACTTAAAGCATAGAGAGAAGCTAATGAAAAGTTAAAACAATCTGAAAATACCAATGTTGAACTGAGAAACCAACTTGATCAAATTCAATCTAGGTTATTTGCACTAGAAAATAATTCTAACAGTGACTTAAAAAATAATTTAGAAAATTACCACACAGATGAAGAGGAATTATCTGCTGAAATGGAATGGATTCGTCAAAAGCAAAGGAAGAGGAGGAGAGAGCATTCTGATTCACCTCCATTTCAATCATCTAATAAGTGGATTGTCCCTTCACGTGGGGGGAACCAGGTAAAAGAGAATGCTGAACCAAAACAACTATCCAGCAACAAACTAGTTGAAAAGATTTCGAAACCGCCACCTATAATTTTATACAATATTCAAGATTATAAAATTGTGTATAAAATTCTAAATGACAAGATGAAAGACTCCTACAAAGTGACTTTATTGAATAATGGTAGTTTAAAGCTAAATGTACAATCTGAGGACTATTACAGGATAGCTACGGCAGTATTGAATGACAAAAAAATTACATGGTCTTCTTTTGAAAACAAACAAACAAGACCTATAAGAGTAATTGTCAAGAAGTTACATAGCACTTGCAATCCAGGTGATATAAAACAAGAGCTTCAGGAAAAAGGATTTAAAATCTTAGAAGTTGTAAATATATTGAAGTGGAAGACAAAAGACCCACTCCCAATATTTATGCTCACTTTCGAAAATTCAGAGAGCATAAATAAAATATATGATATTAATGTAATTATGGGCATGAAGGTTGAGATTTGCCTGGTCAAAAAATCCAAATTTCTTCCCCAGTGTAAGAACTGTCAAGCCTGGGGTCATACAAGAAAATACTGTAAAAAGGAATCCAGATGTGTGAAATGTGCAGGTTACCACCTTACCATCGATTGTACAAAACCAAAAGAAGCCAAACCCAAATCCTACAATTGTGGTATGGAACACCCAGCTAATTACAGGGGATGCACAAGAGTTACAAGCGCTCCGAAATAAAAAGATTCAACCTAAGTCTGTACCACATGTCAACAAAGAAGATAACAAAGCTGTGGTACCTCAGAGAAAAATTAATATTGATAGGGCTACTGGAAACCAATCTTATGCTGATAGGCTAAAAAATGTATCAGCTACAAAAATAGATGAAAAATCCCAGCTCATACCTCGTACTTTAAAATTTCAAATTGAATATAGCTACACAACTCCAGTTAATTCTTGAGAAGCTATTGGGGCAAGATGAATTCAACAAATCAATTTTATCTAGGCTAGAGAAATTAGAAAAAGGAAAGGAAGCTCTCTACAAGAAATATAGAAAATAAATTTAAAATAATGACATGGAATGCCAATGGGCTTTTACAGCACAAGGATGATCTATTGGCTATTATTAAAGAACATAAAATTTATGTCTGCCTTATTTCAGAGACGAACTTCAATAAAGAATCCTATTTAAAAATTAGAGGTTACAAAACATACCATGCAATACATCCCAACAATATTTGTAGAGGGGGAAGTGCAGTTATTGTTAGAGAAGAAATCATCCACCATGAATTCATGAAAATCGAATTACAGGAGTTCCAGTCAATTTCAATAAAGGCTAAGCTATCTGGTCATCCAACAGGTAACAATAGCAGCTGTCTACTGCCCACCTCACTTCAACTTGAAGAAACCAAAATACAGTGAATTCCTTAAGAACTTCACAGGAAAATTTATTATTGGTGGAGACTTCAATTCCAAGAATACTAAGTGGGGCTCCCGATTAACTACAACCAAAGGAAATGAGTTGCAGCTGGCCGTTGATGAATATAATTGCGAAGTTTACTCAACAAGAAAGCCAACCTATTGGCCAACAGATAGAGCTAAGATTCCAGACCTGATAGACTTTTTCATCACAAAGAACATATATCATCAAATTCCATAGATGTTAGAGAAGAATTCGATCTGAACTCTGATTATTCACCAATTGTATTGATAATTCATAGTACCATACTGCTGTAAAAAAGATAGAGCTCTGCAACTTATAAATAAAAATACTAACATAGAAGAATTTAGGAACATTATTAAAAATAGAACTGATTTGAATACACCCATACAAACAATTGAAGAGCTTGAATATGAAGTGCAGGAATTTGTGACCAACATTCAACAATGTGCTTGGGAAAATACACCTCTACTTCAGAGCAAGATCAAAGGTAATTGCTATCCACTAGTAGTCAGAGAGCTGATAGTTGAAAGAAGAAGAGCAAGAAGAATGTGGCAAATGACAAGAAACCCAAGAATAAAGGCCGATTTTAATAGGATTACTAATAACTTAAGACGATTGATACAGGATTTAAGACAGCAGGATATTAATATTTACCTAGAAGAGCTCAGTAATGACTCCAGTACCAACTATTCACTATGGAAAGCAACTAGAAGATTGAAGAGACCAGTTGAACAAGTTGCTCCAATAAGGAAATATGATGGATCATGGGCTCACAGCAATAAGGATAAAGCAGACTTATTTGCCAATCATTTAGAGAAAACATTACTCCTCATGAAAGCAGAACTCCAGATGATGAGATAGATAGAACCACACAGCCAAGACTTCCAGATAATATCCCTTCAACTTCTCCAAGAGAAATCCAGAAAGAAATGAAAAACATGGCAAAAAAGAAAATCACCAGGATATGACCTTATTACAGGAGAAATATTACTACATCTTCCTAGAAAAGCAATTGTAAAGTTGTGTCATTTATTCAATGCAGCCTTCCACTTGAAATATGTGCCAAGTCTATGGAAAGTAGCTGAAGTTATAATGATTCCAAAGCCAGGAAAGCCTCTGAATGAAGTAACCTCCTATAGACCAATATCCCTTCTACCAATACTTCAAAACTTTTTGAAAGAATACTATTAGCACGACTGAAGCCAATTCTGCAAGAACAACAGCCAGGAAAGCCTCTGAATGAAGTAACCTCCTATAGACCAATATCCCTTCTACCAATACTTCAAAACTTTTTGAAAGAATACTATTAGCACGACTGAAGCCAATTCTGCAAGAACAACAGCTTATACCTTCACATCAGTTTGGATTTTGCAGCAAACACTCAACAGTTGATCAAGTGCACAGACTAACAGATGTAATAGAAAGAAGTCTGGAAGAGAAAAAAGTTTGTTCTACTGTATTCTTAGATATAGCACAAGTCTTTGACAAAGTTTGGCATGAAGGCTTGTGTAATAGAATAATTTCTTTACAGTATTGCCGCAAACATTCTACATAAATGCATGACAACGTCAATTAACAATAAAGATATAAAATATGGGTCAGTAAAAATTCATCATAATAACAATTCATCATAATAACAATTCATCAATATAATAATAAAAATATTTAAAAATAAGAAAAATAAATGAATTATCACAGAATGTTATATAACATACAATCATACCATTAACTCTTGTTTGCTATATGTACATTTTTCAATTAGGATATTTTTTAAATATTCTTAAATCAATCATCCTCAAGCTCTTTTAAATGTGCAGAAAGTGCATTGTAAACTCTTTTACCAAACTCTATGAAACAATTCAACGTATTTGTAAAATTGCACTGACTCACTCTAAGCGATGTAGAATGTCTAGTGAAATGGCTGTGTATGGTACTATTAATAGGTATTCCCACCAAATTTTTTTTTATGTACATAAGACTTTCAAATATGTAGATAGCTGGAACTGTCATAATCCTGATTTTTTTAAATAATTCTTTACAATGAAAACGACTATCTACATTGGCAATGACCCTTTTACTGCTCATTTCTGCAGAACAAATAGCTTTCTTACATTAGTTTTATTCCCCCAGGTGACAATGCCGTAGCACAGGTGAGAATGTAGATGAGCAAAATACACTGAAATTAACACAGTTTTATTTACAATGAATTTTAATCTATTCAACATAAACATTCCCTTGGACAATCTTCCACATAACATTTTGATATGCAAATCCCATTTGAGATTGCTCTGAACTGTGACTCCAAGAAATTTTGCATTGTCAGGTCCTAATTTAAATCCAAATTCCAAAATTTGTGTTTTGGCCTTATTAAGGAATGAATTTGCAGCCGTCCAATCTCCAATTATCTCATTCACAATATGAAAGCTACTAAACAACCCGTTATGCTTGATTTGAACAGCTAAGTCATCAGCAAACATAAATGGCTTGACATTTTGACTACTTATAGCAGCTGGAAGATCATTCACATATATCGCTCATTCCTTTCAACAACGTCATATCTCAAAATCTGTGATTTTTCAGGAGAGCGATTTGAAAGTTTGGAAGTGGAATAAACCTTATTAAAATAAATTTCTAGCAAATAAATTGACAATATTCCCACAGCAGACCTGTGTTGATATATGTACTGACATCATTCCACTATTTGAAAGTAGTTAACCATACATTTTAAACATTTAAAAAAGTGTCTTCTGTTCTATGACGTTTTTCTTCCAAAATCTATTGATTAACACTCGAGTAAGTCAAAATATGTCATTATTGCCACTAAAAAAATCAAAATTTGAAGTATAATAATGGAGCATCTCAATCTATGACGTTCTTGCAATGAAAATTGGATTCGAAAGAGACATTGGGTTGTGTGAATAAAGTTGAGTCAGTTGAGAATTCTCACATTGAGTTGACTCTGTTAAGTGATTGTTGGATATGCTGTTGCTGAGTCGTTGGGAGACCGATTAGAAGGCATAAGAAACAGCTGTGATTGGCTCGAATAATCTGTTCCATGTCAAATAACAAGAATCCCCAGATCTGAGTCAAATAAAATGAGAATACTTAGCTTACTCAACTGAGTCACACCACCCAGTGTTGTTTCCCACTGGGCAAAGAAATAAATACAAATTTTCATTATATCTATGATTCAAAATGGAATAGAAAGGATCTTGGGAAGCTATGGAGGTTTATATTAATTTGATAAAACTGTGATAGAGCAAAAAATCCTTTATTTTTCAAGAATCAATTCAACTAATTTTTGGTAATAAATGGTTTCATACCTGGATACTACACAAAATAATTTAATATTAAAACTGACACTGTATTTCACTTTTAAATAATGCTTTACTCACATATATTGGAGATGCTTGAGGAATGAATTTCACTTCTGAAAAGAAGCCTCTTTTCAGAAGTGAAATGCATTCCTCAAGCATCTCCAATATATGTGAGTAAAGCATTATTTAAAAGTGAAATACAGTGTCAGTTTTAATATTAGATTGTTCATTAAATATTTCGTCATGGAAAACATCACAGACAAAATAATTATTATGACAATATAAAAGTAAAAAAGGTCAGAAACAAACTATGCTGGAATATAAAAGTATAGGAGGATTCCAGTTCAGAGACTTTCATAGAAACTTTTGTAGACTTTTGGGATGCAATTCTTTTCAACAAGTGTCATTAGATCTCTTTTCTTGTGTTCCGAAATCTTAAGCTTTACAGTGAAAGTACATTGTAATGGAACATTCAAAGGCTTCTTTTTCTTAATAATAACAGCCTCCATGAAGTCAGGCTCTGAATAAGAAAGCTTATAATACAACACATGTGGGGAAGCTTTTTCAATTCGAAGCACTTTTATTTTTTGAAATTGAACTGGCTCATTTTTTGTATTCCTGACAAAACGCAGTGGTCCAATTTCAGCATTTAAGCATTTTAAATCAAAGAAGTCTTCATATGAAAGTTCATTAACGGAAAATGGTACGCCTGTTCTTCTTGCTGATCTAATCAATGAAATGATACCTTCAGTTGTATAAATAGGGCCACTTCTAAGAGCTTGATTAATTTTCCTTTCAATCAAGGAGTGGACAGAATCACCTTCATTCTGGGTGTGTCCCTTGATAAGAAACTTGTGAGTAATTGAATTAAGGTCGTATTTATGAATAGCATAAATATAAGCAGCTATTATGTACTGATTCTTTTGTTGACCTGCACAGTTATCCGAGTAAAAAGTGACATCCTTGTAGGATCCAATATGTTTCTCTATGTAATTTATAATACAGGAACCAATTTCATATGACCCACGGCAGCCATTTGAATCATCCCAGACATAACATTCAGTGGCTTTTGTCAACAGTTCAGTGATTGTAAAGTTTAGGACATTCAATTTTGATGAATAATAAAATGCAGAGCATTCACCTTTTGGTATTGGCATGGCAGCCTGTAAATCATAAACTGACAATAATGCTTTCCCTTTTAGTGTCTCTTTGTCATTGTACTTCTCTTCTCTTGATAGTTCTTTTTCTACCAAATGCTGATCATAATTTTCCTTCAAACCTGCTTTCTCTGCTTCTGGTGCATTCTCATAAGTAAGACATGTTTCACTCTGATCTTTCTTAGGTTTGAAGAAACTTATATTGAAATCATTGGTGAAAACATTATAGAAATAGTTGTAGTTACAGGAGACAACATTATCTGTTTTGCAGCCATTCACATAGTCTGTGTATATGTCCATAATGGTTCTGCCTCCTTCAATGTAGTGTTTTGTAGTATTTTTGCATGTATAATGACTTTCAATTTTTGGAATTGTGTTGATGTGGTCTACTATTCTTTTTTTAATAGCTTCATCCATCTTGGGCTGTTTGCCGTGTTTTCCTCTTCCATCTTCGGACATCACTGCACCAGCTACTTTATCTTTCTTTTCAAAGACAGTGCGAATAGGTCATTTATATCCAAAGTGTTTCTGAAAAACAATTTACAAACCTGAATGCGTCGATCTGTCACAAATATTAAAATAGAATGCAGAATTATGATTTCTTCATGGCCTAGTTCCACCTTCACGCTGGATTTAACCACATTGGCACAATGTATAAGAGTAATACCTATTGGTCGGTAGGAGTATCTAACCTGTCACAACTTACTGTAAATAGTGAATTGTTTGATTGACAATAACGACACACTTCAAAATAAAACAGCACTTTTTTCTTCAAAGGAACTAATTTTCCATGCTACAGTGTCATCAAACCAAATCATCAATTGCAAATTGATTTTCAGGAGAAATTTTCACTATCAAGAATGTCATAAGTTAAAATAATGAAATAGATGTATCTTTTTTACCTTGCAAGAACGTCTTAAATCAAAATAAAACATGCCTGGAAACCTTCCGTTTTCCTTACTATACTGTCATAAATCAAAATAATACGCTTCTGCAATAAAAATAATAATGCCACACACTCTTACCTTCAGTGCAACACTGTTGTCTAAAGAAATGTGACGCTCTTGGAACAAACTTCCCATGAGTTGCTTGTTCCTCGGTTCAACAACAACTAATTTGTGACACTCTAGAAAGGAAGACTCATCACACATAGAAAATTGCAAAAACGACACTTCTGCTCTCTAGCGGTTTCTAATTGAGTTAGACAAATGACTGTTTTCACACAATATACTCCTGCTTCTGGGCAGTCCAGAAATAGTCATAACTCAAAATTACCGATTTTTGAGATATGACGTTGTTGAAAGGAGTGAGCGATATGATAAAAAGAATAGGTCCCAGTGTGGAACACCTGTTATCACTTTTAAATATTTAGAATAACAGCCATTGTAATATACCGCTTGATATCTGTCACTCAAGTAAGAGGCAATTAATTTTATTGACAAATCATTAAAACCATAAAATTTGAGCTTATGTGATATATTGGATGAGATATTGTATCAAAAGCTTTAGACATGTCATAAAAGCTAACCAGCACTTTTTGCTGTTCTCATCAATTGAATAGATACATTTCTTCATAAATTCAGATATAGCAATGCATGTACTTCTTTTATGTCTGAACCCAAATTGGCTATCAGAGAATAGAGCATTACTCTCAAAGTACTCAATAATTTTATTATATAAAATTACCTCAAAAATCTTAGAAATTATTGGTATGATAGAAATAGGTCGTCTGATGCAGAACCTTTCTTCAACAGTGGAATCACCTTAACCAGTTTTAAGCAATTAGGAAATACACCATTATCAATACAATCATTAAACAAAGAACATAATACTTCACAAATATAAGGAGCAGCCAGTTTCAACACATAAAAGTTCAAACAATACACATCAAGGCAAGTGCTATTCTTTAAAGATAGTATTGCACTACAAACCTTCTCAAAACTGGTGTGACTAAAAGAAAATGAGGGTTTTAAAGAGTTTGGTAAGATCATTTTGTACTTGTCAAGATAGAAAGATACATCATGTCAGGAGCAGCAATGGTCTGCAGGATATCACTAACAGCATTGTCAATAAAAAAATCATTGAATTCCTCTGGTCTATGGCCAGCTCTGTCAACACCTTTAGATGCTTCATTCCTGTTCAAATTCTTTCTGACTATTGACCACAATTCCTTTGGTTTATTTTTAGCTTGCAAAATATGATTGTTATTGAAATTGAGTTTGGTCTCTTTTACAATATTTTTAAAAGATCTTGTCAACTGATTATACTTGACTTTATATGTGGCAGACCCAGAGTTCTTATAGAGGTCGTACATAAGTAGACATTGATCCTTCAGTTGTTTAATCTCATCATTATAACATTCAAATTTGACAAAATTTCTTTACTGACAACATACCTGATAGGAAAAGCTATATCAACAATGCTTGAAAATTTACTGAGGAATTGGGAAAAGCTATCATCAATAGAAGCAACTGAGTCCAGCCAATTAGCTCTTGTAATTAGTGACTCAAAGTTAAAAACATTTGAACAGTTTAGAGGTCTAACAATTCTTCTAGTCTGAGAATTTCCTCCTAAAGATTGAGGCACATTATGGGTACTTATGTCTAGATGGCAATGGAATACTAAAGCAAAATGATCCAACACAACCATTGGCTCAACCTCAGCTGAAATAATTCTTTCAAAATGAATTGAGGTAGCAACATTGTCAATGCATGTCCCTTCCCTATGGCTGGACCTAGCTGGTCTGGTAACCTCATTGATAGTTGAAATAAGATTAAAGCTCAACAGCAGATTTTGAAAAACCATCCTGAAGTTAGACTCATTCAACAAATCCACATTAAAATCCCCATTATAGGATTATAGGAGCATTAGACCTATTGTTATTGTTGAGAACATCAAGCATGTTGAAAAGAGTCTCAATAAAGGCCTCAAAATTACTTGCCTCAGGAACATGGTAAACCTCAATGCAAATAACATTAAACTCCTCAATCAACACCACTGAAATCTCACAAACCCTCTGAACAGAAAGTTCCACCAAATAAGAAACCTCAACTGCAATCAGGGCAGATTTCAAGAACCACCTCTTTGCCCTGAAGGCCTACAATATGCACTAATACAATCTCACTAATACAATAACCACTAATCTCAATCTCAGCAAGCTCATGTGATTCCAGCCAATGCTCACAAACACACAAAATGTCTTCATCAAATTTCATGTTAAGAATTGTAAGTTTGTCCAATTTTCTTAGCAAACCTTGAACATTCCAATGAACAACAACTAGGTTAGACTGATCATCTCTGAAGGAGCTATTATTACATGATGTGACAAGAGGCTGAAAATTCTCCTTCACACCAGCTATTTTATTATCCAGGGCTAAATCAATGGGATTCTGGTCAATAAATTGCCTTGAAATTTCATATTTTTCAATGTTGTCAATATTAGTCAGTTTAAATTATTAACAAACACATTAAGATCATTAGCTGCTGGAGGAGGAGCTGGAGAAGCTGTTTGAGAAGCTGAGGTTGCACTCTTCCTATTAGCATGGGAGACACTATTTTCAGCTAGGAGACACAGGTTCTTAACAGGAGTGGGTTGACCTTTATTTCCATTTATAATCCCTGCCAACAACTTACATACAGTTCTCTTCCCCAGTTTGTTTAAATGAAGGCCGTGCTTAGTATGTTTGTTTGCCTCAAACATCCACAAATCAATTATATGAACATTATTATACATATATATGGTATTTTACGAATAACTCTATTCAACTTGGCAATCATCAGATTGACATTGGAATCAGCATGTAGATCGTACCTACAAATTGTAGGTACGAATTACATTGTAATTGTGTGTCTACAATTGTAGACACGATTAAATTTAAATTTAAACAATCTTCAACAGTCTTACCTAGCCACATAGTATATTTTTCAATGTCTTTCTCTGTGAATTCAATTGTGACACTATTTGTTCCACCAATTAAAACTACCTATCCAATCACCATCTGGTTGAAGATGCACTGCAGGATGGGCAATAAAATCCAATATTGACCTACAAAGTTTTTCAATAGGAGCTCCAGGAGCAATGTATGCACTACAGCTAAATTTAGAAGGTAAAATTTGTGTCAATAGCTCATGGATTTCCCTACCATGACTGTCTGCCCAAATGTTAATTTTTATTTTTGAAAAGTTTTTTTCCTGTTATATGGGACAGGGCTGATATTAGAGCCCACATTTCCAGGTAGTTCCCTAAAGCAATTGGTGACTGACCCACATAGCACAAGGATGTCCTCAAGATATCACAAGAATATCCCACAAGAATATTGAGAATATCCTCAGGACATCCCATTATATCCTAAATAAGCCCCAGGGATATCCTAGGGATAACTGAATGTCTGCCCAAATCCCGTGAAGGATGTCCAGGGGATATGCATAGGATGTCCTGGGTATGAAATATCCCACCATGGGATTTTCTAGTGGATATCCTCAGAATATTCCTAGAATATCCCACTTTAAGTTTCCAGGGATATCCCAGACAGAATATCCTCTGGACATCCCATTATATCCTAAATAAATCCCAGGGATATCATAGGGATAACTGAATGTCCGCCCAAATCCCACAAAGGAGATCCAGGGGATATGTATGGGATATCCTGGGGATGAAATATCCCACCCCAGGATTTTCTAGTGGATATCTTCAGAATATTCCTAGAATATCCCACTTTGAGTTTACAAGGATATCCCAGAAAGAATATCCCAAATAAAACCCAGGGACATCCTAGGGATAAGGGAAAAGCTGTCCAAATCCCACAGAGGAGATCCTGAGGATATGTATATGGGATATCCTTTCCCTATCCTATTATTATTAGAGGTGTGATATTAAGCTGGTAAAAACAGTTACTACACTGTGATCTTAATCAACAGGCTGAGATTTGATACTTTATTAAGGTAAATAATTGAAGTAAATTGAATAGTTTGTGCATTAGTGACACCCCTATCAAACAGCTACAAAAATCCTAGTGAGAGGTACAAAATTCGGTAACTTTGATCTGTTATTTTAGGCTGGAGGATTCTAGGATCATAGAAAAAGTGTCTTTAAATACTCCAAGAAAATGATCAACTTTGTTAGTTAAAATATTTATACTTTAAATATTACAAGGGATATTTAATAAACATTGTGAAATTGCATATCAATTGATACAATGTGATGGTAGTTACCAGAACTTCCAACAGATTGCGGTAGGATAAGGTAGCCTAGTGCGCGGGTGGCTTCACCCCCAAAAGCATGTTAACCGCTATTATCTCGAAAGGGATGAGTTTTTCGAGACAAAATGTTCAATTCAATCTTAATGAGAATAAAATTCCCTACAAAATGAGTGTTCATACTTAATTATATGATTAGTGGCTTCGAAGTTAGGTTAGGAGAGAGAGAGAGAGAGCGAGGGAATGAGTGAGTTTGAGATAGTGAGGAGCAAGTGAGTGAAGTGTGAGGGGGTGAGAGGATGAGAGAGAGAGAGAGAGAGAAAGTGAAAGAATGACTGAGTGAGGGAGATACAATACCAGTGATAGTGAGAGAGTGAATAATATATCTTATACTGTAAGTTCTATTACTAGTGAATCATTTCAATAATGAATATCATTGAAATTTAATACACATTTGAATTTAAACTCATGTGAAAGCAAAGTAATTGAAAGTGCTAGAATTGCTAGAAGGCAGAATTGTAACATCCTCAATGCCAATTCTAATACCAACTAGTCAACCCTAAGGAATAATAAATAGTAGGCTATACCTAAGTAATTATGAATTTGAGATTTAACTTGTTAAGCATAAGCCTAGATTTAATTGAATGTGGTAGGATTACATGAAAGCAGAATGGGAATGATCTCAATAACATAAAATTAATGATCACACATTGCAACAACATCACATTTTATTCATCCTGAGATATTGCCAAGATAAAATATTTTAGGATGTAATCTTCCTCATATCCCTGAATATAAGGGAGTATTTCAGGATTGAAAGGTATTATATTACTGTATAAGATATCCTGGGATTAGCCCAGAATATCAAATCCCTGATATAACATTCTAGAAAGATTCAGATATATTTCATTCTAGTATATATGATATCCTGGGATCTCCCTCAGATATATCATCCCAGCATATAATATCCTGGGATCTCCCTGGGATATATCATCCTAGCATTTGATATTCCTGGTTATCCCCAGGATTTATCATCCCAGTATGTGATACCCTGGGATCTCCCTGGGATATATCATCCCAGCATGTGATATTCTGGGATATCCCCAGGATATATCATCCCAGCATGTGACATCCTGGGATATATCATCCCATTATATAAAATCCTGGGATCTCCCTGGGATATATATCCCAGCATGTGATATTCTGGGATATCCCCAGGATTTATCATCCCAGTATGTGATATCCTCTGGGGTATCCCCAGGATATCATATCCTGTATGTAATATCCTTGAGAGATCCCAGTGACATTCCAATATCCCGGGATCTTTATGGGACATATGGGAACTGGTCAGGATATCCTGAGGATATTTTGTGCTGTGTGGGGACTCACTATCTTTGAAAAGAGATATTTCTTTTGTCACCTCTTGAATAATCTGTTGAAGAGAGCAGTTCACTTCCTCTGCACTGTACAGTTGTTGGCGGCAGTTTGAAATATCTTCTTGTAGGTCAAGGATTTCTCTTTGAAGTTTGTCATTATTTTTCTTAAATAACTCAATGGATTTATGATGCATAATCAACAAGGACTTGACAGTTGAAGACTCATCCAATTCAGTTTGAGCTTCTTTCTCCATAAAACGTTTAGGGCAGGAGTCCTCATAGGTGAATGAGTTGTCCTCAGTTTGAGTTACACTGTCCATAAGGAGTCTTGGAGTACAGCTAAATTCATTTAATTCACAATTGGACTGCTTTGAAACATTTGCATCCAAAATGATGATCTGGCGCTCCAATTCAATAGCTCTGACTGTCAAAGCATCCTTCATATATTCAAGTTCAGCCACTCTCTGTCTCAGGTAATCATTCTCCTCTGTCAGTGACTTGTATTTAGGTCCACCAGGCATCAGTGTCACATATGGTGAGAGAAGCCTAGTGAGTGATAGAGGAGTAGATGGGCTAGGTGATTTTTCATTGTTAGATGCTGCCTTAAAAGAGCCGTCAGGCGAGACCAGGGAGGCAGCCAAATCACCATTAGTATCCATGCACATATCGACCTGTTTCAAAGAGGCTTGCTTACTTGTCGGCGGAACGTGAAAATGCACACCTGGATTACCAGTCACTCTACACTTCAATGAGTCTGTTCTAATGGACAATGCACAGTATTTATTTGTGCATCACCACAATATCTCCCCAGTGCACTGAGTTACTGCTCTACTATACCGATAATCTTCATGGGTGATCTCTAGCAGTCCTTATAATTTTAAGTGCCATAATAATAAGTTCAAATTAATGCTAAATACAAAGACTATGGAGAATGATTGGAAGCTATTCCCAAAGCATATAAGGAGGGTAATTAGGGAAACAGGAAAGGAAAGCCCAGAGAGCTGACAAGGCTCAAAATAGGAAGCTACTGACAGGAGAGGAGTACAGGGAAAAAGAGCAAAATCGGCAAACACAATTAAAAGCCGGCTGAATGCCCAGTATAAAGCCTGCAAATTGTTCAGCCAAATGCGACTAGCGCATAGCAACATTCAACAAAACCATTTATTAATAAAAGGCAGTTCGAAATCGGTGCGCCTTCTTTCATTGAAGAAACAGAGCTGCAGCAGGATGATGGAAATTGAAACTCCTGCTAAAACTTTAGAAGGCTAGTTATTAGATAGCTGTTGCAGACCAAGACATTTAAAAATTAAAATCAATCAGATGACACGAATTCGGCAGTTTGATAAGGGGTGGAAATGGGACCCCCTCTATTCACCGCTTGTCTCAGACAGATAAAATATTCTGCCGAAAAATATCGAATTTGGCCCACTATGCCTTCAATTGAATAAAAAGTTTCGGTAAATCTCAAATATCACTCTATACTCACGTAATCTGAACTATATTTCACACAGATATACACTGACACTATTCGAGCGGGTATGCAAATTTTCAGATTACTCACTCCACAAAAAACCACTGGAATAACGAAATTTTCAAGAACGAAATCACCATCGACTGCTGCTACTTATTATCCTCTCCCCACTTCCACTTCTAACAAGTTAGATCAGTTTCTACCATCAGAATATAGCCAACTACTGAAGTCTTACTTGGAGGAAAGATATTTTAGAGTAAAGATAGATGATGAATACACTCCACATTAAGGCAAATTAAAGCTGGGGTACCTCAAGGAAGTGTACTAGGACCTCTCTTATACCTGCTATACACAAGTGACATTCCAAAGCCAGAAGGGGTTACCATAGCTACATTTGCAGATGACACAGCAATTCTTTCAGTTGCAGAAAAAGTTGAAGAGTCTACAGAAAAACTACAATGAGCAGTTAATGAAGTGAACACATGGACAAATCATTGGCTCATTAAACTTAATGATACAAAGTCTGTGCATGTGAATTTCACTAACAAGAAAATCTAATATATTGCAGTTTACATTAATGAAAAAGTCATTCCTCATGCAAATTCTGACAAATATTTGGGTATGACGCTGGATGTCAAGCTCAAATGGAAAGCACATATCAAGAAGAAAAGGGAAGAACTAGGAATCAAATTCAGGAAAATGTATTGGTTGCTGGGAAGATGATCCAAGCTGTCAGTATACAACAAAATTCTTCTGTACAAACAGCTACTGAAGCCTGTATGGACCTATGGTATTCAACTTTAGGGCTGTACCAAACCATCTAATGTACAAATAATACAACGTTTTCAAAACAAAGTACTGAAGAATATAGTAAATGCTCCTTGGTACATCAGGAATGCTGATCTTCACCGTGATCTTCAAGTGGAGACAGTCACTACAGCGATAGAGAAGTTTGCAGCTAAGCATGAAGAGAGACTCCACCAACATGACAACATTGAGGCAATCCAGCTGCTTGACATTTGTGATCTGGTCCGGAGGCTCGACAGAATAAAACCACATGAGCTAGTGAAGTGAAGTGTGCTTATGTGTTTAGTGTACAAAAGAAGGTGATAGTGTAAATTTCAAGCCTTGAAACGTGATCAAATAGTAACCAAACCTAATTATTATATAAGTTTGGTAATGTCTCTACTTAGTAAAATTAGGATAGAATAAATAGCTTATTAGTTTCTAACTAGGTGCTAATTCATATAATAGGAAAAAAAATGTAAAATCAGCTGAAACGAGCTACAATATTCACTACCATAAATGTTTATGATTCCCACATCATTCTGAGACTGGTACGTGGGCAATGAAGTGAACAAAAAATGCCAGTCTGAACGCGAATCGAGATTACCTAATCTTTGAATTAGTGTGATATTTTACAAAAATTCACAAAATGATCATGAAAACACGTTTTTTTATTGTAGGCCTAGTGGATTAATTTAATTAATTGCCAATGAACAAAAAAAAAACTATTTCTCTTTCAAAACTTGTGAATTCATTTTAGTCAAGAACGCTCCAATTCAAAACCAATTTATTTTCTTCAAAAATACAAATTACAAATAATACAAAATATTTTACATGAAGGTCGATGACCTTTTTTATAGAATATTTTACAAAAAAATCGAGGACCTTTTTTACAAAATATTTTACATAAAGGTCGAGGACCTTTTTTAAAGGTCGAGGACCTATTATTATTTATAATAATATAAATAAAGGTCGAGGACCAGTGCGCGGAGTGAGTCTTGGTTTTTTTTTAGAAAAATTAAGTCTAGAAAATTTTGAGAAATCAAGACATGTTTTAAATACAGTATTAACTATGAAAGAAAATATTAAATTTTGAAACACGCTTTAAATAAGAAATCTGAAAAACCAGAGAAAAGTGTTGAGAAAGGTATCTTTTATGCATTCTATAGCCAATTCTCCTTTTTAGCGTTCATTGACTGTACTGAAATACTATTTGAAGACTATTTGGTGAGTTGTATTCAAGCGCAGCATTCTAGAAGATTTAGTTTTTTTCAGAGATGAAATGTACAGATACAAATATATCGAGCAAATTCTGATAGTAGAAGAAGTCACAATTTCCAATGTATTCTTTGAAATCATGCTGCTCGAATTTTTACTCATTCGATTGGTACGCAAAGTTGATGCTAAATGTTGGGATAAAAAGCATTTGGCTAGTGAGCTGTCCAACATTGCATCATTTTTTAATATGTTGTGGAATATTGTGAAGGATCGTGTGGTTTTCTTGCTTCCAAGGTTGGTATGAAAATTGATTACAATAGCCTACTTGAAAATATAAAAAAATGTGAAAATATTAAATAAGTTATCACTAAGAGCCCTTTTATGCATGAGTTTTCATACGGACGATAAAAAAACAGACGTTTTTAAATACATTGGAACAAATGAGCGCATTTATGCACTGTCATCCGTTTTTCAGCTGTCCGTTTCTAAAACATGTCGCAGTGTTTTAGAAACGGACGATAAACGCAGTGACGGACGTCTGCTCAAAGTACACGGTAGCATATGTGACCGTGTTTATGCAGATGCACGACAAACGCACGTTTCCCACTCCAAGCCGCAGTGCTGCCAATTTTTTACCATTTTCTTTTTGCATAATGCAAATAAGCAGCGTACAACACAACAGGATCCATGATACTATACTCTGTTCACGGAAAGGGGAGACAATGTAAACAACGATGCGCGTGTGAGAGTGTATCTTCGAACAACACGACCGAAATTCACAATTAACTACAGAAATACAATTACCGCGCAGTATATAAGTGAACCGGTAACTGTGACAGCGAATGTGATACTGAACTCAGTGTGAACTGGTAGAAATTAATCGATCTGTCTACAGTTGATATGATTCATCACTTATTCACTCACACAAACGCAAACGTTTGTTTTGGTTTGTCTCTTGTTTGCGTGAATAGAGTATAGAACTATTGGTAGCACTGCCACCCCCCCCCTCATCATTCAGCAAACGCACGACAGAAAATTGAAGACGCACGACATAAAATCAAAACGAAAAATTTACGGTCCGTTTTTTATCTTCCGTACGACAACGCATGCATGAAAGGGCTCTAAGGTAACAAGATTTCTATTCGAACATACAGTAAGCCTAGGCCTATCCCAGTTACAGTAAGGTATATGAATTAGTTTGTTAACCGACTTCCGAGAGAGGGGCACTACAGTCCAACCTTAATTTTTTTTTCAATTGAACTATAGTAATGAATAATAAGACGAAATTGTCACAACCACATTTATTAAAACTTCGAGAAACTAGTTTCGGTTGTTACACCATTATCAATCTCAATCAAACTGAAAACTGAAGTACAGAGAAGCCTTATATATACTGTGCATGGAATGATACTATTGGCTAAGAGGGAAAGAGGCTGACCTTAATCGGACATTGTGATTGGTTGTCAAGTCACGCCCCCTGGTGGGAGGAGTAACAAGCAAAAATACGAGTCAAATCAATAACTAAACACTGTGAAAATCAAGAAAGTAACAAAAAATTGTAATAAGGCTGGAATTTAATCAAACTTAAATCAAACAATTTTCTTAAAATTAGAAGCTCACTGAAGTGCAATCAAGGTCAACTGAGAAATACACATAAGAACTGCTTTTTAATAATAGGCTGGAATTTGTTGTGGGTGGTTGTCACAACATGTCAAAATGCCGACGGGCGGTAGAGCGGGGTCGCCCTTCTAGATCTGGTTGTTTAACTTGGCCCTGAAGAGGGCCGTTTGTGTTGAAGGAGGCCTAGATAGACCTCATCGATCTGCTCCGGGGATCCGGGAGTGGGCCCTCAGGAGTTATGGCCGGCTGGAACTTCACTGGGCTAATCGTGGATAAGCGCCAGGGTAGGTGGCTGGTGACAGTCCGGTGGTCGATCGGGCTGAGCAGTTGGGGAACTTGCAGGAACTGGTCGATCTGATGGAATAGTTCTTCCAAGCTCTCGGGTTCCCTCGGCGGGGTGCGTGCCTCCTCAATGTGGGCGTCGAGGTGATTGAATAGTCCTCTGAATCGGTCAGCTGGTAGGGGTTCCCCGTTTAGCCCTGGACGGGTCGGGTCGTAGCCTTCGATTGGACTTGGTGGTTCAGCATGCAAGTAGGTAGAGCTGCTTGCCGCGATTCCCTTCACACCCTCAGCCAAGTCACTAAGAATAGGAGGCGAGGTAGTGAATGGAGCCGCGAGCGAATCAGCGTCAGTTACCTCTGCCGCTAAAGCCGAGACCGCCCTTGACTCTTCCTTCAACGTCCAGAGTTGACGAAGGAGCCGGAGTCGCTGTATCCGCCTTCCTGCTCGCTGACGTGGCATAGAAGGAGGAAGGTGGTGAAGAAAATAATAACACTGATTTAGTTAAGGTCGCTCGACAAAACGGGGGTGGGGGGGGGTGTTTCCGCTACAGTGAGGTGCTGTGGTCAGCGACGTCACACATCGGCAGAGTAACACCAAGTAGGAGAGTGAGCTTCCTTTCAGGAGTAGTGAATGCAATGCTGTTGGCTGAGCGGTGCTGGCTTATATACAAAATTCTGTATTTCGCCTGAGGGAGAGGCTAGGCTCGCGAAAGTTGCAAGTGAGTGGGAAGTACACCTAGCGCCATCTGTTATCAGCCCGGGAAACTAACAGCGTTTTCGCCAAAGCCTACTGGAGAATGAGCGCGAGGTTCAAATGTATTTACCCCCGTGAAGCGGGGGTATGTCAATCCCCCCCCCGTTTAAGAGCCGAGAGCGAGTGATTTATTACAATAAAATACATACAAAGCTTGTGAAACAAAAGTTTGAATACATTGGTGAGTGCCACATAAGATAATGGCCTCTAAGAGTGAGTAACTTAAATCTACTGATGAGCATCTCCAGGCGGGGCTGGACGTAGTTGATCCTCGTGGACTTTTAGAACCTCCTGTTCTCGAGTGATCCAATAGGTGTGTCCTTGTTGGTGTGCCACTGAGTAGGGTCCTTCCCATTTGTGGGCAAGTCCGGCGTTGAAGCGTTTGGCCTTGTTTGACAGAGGGTGGGTGCGTGTCAGCACTAGGTCACCGAGTTGGTAGCGAGCTGGTGTCTCGTCGGCTGGTGTGGTGGCAGGCAAATAGTTGTCCTGGTTCTGTCGGGCTTGTTGTTGGTTTTGAGCTAGGGTCGTCAACCGATGTTCAACAGTGTCTTCCCAGGATTGAGGGGCAAGTGTGGGTTGATGGTTCCATTCGCCAGGACGCTGTAGGTTTTGTCCGAATAGAAGTTGGCTGGGGCTATATCCTGTAGCAGCGTTCTGTCGGTTTCTTAGGGTGAAAAGTACCGATGGCAGACGGCACTCCCAGTCCTGATGTTTGTCTTGGATCCTTACTCGAAGTCCTTTCTTGAGCTCCTGATTTCGCCTTTCGGTTGGATTGGCTCGAGGGTGGTAGATTGGTGTTGTGAAGTGCTCCGTTTCCCATTGCTGGCAGTGGTCGAGCCAGGTCTTCCCTGTAAACTGGGTACCATTGTCGGTCAGTAGTATCCTCGGGTATCCCCACCTGGGGAAGAAATGGGTTTGAAGGGTACGACAGATGGTTGCAGCCTCCATGTTGGGTAGCGGGTATGCTTCGATCCAATGGGAGAAGGAGTCGGTAACCACCAGTATGTAGCGGTTCTTGCATTTGGATAGTGGGTAGGGGCCCATCAAGTCCAAACAGACGGTATCCCAGGGTTTCTGGGGTCGTCTTGGTCGTTGGTTGGCGGTGGTTGCGCGGTTGTAGCTCTTGGTGCAGCTGCACAACATACAGTTCCGTACGTAAGCTTTCACTTGGGCTCTCATTCGTGGCCAAGTATAATACTGGGAGATACTTCGGAGGGTCTCATCGCTTCCTGGATGACCTGCGAGGTCGTCATCATGGTGTTGATAGAGCAACCGTGCCTTGTAGTTTGCTGGAACCAGGATACGCCATTGGGGATCTTGTAGGCTGATGTTTCTTTCCAATAAACCGTTGTGGAGTCGGTACTGGAGTAGGAACTTCTGGTCTGCCGGTGAGTAGTTCGTGGGTGGCGTTGAGTTGAGTTCCTGCCATCGTTGCTTCTGCCCTTCCATCTGTGGGTCGTCAGCTTGGGCTCTCCGCAGGTTTTCAAGGAGTGTCGCCTCTGTTTCAATGGCATTAAGTGTTGGGGGTTCCTCTCCGGTGTCTGGTTTTTCCGGGGGCATGGTGCGGGTTAGATCATGGCATTCTTCTCCCATGGGTTCGCCAGTAGGTTGTCTGGATAGAGCGTCAGCTAATTGATTCTCTTTCCCAGGGCAGTGTTCGAGGGTGAAGTTAAACTCCTGTAGTAATAGGGCCCAGCGGGTGAGCTTAGCACGGCTGTCCTTGGAGACGTTTAGCCGGGTGATGACTTGGTTGTCGGTTCTCAGGATGAATGGCTTATCCTCCAGATATGGGCGGTAACGCTTGATAGCCCATACCACAGCTAGACATTCTTGCTCGTTGCTATGGTAGCGTTGTTCTGTGGGGTTGAGCTTGGCACTGGCGTATGCAATGATGTGTCGGTTGTTCTCAATTTCTTGATACAGAACCGCTCCTAACCCGATTTTGCTAGCGTCTGTTTGCAAGATGAAGGGCTGCGAGAAATCGGGCCGATGGAGTGGTTGTATGTGGGTTACTGCCTGTTGGATGTGTCGGAAGACAGTCGCTTTGGTGTCAGTCCATCTCCACTTTGCTTTGGTGCTGAGTAGTTCGGTGAGTGGTGCACACATTTCAGCAGAATGTGGCAGAAATTCTCGTAGCCAACCCACGAGTCCTAGGAATTCCTTGAGTCGTTTCCGGTTGGTAGGTGGCTCTGCGGTAACGACAGCTTGGATGGACTGTGGCTTTGGTTGGTTTCCTGCTGTGGTGATGACATGCCCTAAGTATTCTAGTTTATTTCTACCGATTTGGCATTTGGCGGCAGCAACAGTCAGGGTATATAACTCCAGTCGTTCGAGCACCTTTGCTAGGTGTAGCAAATGTTCTTCCCAGTTCTCGGAGTATATTATGATGTCGTCCAGATAGGCGTAACAAAACTTGTCGATGTAACCACTCAGGACGGTGTTCATCATGGACTGGAAGCAGCTTGGGGCATTTCGTAGTCCGAAGGGCAAAACCTTGAATTGTAGCTTCTCTCCATATGGGGTGGTGAACGCCGTGTAGGGTCGCGACTCTGGTGTCAGTGGTACCTGCCAGTAGCCCATCCGCAGATCCAAAGAGCTGAAAACTCGGGCAGTCCCCAAGCTTCGGATGGTATCATGTAGTGTCATCTGAGGTGAGGTGGCAGGGATGGTGATGGCGTTCAACCAACGGTAATCGATGCAGAAACGAGCCGTGCCATCTTTCTTTGGGACGACGACGATAGGTGAATTATAGGGTGTGTCAGTTGGTTCGACCAACCCTCTGGATTTTAGTAGGGTGACTTCATCTTCAATTACTCGTAGCTTTTCGCTGGAGTAGCGATATGGGCGTCGGTTTATCACCTTGGGGCTGTTGAGCTGGATACTGTGCATGGTTGCCGTGGTGGTTGTGAGGGGGGTGCTCTTGGTAAAGATGCTGGCATGCCGCTGGAGCAACTGTTGTAGCCCTGGTTGGTGGTCGGTTGGAGTGGCGCTGGTTAACTGATTTATCAGTTCTTCACTCATTTCTTCCGGAGGGGCTGGCGGGGTTGTCCAGAGGATGGCTTCTCGTTGCTGACGGCCGATGATTAGGCGATCTCGTTCAAAGTCCATTACTGCGTGATTTGCTGTGAGCCAGGGGCGACCCAGGATCACCTCTTCTCGTAGGTCGGGTAGACCAAGGAAAAATACGGAGTGTGACTGCTGTTGGATCTGTAGCATCAGGTGTCCCTGGAGGGTTGTAGAGCAGCTGGTAGTTTGATTTGTGAGCATCACTGTTTTTTCAGTCATCTGGGCGTCCGGGCTGTGAGCGAGGTGGGCTGTTCTCACAAAATTGTGCGTGGCTGCTGAGTCAAGCAAGGCGTACACTGGTTTTCCCGAAAGGTGAACAAGGATCCGTGGCAAAGGCTGGCCGGTTACCTGTAGGGTCATAGCAGCTGGCTTGGAACTCGGTGTGGGGTGGGCTGGACTCATCTCGGTGTCTTCTACAGCATCTGTGCTTACCGTGGGGACGGATGGCGTAAGGGAAGCCAGCGTGGCTGCCTTGACGACCAAGGAGGGGCTGGTGCCTCCGATGGTGTGACCAAGACAGTCAGTGGTGTTGTCCTTGGGTGTGGCTGACAGAGTGTGCAGTTGGGTCGAGTGAGCAGTCGTACCTCTTGAGTGTGCTGGTGGTAATCAGCGTGGCAATGGTTTTGGAGCGCTTGTTCTTGGGGAGGAGGGCTCGGCTGTAGTTGGTGTTGGTGGAGGCGGCCGTGGCTGGGGCACGAGAGCCGGCTTCACTGGTGTGGTTGGCGGGTGGACTCCTACTTGCCTGGCTGGAGGGGCAGAGTCCGGGTCTCTCCAGTATTTCCGTTTCCCTGAATTTTGGCTTTCAAGACAGGGCAGTCCCGATGGAAGTGTCGCTCTGGGCAGTGGTGACAGTTTGGTGGCTGGTTATAACGGGGGGCTGGAGTGATGGCGGCGGCGGCAGGTGCGGCTGGTTTCGGCTTCGGGCGCTGGGCGAGGTCGCTCTCGAACTCGGTGGCTATGGCAATCAATTCCTCGAAGTCGGCAGGTCGAGCAGCTCGTACCAGGGTGCGGAGCTCGTGACTCAGTTGACTAATGAGAAGGGAGATAACCTCTCCTTCGGCGAGGTGAGCTCCTAGTCGCTGCTGAAGTTGGATTTTCTGCCTGAGGAATTTTTCTACCGGCTGGCTGGTTTTATGGGTTGCCCCATAAAACTCCTTGTGGGCTTCAGCGATCCGGTGAGTCCCAGAGAACCGGGTTTGGAGGCGGCTTTGGAGTTGCTCCCAGGTAGAGATGAACTCGCCATATTCTTGCCACCAGGTGGCGGCGTCCTCTTGTAGTTGCGTTTTTAGCAATGGTAGCCAAGTGTAACTGGGTACACCGTGAGTGTGTAGGATGGCTATGCTCTGGGCCATGAAGCAGGCAGGGTCTTCATGTAGCTTTCCTCGGAAACAAGGCAGAAGGGAGGCCACATTGGTTACTGGAGGATGAGGTGAGACAAAATTGACCGGTGTGGCTTCCAGGGCGGGTCTCCCGCTGGACTGGATACCATGGTTGTTTGGTTGAGCCAGTGTTGGGGTAGGCTCATTGGCAGATGGTGCTGTGGTTACCACCTGGTTACTACTGGCAGGGGGCAGGGCAGGCTCGCTGCTGGACTGCATGGTAGTCACCTCCTGGTTGCTGTGGGTGTTGGTGGAACCAGATGGGTGGCTGTCTTGGCTGGCGTCAGAGGTGGGGTTTGTGCTGGGCGTGTCGTCTGCAGAGGTGGTGACAGCGGCAGCTTCGGTTTGCCGCTGAGTGAGCACCATAGTGGTGACGGTCGTTGTGGTTGCTGGGCGCCACTGGAGAGTGCTGTCTCCAGACAGTGAGGTCTAGAAGGTGGTGATTGGGTCTACTGTATACTCTACAGTAAAGTCCCACGTTGGGCCGTCAATATGTTGTGGGTGGTTGTCACAACATGTCAAAATGCCGACGGGCGGTAGAGCGGGGTCGCCCTTCTAGATCTGGTTGTTTAACTTGGCCCTGAAGAGGGCCGTTTGTGTTGAAGGAGGCCTAGATAGACCTCATCGATCTGCTCCGGGGATCCGGGAGTGGGCCCTCAGGAGTTATGGCCGGCTGGAACTTCACTGGGCTAATCGTGGATAAGCGCCAGGGTAGGTGGCTGGTGACAGTCCGGTGGTCGATCGGGCTGAGCAGTTGGGGAACTTGCAGGAACTGGTCGATCTGATGGAATAGTTCTTCCAAGCTCTCGGGTTCCCTCGGCGGGGTGCGTGCCTCCTCAATGTGGGCGTCGAGGTGATTGAATAGTCCTCTGAATCGGTCAGCTGGTAGGGGTTCCCCGTTTAGCCCTGGACGGGTCGGGTCGTAGCCTTCGATTGGACTTGGTGGTTCAGCATGCAAGTAGGTAGAGCTGCTTGCCGCGATTCCCTTCACACCCTCAGCCAAGTCACTAAGAATAGGAGGCGAGGTAGTGAATGGAGCCGCGAGCGAATCAGCGTCAGTTACCTCTGCCGCTAAAGCCGAGACCGCCCTTGACTCTTCCTTCAACGTCCAGAGTTGATGAAGGAGCCGGAGTCGCTGTATCCGCCTTCCTGCTCGCTGACGTGGCATAGAAGGAGGAAGGTGGTGAAGAAAATAATAACACTGATTTAGTTAAGGTCGCTCAACAAAACGGGGGTGGGGGGGGGTGTTTCCGCTACAGTGAGGTGCTGTGGTCAGCGACGTCACACATCGGCAGAGTAACACCAAGTAGGAGAGTGAGCTTCCTTTCAGGAGTAGTGAATGCAATGCTGTTGGCTGAGCGGTGCTGGCTTATATACGAAATTCTGTATTTCGCCTGAGGGAGAGGCTAGGCTCGCGAAAGTTGCAAGTGAGTGGGAAGTACACCTAGCGCCATCTGTTATCAGCCCGGGAAACTAACAGCGTTTTCGCCAAAGCCTACTGGAGAATGAGCGCGAGGTTCAAATGTATTTACCCCCGTGAAGCGGGGGTATGTCAAATTATAATGAAACCAAGTTAGTTGTATTGAATTGGTTAAAATGAATTTGGTCATTTAAATTAGTTCAATTCAATTCAATTTTCTCTGAACAACCCTGTCCAGAGGAGTTTATTTTCATTTGATACATAATAATACATTTTTACAATGTCTGTGTATAAATATTTTCATATTGATTACTCGTGAACACCCCACTATATAAATATGTGCTGGGGTGAAACAGTCTAGTAAGTTTTTCAATTTATGCAAAATTCCTTTCAAGTTTCTCGAAGTTATGGAATCGTTTTTTACCAACTTAGTTATCTCCAAAGTTTCTAAAATGTTCAATTGTCTGCCTTTGCCAATCAAATGCAGAAATTCAACATTTTCTTCAGCCTTGAACTTATGTCCATTATTAATGAGATGTTCTGCAAAATTTGAATCTCCTTTTTGGGTTTTCCAATCCCTGATATGTTCATTTACCCTACATTTGAAACTTCTACCAGTCTGACCTACATAACAAGCATTACAATCACCGCAATTCAATTTATAAACCCCACTTTTATCCCAGATATCAATTTTGTCTTTACTGCGCCCAAATAAGCTCTTTAAAATTGGTTTGGTTTGAAAAGCTACATCAAAACCGTTCTTTTTCAGTTGTTTTCCTAATTTATCAGAAACTGGGCCAAGGTAAGGCACCGTTATCCATGACCTTTCCCCAGTTTCAGTTACAGTAATGCTAGCACTGACTGCTAGTCTCATATTTATTTTATTTAAGATTTTATTGACAATGATTTCCTCATATCCATTTGTAATAGCTATCTGTTTAATCGTACTAATCTCTTTTTCAAAGTGATGATTGCTCATTGGAATGGTTAAAGCTCTATAAATCATACTATTGAAAGCTGCAAGTTTGTGCGATATTGGGTGACATGAGTGATGAGGTATAATTACATCGGTATGAGTTACTTTTCTAAAAATAGAGAAGTTGTGGGTTCCGGTGCTATGGTCAATATTCTTAAATCTAGAAAATTTAAAACACTATTCTCTTCTAACTCTTTGGTGAATTTAATCTTATGGTGTAAACGATTCAAATAGCTGAGGAAATTATCTAATTGTCTATTACTACCCTTCCACAAACAAATAATGTCATCTACATATCTGTACCAATAAGCAATCCTATTCTTAAAATTATTATTTTCAAAAATTCTACATTCAAGGCTATCCATAAATAATTCAGCTAGAAGGGGTGAAAGGAGTGAACCCATCGCTAACCCATCTTTCTGTTCATAAAATTTATTGTCAAACTTGAAATAGTTATATTCAGTACATAACTTCATCAATCCTAACAGCTCAGTTCTAATAATAGGATCATTAATTGTAGTTTCCATGATCTCTTCAGCTCTGTTAAGACTTTCTTCAGTTGGTATATTTGTAAAGAGATTAGTTACATCATGGATAAGGTCATGGATAACGGTGCCTTACCTTGGTCCAGTTTCTGATAAATTAGGAAAACAACTGAAAAAGAACGGTTTTGATGTAGCTTTTCAAACCAAACCAATTTTAAAGAGCTTATTTGGGCGTAGTAAAGACAAAATTGATATCTGGGATAAAAGTGGGGTTTATAAATTGAATTGCGGTGATTGTAATGCTTGTTATGTAGGTCAGACTGGTAGAAGTTTCAAATGTAGGGTAAATGAACATATCAGGGATTGGAAAACCCAAAAAGGAGATTCAAATTTTGCAGAACATCTCATTAATAATGGACACAAGTTCAAGGCTGAAGAAAATGTTGAATTTCTGCATTTGATTGGCAAAAACAGACAATTGAACATTTTAGAAGCTTTGGAGATAACTAAGTTGGTAAAAAACGATTCCATAACTAATTTAAATGACCAAACTTATTTTAACCAATTCAATACAACTAACTTGGTTTCATTATAATTCCAGCCTATTTTTAAAAAGCAGTTCTTATATTGTATTTCTCAGTTGACCTTGATTGCACTTCAGTGAGCTTCTAATTTTAAGAAAATTGTTTGATTTTAGTTTGATTAAATTCTAGCCTTATTACAATTTTTTGTTACTTTCTTGATTTTCACAGTGTTTAGTTATTGATTTGACTTGTATTTTTGCTTGTTACTCCTCCCACCAGGGGGCGTGACTTGACAACCAATCACAACGTCCGATTAACGTCAGCCTCTTTCCCTCTTAGACAATAGTATCATTCCATGCACAGTATATATAAGGCTTCTCTGTACTTCAGTTTTCAGTTTGATTGAGATTGATAATGGTGTAGCAACCGAAACTAGTTTCTCGAAGTTTTAATAAATGTGGTTGTGACACAATTTCGTCTTATTATTCATTATGGATACCTTCCACAATATCACCTTTACCATTACTAAAAAAAAAGTGAACTATAGTACCTATATAGAGTGTTTGGAAAATATGTAGGCATACCAACAAGTGGAAACTGTAGACCTACAATAATATGAGTATTCTAGATTGCTTTTAGAAAGAGCAACTACTGACTGCTCAATATAATCGTGCGTTAGTTGCACATCATTCTTTTGTTGTAACGATTAGAAGGAGTTGTGATTGCCCCATCTCTTTCAGGGAAAATAACAGAATCATCAAATTTTTCCATTTTTTATTTTATTTAATTAATATAAACTTGAAAAAACCACTTTTAAATGGAAATTAACTCACGTTATGGCGTTACGGCCGTTTCGCTCTGTTGTCTAGAGCATCGTCAGACGACCCACAGTACACTCAGTGGAGTATACTGTGGGTCGTCTGACGATGCTCTAGATAACAGAGCGAAACGGCCGTCACGCCATAACGTGAGTTAATTTCCATTTAAAAGTGAGTTTTATCAAGTTTATATTACATATTAGTGGAAACAAGATGGATCTTCAACATCATTATTTAATTAATCTTGCCACCTCACTTCCATCAAACATGCCAGCCTTGCTCCTTCTGACGGTCAATCACTGCCACTTTTACTGCTATATTTTCAAATTCAAAATTGCACAGAGCATTTTCTATCAAAATCAATGGAGATTGGAAAGTGAGTTACAAGTCAATGGTAACAATGTATGATTAAAAACCTTAAAAATCAGTAATCTTCAACTTTGAGGGGTGGTCGGGGATGGTCATGTGACCTTATAGCCTAGTTGGACGCGCGCCTCCCTTCGCCGTGCTATATCTCGAGAACGGTCAACTATATATGATAAAAATGCAAATGACCAAACTTGTAGAGAAGTTATTTATCGTTCAATTATACAATAGGCGGGCCGCTTAGCGCAGTTGGTTGGGGCATTGCAACTTCAGCTTGCTGTCGTTTCAGCGGTCGTGGGTTCGAATCCCGCTCCTCCATCTGGCATCTATGTGTGTTATCATTCACCTCATTACACACGCACAAGTATCGGACTCATGTGGGCATCACCAGCAATAAAAGAAAGATGTGCAATGCACGGGAAACAAGTTTTTAGCAAAAAACTGATTTTCATGACCTTTGAGGTTCAATTTCTTGAGTAGCACACACAATGAAGTCGTTGATTTTTCACCCATTTTTCACATAAATGCAACCATATGAGGAAGGTCTCTGCCAAATTTCAGGAAGTTAGCTTCCATTCCAAGGCCAAGCCCTTTAATGACTGGACTATAAAGTAAAAATCAAGGAAAAGCGTAGTGAAACTCCATTTTTCTTTTATAAATGAAATAAGAAAAGAAAAAGTAAATTTATTTCTAGCCATAAATATAAAATACAAAACCAATATTTTATATTAGCCTAGTTAATTACTGATAACAATATTAGTAACTGATATTGACTTTTCTGTAATTTCAGATTCTATTTAATGATGGCTTACATCCATAGAATTAATAAGGCTAAAAGTTTATCAGACTTGTTCCTAAGTAAGGCTGAGTCATTGAGCGTAAACATAGGCGACCTTCTAGAGACTGAGTGGATCAGTTACAATAAGATGGTTTGTAGAAATTTGAAGTTAAATCACAATCATTTCTCTTAGGCCACCATTTGCCAGGGAGACTCGGTCGGCCAACTTTGTCTTCGTTCTAGTCTCTGCCATTATAATAAGCCAAGGAAACTGCCTTCTTACCTAGTCATTTCCATTGTTTTGTAGTGACAGTGTCAATGATGGCTTTGACAAGTGTAGCGAGAGTGTGTCTTCTCAGTCCTCTCTTGAAAAATAGAAGAAAGATAATAAGAAAATATTGGAAAATCAAAAACTGATAGAGCTGTGAATAGAGTGCATGATTGGAGGATAATGGGCGAAGGGTCTATTTTCTGTCTACCCCCTACTCCTGCAGCCAATAGGTCCCATATACCTCAATGCCCCTTGACCGTTTTGAACAACAACGCGCCTGAAACTGTCTGCTGGTCTCAAAGACTAGAAGACCTTTTCTGTTATTAAGACTGCTGGTCTTCTATGGCTATTAAGTCCCTATCTGGCTCAATGCTTTTTGACCCTTGGAGGACTCTGTCTCCTTTGGCTAATAGGGGCCTTAGGCAGAGTCGTTCAACCAGTCGTCCAAGGGTCAAAAAGCATTGAGTCAGGTAGGGGACCAGTCTTGATGACAGAAAATGTCTTCCTCAAGTCTTTGTGATCAGGGTACAGTTTCAGGCGCGCAAAGTTGTTCAAAATGGTCATGGGGCATTAAAGTATATAGGACCTATTAGCTGAGCGAGACTGCTTGCAGACAGTATAAAAAAATAGACCCCTTCGACCATTGTCCTCCAATCATCCTCACAACTCTATCATTATTCGAATTTCAAAATGTTTCCAATATTTTCTTATTCTCTTTTAAGAGAAGACTAGGCACCACACCTGTCAAAGCCATTATTAATGCTGACACTAGAAACTATGAAAATGGCTGGGTTGGAGGAGAGAGTGGACTTGGCATATTCTACAGCAATGACTAAAGAGAGATGGCCGACCGAGACTCTCTAGCCAATGGCGGCCTTAGGTGTTTGTCTTTCTCCACCAAATAGAATGATATGGTAAGCCTACATAGAAAAACTCAAGGAGGCTGTCAATTTTTAAGATAATGCTAACTCTTATTTAATATGTTTCATCTTTAAAACTAATTATTAATGGATACCAATCCATTAGTGGAATGGGAAGTGATAGACGTGAGCCGTAGCAGGTATCAGTTCATTCAGATTAGATAAGCAAAGATCTCCTGGGCCCTCTCTGTAAGGGTGACCGATTGGATTGGCCAGTAAAAAAAAACTCTGTTCTCTCTGCTGTGGTCCCGGTGGTTTTTGGCTCCCTGTAAGGGTGGGGAGACCCTTTTACTACAAGTAAAAGGGTCTCCCCACCCTTACAGGGAGCCATACGGTACGCATTTACTTTTAGTGGGTATAAGTTATTAAAAATGCTGGTCGAGCTGAAAAAAAGGCTATTGGATTCTTGTAGCTCTATCCAAACTGAAATTACAGAAAAGAAACTAAATTTCCAATTGTACCTTGAACTATGTCATTCGAATCTTTTTGATGCCAAATAACTATCAGCAATAAATTATTCTTATCAATTCTTGGGCGAGATCAATCCCTCAAATATAACAAGGAATAAATAAAAATTGAAAACAGTGCCCACATTGCAAGAATGATAATTGAAGAAAAAACTCTCATTTTTAAAGCCTATACACGTGATAGGTAATACCAGTCCTTTTCTGTGGTGATACATAACAACTAGGTCAAGAAAATGGGGAAAAGTATTTTTGGAGATCTACCTAACATGAAAACTGGCACTGTATTTCTGTGTATATAATGTACACAAATGTATTACAGTATTTGGATTATTGTTTCAACTATTACTATCATTATTGACCGATCTGTCTGTATGTAACACGATTACATCCAATCGCCGTGACTGCGCATGATCATCATGAAAATAATGTTTTATAAATAATGTTCATTATTCCTAGGCCAGGCGATGTGTGTATAAGATATTGTTTCAAGAAATGACCCCCCCCCCCCCATCGTTTTATGGGGTGCAATTTACCCTCGATTATTGGAGTGTCTGATTTGGGTGCGGTTTTAAATTGAAATAAACACGATTTGAGAGAGTTTAATCTGTGATGTTTTCCATGACGAAATACTTAATGAACAATTTAATATTAAAACTGACACTGTATTTCACTTTTAAATAATGTTTTACTATTAACTTTTCATGTGAAATTTAACGACTTGCAGTCAAATATTTGTTAAGAATAATAAGTATAATAACTCACTTAATCTGGCCGAGCGCTTTCGAATCTATGAGATCCATCTTCAGAGGCGTGGGTTCCTAGATCATCATGTCAGTTTTTTGGTTAGAAGTGTTGTGGTTTTTGTAAAATGTGATCAAAAAGTTTGTGAGATTTAAAATTTAGTTGTTCATTGAGAATGTTTTGTTTATTGTGTGTGTGGTGTGTTTGTATATTTCAAATTGTTCCAAGGTGTTGAGTTCGTGTCTAAGAAATGAGTTCGAGTATAAGAAATCCAGGAATGTTTTACTCACATATATTGGAGATGCTTGTGAAATGCATTCCTCAAGCATCTCCAATATATGTGAGTAAAACATTATTTAAAAGTGAAATACAGTGTCAGTTTTAATATTAGAGAGTTTAATCAATGAGAAAAGCTTGATAAACCCAACGGGGGTGTTAGAGAGAAGGGTTTCAATATCTCAAAAATCTTCAATATTGAGAGTTTTTCATTTTTTATTGATAGGGCTTTTTGAGCTGAGTGGAAGAAGGTTGACACTGAACTAATTTTTAAATATTACAGAAGAGGGTGAGAAAATTTAAAAAACTCAAATATTGAGATATTTGGGAAATTCTTCTTATTAGGTAGAGTATAAGAACTCTGCAGACTTCCATTTGTAAAAATAATCCCCTTTCAACCTAGGGGCGGAAATCTGAATTTCACTAGTAAATTAAATTAACCAGGGGTTTAACAAATTTTGAACACTTTTGTTAGTGAATAATTTTTGCTTTTTATGATGGGAGGTGATATTTTAAGAGCTGCTAAAAATGCATAGTAACCCTCTATTCTATTGGATATAAAAGGTGATTGATAGAGGGCATTGGACTTTTAAAATTTTGATTATTGCAGTTTCTATAACCACTGAAAGATTAAGCAATAAGAATTGAGTCGAAAGTGCTGTTGTACTTTTTTGGAAAATATCCCCTTCTGAGTGAGGTCTCCTGATCACTGAACTTCTAGTTAAGTACCTATCAAGTGTTATTTGTGATTCAGTATAAGAAAACATAAGCCTCTTTTCCCATCGAATAAAAAATTATTTCCATATTGTTTACGAATACCGTAATGGTAATCATACTTTTCTAGGGGAAAGTCTAACAAGGCGTAGATCACAATAATAGACTACCTAGGCCCATGTATCCAGTCACCACGAAGCCTTAAAGTTGATAATAAGGCACATCCTATAAATTGCACGTGAATTTGCTATCAGTATTGAATCAAATGTTAATTAATTGCAGAGCTGGTCCCATGAGGAGGATGAGATGTTTTGTAACTGGCTTAAGCATTCTTCCCGTCTCAGACATGTTCACTGGAAGGAGACAGATAGCCCGTTCTACTATCCTCTGCCTTTGCCAAAAGAACCAATGCATGCTTCATTGAATATGGAAATTTTCAATATAATATTTGATGGGACATTTCGCTAGATTTGATGGGACATTTCGCTAGGCAAAGTGCGATTCGAAGAGTGAGAACTCACAAGTAGCCCAATTCAATACAATGGCTTTTAACATTTGTCTATTTGGTCTAAATCAACTAGAAACGTCAATAAAGTATTTCATTCATGACTATTTTGTTTCTGATGTCAAAATATTGATCACAAATACAATGTGAGCTACATAATTAATTTCTAATTTACTTTTCAATTATATAAATTACCTATGCTGAAGACATCAATTACTGCGGACATTAGCAACTGCATTAAATGTAAATCGATAGATACTATAATCCACAATATTTTGTCCGCGCCAGGAATCGAACCGCGGACCTCTTTTGTCGGTCAGAACGATCAGATTATACTGACAACCTCATTATCAGTAGATTTGATTTGAGATACGACCATAACCGGCCAGTAAAATCTATCTGGTCCAATTTTCAGATGCCATCAAGATGCATCTACCAAGATGCACCATCAAGATGATGCCACTATTTGATAAATTGCTAAATGTTCAAAACATAATCAATTTTAAATTGTTTAATTTACAGCACTGCTAAGTAAATTCGATAATTATCTTGTAACGACAATAGTTGCGTTCATTTAGTATCCGCACCGCTTAATGGTGCACCAGAAGCTAAGGCGTCTTGGTCTATTCAAGTTCATATTCATAGACGTTTAAATAGATTTAAATAGTCCTATCAAACTTTTCGGTGAACCGGTGAGCGTTGCGGCTCCAATGAACCAAACCATTACTAAATTACTGTATCTCGTTTCGTAGTAAATGAATGGCGTCCATGTGTGGACGGCTTTTCTGCTCACTCGTTATTGAGGACCCAGCATGGCCTTATTGAATTGAATTTATTTACATTCCAAACATTTGTTACAACAAACTGAGAATGAGTCAGTACATGCAGGTCATATCATACAGTCAAATCACAAGAACATCAAAATATAAAAAAAAAAACACTAATTATAACAACATTAAAATGTGATAATTATTTTAAATCATTCAAAAATCATACAAAAATGTTCATTGAATTGACATCTAAAACCTAAGAAAAGAAAAAAAAACAAAGAATTTCACCTATTAAGAAATTCGCTCAAACAGTAAAAAGCCTTCTCCACCAACCAATTTTTCAAATTAATTCGAAATTGCCTATAATCTGCTACTTTTAAATTTTGAGGTAGCAAGTTATAAATTTTGGGACCAAAATATTGGGGGGACTTTTCAAATAGTGTTGTTCTGTGAGCAACCACTGATATCCTAGTTGCATTACGAGTGTTGTAAGAGTGTGATGCATTACAGCGTTTAAATGTGTCTAGATTCTTATGAGTATGAGAGCACACTTCCAAAATATATATTGATGGCACCGTTAGTAACTTTCCAGAACGGAAAAGTTCCCGACATGTATATCTAGGAGGCTTACCATAAATAGCTCTTACAGCCTTTTTTTGTGTTTTAAACACCCTCTCTGCTGAACTAGAAGCACCCCAGACAAGTATTCCATATCTAAGATATGGAAAAAAATAACCATAATAGATGGTCATGAGCGACTTCAAACTCACCATTCCTCGAAGCACCCTCAAAGAGAAGCATGAAGAATTCAGTTTTGAGCACAATTTTTCAGCATGTGCTGACCATTGCAGGTGCCTGTCAATCAGCAATCCCAAAAACTCAACATGAGGACTATGGAAATTGATTGAGCCATCTGTTGCCTCAGATATTGAGTCATTAGCCTGACTATGTGCAGATTTGAAAGATATTACTTTGGTTTTGTTAGTGTTCATTGACAGACCGTTAGCTTTGAACCAAGCCTTTATATAATCCAGCTCTTGAGGTATCTGACTGGTCATAGAACTGAAATTAATATCAGATATTATCAATGATGTATCATCAGCATATTGAATTAATGGTCTTTGAGTGCATGATGATAGATCATTAACATATAATGTGAAAAGGGTAGGCCCAAGAATTGATCCTTGAGGTACTCCAGCATTGATTGTGGCCCATTCAGATCTGAAGACATTTTGATGAACAGAAATTTGTGTGGCCTGTCTTCTATTCACCAAGTATGACCTCAACCATGCCAACTCTCTACCCCGGAAGCCATATTTTTCTAATTTACTGAGGAGTATACCATGATTGACACAGTCGAACGCTTTAGATAAGTCACACAGCAAGCCACAGACACGATTTGAGGAGTCCATGATGGAAGATACAATATTAACAAAATTGGCCATGGCAGACTCAGTACTTAATCCTCTTGTAAAACCAAACTGGGTCTTAGCAATAATGTTATTGTTATGGAGAAAATTAAGAACCTGTTCATTGGCAGCCTTTTCAAATAGTTTTGAAAATGAGGTAAGAATTGCTATTGGTCTGTAATTACTGAAATCGTCTCTAGCACTTGAAAGAAAGATTCTAGACTCTTGAAACTTGGTATATACCTTCCTCATAGTCCAAGTGAGATCGCTAATGATTTTGGAGCTTCGGGCTCGAAGAAAAAAATAATTACGATGTAAAACAGATTTCTACTATAGGCTCTAGGTTAGTGTTCAGTGAAAATCAAAACGTTGAAAATTATGAAGGCTGATGCTTAGCCCAATTAATTAGCAACTTAATTTTTTTACAGTGAAGTGTTGACATTTTCATTTTTGATTGTGCTAAAATTGGTTTTGAAGGAAACTGACAAATGTATAGAACATGATTTATCAACTTCGAATTCCTCAAAGTGCTATACTATAAAGACTTCCGCAATGGCAGATACCGGTATTGAAAACAGCATTGAATAGCTGATGGAAATCGTTGAGCGCTTCTACACAAAAATATCAGTCACTGCCGGGAATCGAACCGAACAGATCTACATGTTTTGAAATATTTTCTTAAATTATTTTAAATCATCAAATTGAAAAAAATATAAAAATATTGATGCATGATACGACATATATTATGAGATCTGTTGAACATGAAGAAAAAGAATCAAAACTCTTTTTCAAGAACTGCCAATGTGCATTTTTTGTGAATTGGGAAGCATGTAAATGATGTTTATAGAAACATTGGCGGCGATAGCGGGCCTGCAGGGCCCGCGGTGCGGGGGGGCCCGTGAGCTGGAGGGGCCCGCAAGCCTTGACCAGGTTTTTTTGGGGAAATTTTACTGGGACCCGGGCTATCATAAGAAAATATTGTTATTAACAATATTTATGTAAGTATTGTCAAAAAATTACTAAAATAAGCTAAATGTCTGCAGGCATGATTGTGTATCCAAAACTGCAATAACCATTATTTTTTAGATATGGTAGCAGTATTTATTATTCACTGTTATGATACGAAGTATGTGTATTGTTTATCGTTGGCAGATAAGTAATGCATCAGCTACAATCCGACCACAGACAAAAGAACATTCGCACATTGTATCACTGCAGTTACCACTCCCCCACAGCTCCAACTCTTGTGCGAGTGAGAGCGACAGCTTTATTGCCCTCTCAGCTTTATCTAGAATTGACAACCCTGTAAAATCGTTCGAAATAGAAATATTTAATGCCTCATTGGATATTGTAATTAATCAGATACAATACAGGTTCTCAAGTTTACAAATGGTAGTCAAAAGCTTTTCTTTTTTGAGACCGGAAAACTTGACAAAACTTCCTGAGAAAGATATTACAAAAAAGCAATTGTCTTCATAAATAAGTATCCTGATGAAATCAATGACCAGCTAACGGGAGAAATACTCTCATTCAGGTCATTGTTATCAGATGAGATTGCCGCAAAAAAAAACTGTCAGAGATATAGAAAAACTGCTGATTGAAGAGAATAATTTTCTCTTAAGTAGCTTTCCAAACCTTGCCACAACGGTGCAATTGTACCTCACCCTACCAGTGACGACTGCAACGTCAGAAAGAAGCTTTTCAAAATTAAAGCTTATTAAAAATTATTTGAGAATTACTATGAGCCAATCAAGACTAAGTGATTTGGTGATCCTCAGTATTGAACAACAGGAAACGCGAGAAATTAATGTAGATAACATTGTGGAAGAGTTCTTCTTTTGAAAAAACGTAGATTAAGCCATCTTCAATAACTCAGTGAGTATGTGGCTGTAAAACTATGATAAACTGTCTCCACTGACAGTATTTCAATTATTCAACCACAATTATTTTTATATTAAGTGATTGTGTAAATAGTTGTTCAATTACCTAAATAACTTACTAACGATTAGGTACCATACAATGAACAAAACTACAAAATTCTCAGTTTAAAGCATTGACATTGGATAAACAAAGGTCACGAGGTAATCCAAAAAGTATATACTAGAATAGATGAAATACGAAATGCTATTAAGTGATGTCTACATCACTTAAAACTTAGTTGTGAGTCAGAAGCGGAATATTCACAGAAAGGTCTTTGCCTAGGATCCACCCGAAATACCTGTAATAATAGTTTTAAAGACATTATAGGGGGAGGGGGGCCCGATGAACAAACTTGCGGGAGGGCCCGCGGGTTCTTATCGCCGCCACTGTATAGAAACCGAAGCATTTACCGAAGTAAATGACAAGGTAAGTATAGAGAGGTTATGCACCTAGGTTGAATGGTGCATAATTTATGCCTATCAGCATAAAATTGATGATGATGATGATGATGATGATAATAATAATAATATTATTATTATTTGATTTATCAGGTCTTGAATACTCTATTGTATTGGTTTATTTTCATAATATTTCAGCATAATTTTTAATTACATGTATCAGTTCATCGAAATCAAATAAAACATTACATTCAATTTTTACATCATTGCATTGTAATTCACTATACAATTATGTAATTCACTATTTACCTAATTATGAGAAAGCTATATATACCAAGTTTCAAGAGTCTAGAATATTTCTTTCAAGCGCTAGGGCACAGACGGACGGACGGTCTTAACGACAGACTCGATTTCAGCAAGGCCCTGTTGGGTCCTTAATAATCTGAAGAGTCGCTTCAAGGTACCCCTCTATCTACCTTAGCTAAGAACGGATTTGAGATACCAATTTGAAAAAATCTTGACTTTCAAAAGGAGATCTCCAAGTAAGGTTCATAAATACAGAAAATTCAATTGAAGTGAAGGTGAGTTTACTAGCTGGCAACACTAGTGATTAGCAACACTACAAACCTATTCATCAATGTTATCAAGATTTGAGATTCCAAAGCCATCCCAGCAACTTCCATATTTTAGGTCTTCTTTGAATGTTTCAAAGTTAATTTTTACCAATTTAGTTTTATCTGGCAGATTTTTCTCGGCCATATCAAAGGTGCACTTTACATGGAAATAAGTGCAGTAGTGGTCAGTGATATTAGTTTTCTGTTATCCGTATTTATTGACTGTAGATATTAAACTAAACTTTTAAGAAATTCGTTTATATTTAAAGATAAGAAGGTGATCGGATCTTGATTTGAAAAATATGTGATCTATGCAAGTATTTCTATGGTCTTGTGATCGTGTAGTTTTATTTATATATGATTTGAAGACATTAATTTGCATTACACAAAGATATTCATTACTCAAATTATCATTCCCTATTATGTCTATGTTTATTTCGCCTATTAAGATAATGTTATCAGTATTTATTGACTGTAGAGATGAATCAACTTTTAAGAAATTCGCTTATATTTAAATAAGATGATCGATAAAGGGCTATTGATAATTTGTAATTTTTTCATCAGTTTGAAAATCCAGGCAGATTGTGTTTGTAGGCAATCCTTATTTCTATTCTATTGAACACTACAAACCGACCCATTCATCAATGTTATCAAGATTCACTTCAAGGTTTACTTCATTCCTCACAAAAATACACAATCAGTAAACTTATTATTGCTTATTGCAGTATAGCCATCGATATTAAAATTAAATTCGAAAGAGTTGTCAAATCAAGTTTCAGAAAGAACAATAGATTAAATCAAAACTTGTTTTACTATTGCCTATATAATAAAGAAATAAAATCTTTCTTAATACTAAGTATATTCATGTGAATAATATTGGAAAGTTTATCTGTCTGTCCGTGATAATTTAGTGGATTGAAAGAGAAAAAATCGTTTACTTCAATTGTGTCATTATTGTGATAGTATATAAATGAATCATCCAAGTCTACACAATTCATTTCAGTCATTGAATCAGCAAATGATTAACAATACACTGGAATTACTGTTTCCATTTTTTGTTGATTTGACATATCACATCCCTCGCGTAAACAACTAATAAATCAATAATTGGCCTCGGTTCTAAAATGAAAATTCTATCTACCATAGTCGGTTTTATTTAGAAGTGCTAGGATTGCTGTAATGTACATCAGACAGTGTTATTGAGTCTATGCTTGTGCTCATTTTTTGGTTTTTGGCAACTGACACATGTATTAGGGCCCTGTGATTTATTAGGACATGTTTTGAAATCATGACCCTGTTGAGCGCAATGACCACAAATTTGGGATTTGCTCTTACAATATTCAGCAACATGTCCAATACCTTGGCACCTGGAACAGCGGGAGACCAATAAGTTACATAGTCCTTAACCCTACAAGACGACCAATCCACGTATATACGCGCTTTATTGGTCATTTCTCGCCGGATGTCCGGAGAACATTCGATCACCCAATGAGTATGCTCTCAACTTTTTGCCCTGCTTTAAATAATGGGGGAAAATCCTGGTCATTTTTTTATCTATTGTGCTTGAGAAGTTCCTATTATAAATGTCATCTAATTTCAGATTGCTCTCATCAAGTTCTGCTGAGAGGTTATATATAATGACTCTTTAACTTGGCTTTTTCAGTTCTGGTACGCTAATTTCGAAATTCTTATTTTCCACTATATTTTCCCCTAAAACTTTATTTTTATCCTCTGATGGGTCCATCACTAGCAAAACTCCACCACCACGCACATTCATTGCCTTCTTAATTTTCAAAGATTCCTCTTTCAGAATATTTTTCCTCAAAGATTTTCGGATTTTATCACTTGATTCACTTCCACTACCTTCTATTATGCTTGGACTGCTATGACTATGTTATTTATTCCCACAATATTACGCAATTGTTGTCCCATCTCAGGCTGCTGCTTCACCTTGTTCATTCTCCCTGGAAGCTAAACCGTCTCAGCAAACGATCTAGTAGTCGTAGATTGTACAGTACTTTAATGATATCTTTTGAGAGCTGGTTCACGCTTTTTTCAATTTCTCCAGCCTGTTTAACATTTCATTGTTTAAAGAGTATGTTATTGAATTGTATTTCGATGAATATTTTTTGCTGTTTTTTCGATTGTTTTACAATGAAAGGATGATAATTGTGTGATTTTTAGTTTTGTCACCTCATGGAGATACTTTAAGATCTTTATTACTTTACCTTTAAATTCATTATTGATTTCTCTCATTTCACGAGCTTTCTATGTTTACTAGTAATATTATTGAATGAACTCACAGCTAGCGCTCAAGTATTTACTTTGCTGGCTGTGCCAAAAATGTGTTATACACTTTATATTGTGAATTTTCTTATATTTGTATTTTTCTATTTTGGCGAAATAAAAATATTATATATATATTATTCTTTTCCTTGGTTTGAGTGTTGCGTCTCATCTCAACTCTGGTTACTATTATTGCGAGCTTGTTGCAAAGCGAATTATATTGATCAAAATCGCTTCTGGATAGTTTTTTTCTCAAAGGGTGAAACCTTTTACCCCAGTTAATATGGTCAGAATACAGTTCGTAAAGAGCTCCCACGTCTTCCATAAGGATCTGGTCGATGATGGTAGATATGTTGCTCGGATTAAGATCAACTTCTACGTTGTTGAGGCTGCGACTCTATGCTTATTACATTACTAATTTGGTCCTGATCTCAATCTTCTTCCTCGAATTCAGGTGTCAGGAGAGATGGTAATTTAACCAGTGAACGAAGTTTCGCCGGCTTATCCATTATTGGAGTTTATTGAAACTAACAAGTTTTTAGCACTTAAATTCACTATTAGAAAATACGATTAAAAATAATTGCTGACTGCTCGATACTGCGAAACTACCTCTTCTAACTACGATGTCTACTCTATCGCGTTTGGCTGACTACTGACTATATATCCAGTGCAATTGATTAACAGTATAATATATAGATATTGGGCTGACGTGTATCTGGGCTTAAAGTGTTATTATTGGGATTACCAAATACCATAATAAACTGTGTTTTATATATGGTTAAATGTTTTTTTTTCTACATTATTGTACAGTTTAATGAATAGTTGTTCATTTGATTATCGATCGGCCTATTCATAATTATTAATCAGTTTGTGGACATAGATTCCAAAGTTCAGCATTAGCTTAACGTTAATAATCTGTTTTTCTTTTCTTGTAATTGCCAGCCTTATTTTAGCTATAGAACCTGTAACAATACATAGGCATACAATTTTCTGCGTCATCTGCCAGTGTCAATATTGACTTGATATAAAAATTAAAAGCATACAACCAACCAAAATATTTATTCACTTTTATTGTAAAAATAATAAATCAACATTTGAAATGCGTTACAATATTGTTCCATTATGCTGTGATGAACAGCAGTTTTGAATGATAACTGAAATAAATAATCGACTATTATCAAATTGATTGCCTTATACAGTTTATCAAAAACATTCGATGCAACTAATGCAAAAGCATTGTTAATCACTGTAGAAAAAATGGAAAATTACTCTTAAGCTTTTTTAGTATTATTCATAATTAATAAATTAATAAGACCAATAGAAAACCATAAAATGTTATTGAGTACATTTATACAAATTAACTTTGTAAGTGAGCCATTAGCAATTTTTATGACAATCGATTCAAATAATATTCTGCATTCAAATAAACAACCTGCCTTAATCAGAATTTCTCCGACATAATAAATTTTATGGGAAAACGGGAAAAATGGCAAATTCTGTTTCTTAAACTTCGAAAACAATATCAATTAAAATTTAATATTAAAGTATTATTATTTATCCATTATTGATGAAAAATTAATTACAAATATAGCCATGAAAACAAAAATTATGGTTCTAGAAACGGTGATGTATTGTAATCTTATTCCAAGTCAAAGAGTTCCTTCGAGCAAAAAATAGCACTAGGAAATTAATGTCTCCCAGAAAGCTATTGAAAATGATAAATAGATGAAATGATATTAAAGTAAAAATGAATTGATAAGGAAAATAAATATATAAGTAGGTTATCAAAAATAATAACACATTTAAACCATAAGTGCATTATCACGGCATTATCAAACTAAAGCTCATCTTTCAGATCACAAATATCTTCCATTCAATACGTAACAAATAAGTAGTTTAATTCACTTTCGATTTTTACTAGAAAAGGGAGTTGATGATTAAAGCTAGAAATGAAATAACAGCTCGTGCACAAATTATTTTTTTAAATGATCACATGTATAACGAGCATATTTAGAACGTTGATATGTTCTATATCTGAAACAAACTAAGAAATTTATTTTCTAATATTTAACAAAACTATTATATATTCAATAGAATAAACCATGCACAATATAAAACAAAGGGGCAAAAGAATATCACAAGTCATGTCAGACAGCTTAATTGAAGATGGTGCATTTATATTAAGAAACTAATTATTTGATTAATTGGTTTATAAATTAGTATGCATTGTATGAACTTAAGTATTTATTTAATGATTTTAGAAAATACAACCAAAATCTATTGATGCAATACATTGAGTATAAACTGTTTTCAGTAAATGTAGTGAAAATCACAACACATTGCTAAACCAAATTCATTGAGACAATAATTTCACTACAGATATTTCATCTTATCGAAAGATAGAGATTAGATTTCTATGAAACACAAAGGCCAAATCGATTGGCATCGTAGTCATAACTTAGTAGTGAAACAAAGCTTGCTCCAGCAAGGCTGGTGATAGGCCTAGCCCAGCGCCATCACATGAAAAATGTTCCCCAACCAAAAGTACGCTTAATCGGCTCCCAATAAAAACGGTCCCAGTTCTCCAGAGTTCCATCAGCCTCGCTGAAAATAACCCAAGAATACATTATTGATAAGACCATTGAAGCTGTCTAGGTTCCTTAAAAAATGACATTATTGAAGATAAATTGTTCCAGGCTCTGAATTTTTTATGGTAGATACTTATTACATAATAATAATAATAAGTGTATGGCTTTCATTGGTGGGGAGACCCTTACAGGTAGTTCCATCTCGCCATTTTAAGCCCTGTTATGGAGAACATGGTAGACCTACTATTTTTGATAGGTTCCGAATCACTAGGTAAGTGATAATATAGCTTATAACATCAAGTCATTGTAGCACGTTCACCCATCCAATCACGGTCTTGAGTGCTTGTGACTGAACATCCCGATCGCAAAACAACACGCTCACCGCCAATCACCACCCACTTATTACATTACACTTGAATAAACCTTATACGAAGCAGAAAAAGCGCGTGGTTTACATTTCCAATGTTATCTTATCGGCGATACTATATGGGCCGAAATTCATCACTAACAGACGCGTTGTGAAGCAGAGGCAAATTTTATGCCTACCGATGCAATCCAAGCGTCTATACTAAGAATGAGTCTTTCTACCTATGACGAAGTGTGGGATAACATCTCACAGCTGCAGAAATTCCCTGTGCCAAAACATTCTGCTCATATAGATAAAATCGGCGCGTTTTTTCTGCCGCGCTTTTTCTGCCTGTAAAAAGTTCTCCTTGCACTACTTCCAAACATCCAAACATGGCTCCATCCAAACCTTGCACCAGAACATTGCTTGAAAATTTTCAATTTCAACATATATTGTGTTACATATAACTGTAAAGAGGAAGAAAAATTCTGCAAAATGATACAACTGATTTCACCAGCTAGAACAATTTACAAAATGTCAGATTTCCAATGTCTGGGGAAATTTTAAAAGGCTGCAACTAGTAAACAGATTGGTATAAAAAACTAATATGTATTTTTGTTATTGACCCTTAACATTAGGCAACTGATGGAAATGCATTAAGCATGTATTCTTTCAATGCAAAAGTCGAAAAAACTTTCAGACTACGTTTTGCGCGACTTTATGGGTGTCTACAGCTTCCGTTCGGTCGCTACTAGTAGCGACTCAGCAGCGCTGCCGTATCCCTTCACATTAGACGACTCAGCAGCGCTGCTGATAAGGACGTGACTCATTATTCCCTTTACAAAAGTGAAAGACAATAAAATTTCAGAGATTTGATTTTTTTTTTTAAATTCCTTCATGCTTTATTTACTCTACTGATTACGTACAAACTTGAATTTTCTTGTATCATAACATTTAAGGAATTTATGGACGATCTAATTTAAATTGGCAAAATTAAAAGATTTGATAGAATTCTCAAATATATGCTAGGAGAAAAATTTAAGCTGCTAAATAGGTACTCAGGAAAAGTAGTAAAATATTTTAGAATTTTTAAAATGCGAATATTTTGAATGAATTTGATGATAAAATTCATGTTTTTAATAGAGTTTAAAACAGGAGGTTTTCGATTCGACCAGGTTTTTTTATTTTTTCATGTTTGTACATCAATTACTCGAGCACTATGAAACCGGAATCATTCAGCGGTAGTACCATTCAAGTTTTGCGAGGGTTGGCTCAATACTTGGCCCAATACCAAGTCCAAATTACCAACATCCTCATTTGAATTTTGTCCGAATAGGAAAAATACTTAGCCAGTACCATTAAAATGTTTTCGTGACTGTTAACTTTGAAAAATAATTATTTAAAAAATCTTGAATGTTATTTTCAACTGTAAAAGGGTATAGTATATTTGAAATTATTTTTAAAATTCTCCATTTATAAAAAATCAATTTGCGTAAGTCATCGTCCATCTTGGAACTGAACAATACCAACATGTACTACCAGCTGCAGGGCTGCTCACTATTTGCATTGTGTTCTGTTTGTATTATTAAAGTCATGTGGAGTCGACAATAAAGTCGCGCGACTGAGTCGCCTAATGTGAGGGCGCGCTTATCTCGCCACTCACTATGAGTTTACCAAATTTTATAAAAATCTGAGATGGCGAACGCAAAAAGTGAGCTGATTTGACGTGGAATGACCCTATTTCAACTGGTTAGTCATAAAATGTAACAAATTACGAACGAGAGTTCCTATCAATGACCATTCACTTAATTCTATCCTAAAAAAACTCAATAAATACTAACAGAAATTAGTGATTTCATAAAGAAAATACTGTGTTATACCTTTGAGGAACTCCCGACTGTGCCAATCGAAGATTGGTATGGTCCTGTTGTTGGTCAATTGTTAAGGTAACGGTCGAGTAATGATTTGCTGGCCATAATTTTGATCTCCATCTTTGAACGATTTTCTTATGTTCCACCTACAAATTACAAAATATCACACATTAAAAATAGTACAATTTCATCATAGTCAGCATAAATAAATATTTTTAGCTAGAGCACCTCAGTGTGAAGTAATACACTAACGCTGTTCCACAATGTATTTGTTTCAAAGCTTATAGCATTGCTAAATTCCTCCCTCAATTTTATAAAAATATACAGAAATGAGAAATTCGTAATAACAGCTAAAGATTAGTATTATTCAAAATGCGTCAAAAACTTGTAAATGCATAAAAACCAATAAATTATTTTTTCCACTGTTCTAAAAATTAATCAATTTCCACTGCTAAAAGGATGGCAATTTTTGACAACACTCACCAATTCGATGAATTCTCCGTGAACATTTCCACCAAATAGTTCAAATTTACCGTTTTTCTTGGGTTCTAATTTTACAGGACCGTTGGTGAAGGCTGTTACCATCTGAAACAAAAAAAAAATATTAAATGAAAATTATAGATGCTATGAAAATTATAATCAGCAGTGAGGAAAGGATATCACGTGGGCTATTGATTCTCGAAAAGTTATGTCACAAATCCTTATCCTACTTCTTGTTTTACTTTCTTGCATGTAATCAACTTATTGGCCACTAAGAGAAAAAAGTTACGGTATTTCCTCGCATTCTGATATTTCAATTAATGGACACGCCCCCTCTCAGTCAAGTAATAGAGCTGCTATTTATGCACTCATTATTATACGTAAAACAGCTGATTCCTGCACTCTTTTACTTTGTCGCACTCCAGGTTTGCCAACTGTAGGACTCGTGCCTTTGCTGCACTTGAGAAACCGTTCCGCACTCATCTTCAGCTCGTGTGTAATGCATTTCTCTCGTGCAGCAAAGAGCCTCTTTGCACACTAGTTACACAAATAACTATTTCCATATCTAAATGGCTCATCTATACACATTAAACATGGATCGCAAAAGTGTACTGGATCGCGATCCATATTCAGCTTTGATGGAATATTGACCGATTTAAAAAATCTGCAACCCGTATTGAGCCCAACTGCTAATTTCTTTAAAAAAAAAAGTGTAACTTTATACCATGCTATCGCTTTAATAGTAAATTACCATCAAGTTTGCTATTATTACTGTATTCAAATATTGCAACGTTTATAAGCAACTTTTGGTCAAGAAAATTATCTATTTTCTCACTTAAATTGTCACTTTTGTTTATTTTCTCTGTATTTCTTTTTTCTAAATTACACTTTTTATTGTACTGTTACGGGTTCTTCTATATCTAAAATAACGCTGGCAACACTTGAATTTATCACTCGCACTTTATTAACACAAATAATCCACAACTTGCACTAATCAGTTATTTCTTACACAAAATAAGCAATCAGAAGCAGATAAACTGATCTATTATTAAATAATAACTGTTCAATAAACTTTCCAATAATTCAAGAGGAACGTCGAAAAGAACAATTAACTTATGTAGCACAAGTCCGTAATACAATAAAGCTATGATTAGAGTCCACTGGTATGAATTAAATAGGAAAAAGAATTATCACTAGACACAGTATACGGTAATTAATTATCAGAGAACTGTCACTACTTGCTTATCACGACGAATTTCAAAGAGGACTGACTCCACGTTTACTCAAGTGATCGCTTTATATAGGCTTTTATTTCAACTAGGAAGACGGAGATTTCTCTACCGATTTCTAAATAAACAAATAAGAAGCTCTTGCATATTCCACAATATTCGATAAGATTCCATTAAATTCTAATCAAATACCTAGAACATTCTGCAAAGCTCCAAGTAAACATCATAAAAGTGTCAAAAGAAGATTAATTAATTGCTTAGAAGTCAACATTTACAAATTGAACCGCTGAAACCACTGTTCCTTCTTTCTCTCCATTTTCACTACAGTACTATTTAAATTTCGTGAAATTTATGATAACTACTGTCAGTAGCAAGATATTTTAGAAAACTGAAGCGATGTTACTCTTACATGATTGGGAAATGAGAATGCATCACTCAACTGAAATGAAAATAAAGAGTTACTTACTTGTATATCTGTCAGCGCCCTGTAGAGTTCTTCGCCAGTACACTGGAAGTTATGGCTGCTATTTAGAGTAGTAGTATCTGTTTTCTTCTGTTTTTCATTGCTATCATCTAATTTGTTAACGTTATTCATTTGCATCTGCGAACAATCAGATAAGATTCGCAATGTTATCGTTCATGTATTAGATTAGATTGGAATTAAAATTTTAGAATCACAGTACTATATTTACAAAGATTCATCTATAAAGTATCATGAGTTTCAGTGAAATAAGGCAGGAAAGGTTGCTCATAAGTCTTACAAATGATATTAGAAAAATATATTGTATCGCATCAAGTTGATACACAGCTTATTAACCAGCAAAACTGGATTCCTGAGATAATAAAAAACAATTAGTTGTATATTCTCTTGAATGGGATATCATGTTAACTTACACGTTACCCATGAGCCTTGTCTCTCATCGAATGAAGACATTTAATAGATAATCGATCATATATTTTTGTAAGAACATGATTAGATCTAAAGTTACAACAATACGAGAAATAAACACACATGTTTGATGAAATCAGGTTTGGCATAAGTTATACTATTATGTTGTACTGTATACCTTATACGTATAAGGACGGGTAGCCACCAAATGCTGCGCTGTACAGTGTTTAGCTGCGTTACAGGGGCTTTGCAAACAAAAGCGCAGCAGACCTGAGCTGCTCCGCATCTGCTCCTTGAGTGCAGTGAGGATGGTGGGGGAAGCTGTATGAAGCTACAAAACCGGACTTGGGTCGGTTCGAAGCATGGCTTCGTGCCGGTGCCCGGCCGTTCATTGAAAAGCATTGATGTGGGATGAACAGCTTTCCCAGCACACTGAGCACAGCAAAGCTTTCGGTGACCGGCCGCCATTTTGTTTTTAGGATGAAGCCCACATAGGTCTGAGACCTGTGCGTGGGTAATGAGTTGGATGATGGTGATTGATGAGTTGGACCTACAGTTTTAGGTTAGTTGTATATTGCTAGTAAGTTACACAATCGTCCGTTTTTAGAAAAAAAACCCTGAAAAAATAGTCTTAGTGGAATCAAATAAATAATGAAAAAGGAATAATAGCGATTGATATGGAAAAAATATAACAGAAATCACATTGAATGAAGGAATGTATAACTAATAAGAATTAAAATAGGGAATTCACAATGATGAAAAAATAGGATTTCGAATGTTGCAATAATCGTCTTTAATTGACTGTTTTCTAGATACGACCCTTCACCTGACTCTATATTCATCAGCTTCTATTAATTTTCTACTCTGGAACACAACAATAAACTAACCTCAGGTACATAACTTTAGAACTTCTATGGCAAAAGACAGATGACGACTTACCTTTTTATTAAAGCCTGATGATAAGTTTGAAATTTGGCTTTCATTATTTACGGGTGCATCCTTTTTAGGAAGAATCATACCTTTTGAAAACTCTGTAAAATTAAATAGTTTCAATAAAATTAGTAGAACTGGTGTTGATATTGTGAAATATTTCCATAATTGAAACAAAACAGAGGTTGTCAAATTTCACTAAACTTTAATAATTTGGAACACTAAATTTGGCACAAAGCATCCTTTAAAGTCGGATTAAAAAATATTGAAGGATCTAATGAATTTAATATGAAATTCAACTCAATTCAATTTTGTGACAGCTATCATCAGTTATCTACCAGAATAGAAAAACTCCAAACTGTATTTCTGGGTAAGACTGGGTAAAATGCTAGTTTTCAATGATAGAGTAGTACTACAGTTATGATTCCGCTGTTAACAGTTTCAAAAACCAGGGCTCTGTAGCAAATGTCATTGAAACTATTTAATTGAAACAAAACAGAGATTGTCAGATTTCACTAAACTTTAATAATTTGAGTCACAGGACCATGGTTTCGTGTTTTACCAACACATCTTCGGCTGTACTGAACGAAGTACTGAAAGAAGTACAGCCGAAGATGTGTTGGTAAAACACGAAACCATGGTCCTGTGACTCAAATTATTAAAGTTTAGTGAAATCTGACAATCTCTGTTTTGTTTCAATTAAATAGTTTCAATGACATTTGCTACAGAGCCCTGGTTTTTGAAACTGTTAACAGCGGAATCATAACTGTAGTACTACTCTATCATTGTAAACTAGCATTTTACCCAGTCTTACCCAGAAATACAGTTTGGAGTTTTTCTATTCTGGTAGATAACTGATGATAGCTGTCACAAAATTGAATTGAGTTGAATTTCATATTAAATTCATTAGATCTTTCAATATTTTTTAATCCGACTTTAAAGGAAGCTTTGTGCCAAATTTAGTGTTCCAAATCGTTGCCGTTTTTGTGAAATCACACACTCTCCTACTCTCTCTTATTTTATAGATATGTATAGTTTCAATCAATTAATGGTACCGTATACTATTACTATATCAATAGATAGTAATATCAATTCAGTTCACATTCTTCCACATCATGAACATCTTAGAATATCTTACAAATTCTATGTAACAATAAACAATAAAGAAACTTTAATTTGATATATAAAGCAATAATCTAAATTAAATAGTTCGTCTATATGGATTATTGAAATATGAAGCGCAAGTGTTTATTTATTTTTTTAGACATGTACGAAATTGAAATGTACTTTTAACAATAAATATTTCAATTCTAAAATTAATATATTAATAAACAATAAATAATAATAAAGAACAAAAGATGATATTAAAATTAAAATTTTAGTGAAGATACCTACACTTCGATAAGATACCCTGCAATACAAAACTTTCATAGTTTGCTGGGTTATAGTTTGCATTAGTTTATTAGTTTGCAGCAATAGTTTGAATTATTTCATCTTCTTTTAAGCAATGCTCTGTTAAAATAGCTATATCGGGATCCTCTTATTTGAAGAATACTTCTATTGTATCTATTTTGTTAAGAATATATTGAATATTCTGAAGGAACACAGTGAATACTTTATTCCTTTCTACGTTATCGATGTTTTTATATAGTGAACTAGATCTGCCTGATCTCTTAGAATTTTGGGAGCCAATCAGATTGTTACAAGAGTTCCTTCCACATATGCTATCTTTATGACGATTAACATCTTCTACAACTGCAGATCTAAATTAATTGTCTGAAACTGGTACCCCTTCCCGGTTTTGAGCTACTTTACTATAAAATGGTCATTAGAGGATTGTTCAGGAGAATTATTGACAGTAGATTGCAAACGACTACCAATCAGCTCTTCCAGTCTATTACAAAATATTACTTTGCCAGATCGATTTGGATGCAGACCTTGATTAGTGAAGTTTTGTCTTTTCAGTCTTTCATTTCGAAAACAAATTTCAAATTTTTATAATTCTTATTTTTTAGGCTGTAGATCACATTGCGTTGATTCATTTGTTGTCATAATGGTTTCATTTAGCTCATCAAACCTACACTTATTATTACATTAGTTTTTTGGCTGAGTGGCACATCTCTTTAATTCTCTCATTTGAAGGTCTGAAGGTGAGAGTCAAGCCTATACACGGCTGGAAATCCGAGACTTCTTGGCTGTTTTCCTTCTATACGACCTTTAATAAAATACAGCTGAATAATTAGTTTTCTTATCATATCTCGGCTACTTATAATCCAATTTTTATGAATTACATATAACGTTTTTCCAATAAAAAGCCTAATATTTTTTATCGAAAAACTGTTTCTGATAAAAGCAACAAATCCCAAAGTAATGGAAGTTTAAAAACTTTATTTGGCCATTTTGGAAAATTTAGAAATTAACAAATTGATGTGAGTTACATGGATTGGGGTATATAAGCTACCTCAAATTTCTATGCAATAACTTGATTCGATCGTTAGTTTCCTCACTAGAACGATTAAATGAACAAAAAAACTTATTTTTCCTCAGTTAATCAAAATCACACTTTTCGACCACATGCCATGTACATGTTTTTGAACTCATCTGAAAGCTTATGTCTGAATTGGAGCTGTTTTTCATGTAATAAGTTAGTTGAAATCCCCAGAAAAATATTCTAGAGAAATCTGTTTGAAATTCCAGCACGAAATTGGAAAATCAACATTTTTGAACTTGACCCCTCATAAAAACTGTAAATGATGTAGTTTGGCAACGAAAATAGACTGATATATTTTGCAATATTTTCTTATTTTTTCAACAATAGCTTTGGAGTTCTAGTCCAAAAATTAGTTTCTAAGTTATTGAGCATTTATTAGAAGGAAGTAGACATATTTTAGAAACTCGATATTTCTCGAAAACGAAGCTCGATAACCTCCAAACACTCGCAGAACGGACTTTAGTGCAATTTGAATACCTGAGTTTAATTATAATTTTAGATTTTAATTAATCAAGTAATGAACGTTACCTACCTTCTTTCAGTGAGCTAATGTAACAACTTAGTTTTTCCTTTACTATTCCAGGACCTTCAGCATATAAGAAACTTTTAATGATATCACCATCAACGCTCTTCTCTTTAGTGGTGAAATTGACCTAGGAAATAATATAAGGTTTCATTAAGGAACTTTATATTTAAGTTAACATTCTAATAGTTAGATCAATTATAGAAGAAACATACTGTACAAAACTATGTGAACACTTACAAGAGTTTTAATTGCAGTCTAGTCAGAATACAGTGATGAAGTACAGTATTAAATGTTGTTCATTTGAATCCGCAGATGATGTGCTACCTTGAATATCTATTCTTGAATAGGTTATTTAGGGCCGTATTTATGAACACGACTTATCTAAGAACGACATAGAAAGGCTGTATTATATTGAACGTAGTTTACAAGCTAACCTAAAATTGTGTCATATTATCAGGCACTATTAAATAGCAAACTGATTATGCTGTAAAGTTGAGCAATATTAATATATAAATTAATCTAAGTTAATTGTACAGGTTCAAAAAATCATGAAACTGTTTTTCTTATTAGTCAGTCATCTGGTAACCTTGAAACATAAAATAATATGCATGAAAAGATAAAGATACTGCACTGCATGTAAATTTACAGTTACTGTTAGGCCTACATAATTATTAATATATTTTGAATTATTATTTTCTGTTCTCGAATTTTAAAAATATAGCATTTCGATGCAGTGTAGTGAGCCTGCCAGCAGACCAAAGAACTGCATCCATTCTATTTTGTAGAGAAAGAATTCTATCCTAGTGTGAATAAAAATGTATAGCTTACAATTCGATTTATATAAAAGGAGTAAAAATAGTTTCAATAAGTCAAATATACAGTGAATTGCATTGCAATGGTGCAAAAATTGAATATGATTTTTCATTCATTTTATTTTTATGAGCCAATGCTATACTAAAAATGAAACCAAAATATGATACAACACAACAATCTAAGAACGGCTTCAAGTCTGCTCTTTACCTAACTTGGCTAAGAACCAATTTGAGATACCGATTTTAAGCACGACTTGATTTTCAAATTAAGATCATCTTTAAGGTTCATAAATAAGAACTTAAATTGAAGCATTGCTTATACTGGGTGAGTTTACTAGCTGAAAAGTGAGGTTATAAGCCAACTCAGTTGTCCCTGCAACATTTATGTAGTGCAAATTCTTATATTGGTGTAAATTGGAGTTGTTTAATGTAAATTATTCATGTTAAATTATATATCACGAGTCAGGTCTTTGTTTAGAGAGCTGGGAGGCTTTGTGTTACAGCTAATCACTGGCTTGTCACGTCATAAACCTGTAAGTGTAAGTAAGACTTATTGCCGCTTATTGTCTGACTTATCCAAGTCGTTCTTTGATAATAAACGTCCATAAATACGGCCCTCAAATCCGTGTTTTATGGTAGAGTTAATAAGTTTATTTAAGAAGTTCCAGTAATTTGATATTTTAACCCAGTTGAAACAATAGACTTGACAGTAACAAGCAATGTATGATAAAATTGTAGCAATGGCTACATTTGATACAGTGAAGATAAACAGCTAGTTCACCAGACAGAGAAGTGCTATTGAAGAAAAACTTGCTTGTTTGGTTCGGGGAAAGCAGTGGTTGAGTGAACTCTTGGTCTCAAGATCTAAAAGAATCTGCTTTCACGATCATAATTCAATGCAGTTAAAGTAACTTAAAAGTTAGCAATTAAAGTTAGTACTCACTTCAATTTCTTTTACATCGTTCTCCTCGCTTAAATTGGGAATATTCATCTTGCCTTCAACGCAATCCACAGTTCCATTATTTAACCGTCCTTTCCAAGACATTGTTATATCCCATTCATAGAAAAATATCAATTTTCCTTTCCGGTTATTAACAACCGCTTCTCCCTCGCATTTATCCATTTCGGTCAAAGTCACTGTGGCTACATTCCCGACTGAGCTTTCAATTTGCAAACCCATTAATAAATCCTTCAGCTTTTCTGTTGACCAGCTGCAGGCATTCTTCTCAGTCCTGGAAATTTGAGTAGATTGTAATTCTTGCTATAATTAAAAAAGGAAATTCTACATTTATGAATTGCAATAATGGTTTATTTGAATCAAGCTAACAATAAGTTCCGTATGTATATCATAAATGATTGAAATGAATATTTATGCAGTAATTTACTGGAATTATTATTTGTTGAGAAGTTTACAAGTTGGCTTGTAAACATAATTATGTAGCCTAGTATGAAGTTGAACTCACCCATGCAGCTAGACCCTGAGTGTGGACTATCAAGCATAGAGCTTCAGACTTTGTTTCGGTGGGCTTGGCATACTGATATAAAACTGTAAGCTCAGTGATGAAAGCAATTACAAACTACCTCACTCCTAGTTTGTTTAGTACTTTCTTTGGACTACAACAGAGCATTGGTGTCTGAAGAGTCACCTACAGTCGTAATCGGCTATCTTACTATATAAAATGAAGTTGTAGTTCAACTATAATTTCAGCAGTGAAAGGTCCTATCCTTATTCTTCTAAAGTCATCTATTTCACAATAATATTGCATTCATAACTTGCTCGATAACACAAATATTTATCTCAATTTAATAAAACTTAAAATTGAGAGTAGTTAGAAGTCCTATCCTTATTCTTCTAAAGTCATCTATTTCACAATAATATTGCATTCATAACTTGCTCGATAACACAAATATTTATCTCAATTTAATAAAACTTAAAATTGAGAGTAGTTAGAAGTCTGTACAAATTACTGCATACAGGTTTTAGCACATTCTTAAAGCATAGACAGCAGGAGATGAACTCATTTTTCAACATTTATAATTTGATTTTAATTTGAGCATTTCAATTTTTAATAAAAAAAAAAAGATCTAGGTCTGCGCAGGAATCATTAAGAGAAAATATATTTGTCACATCAATAATTTTAAGAACTATTTGTTTTCCAGCTGCATTTAATACGGTAAGTCAATCAAGTTGCTTAAATTAAATACCGTAGCATGAAAACGTCTTACATACCAATGCCAATTGTTGACATTTGTAGCATCTGGACGTTCCTCCACAATCCAACGAGGATCTCCTTCTCCCCATTTAGCCATTTGTTTTAGCGCAGTCTGTAATTGGAAAAAAGAATGATTTAGAACTTTGAACTGCAGAGGAAATTACATTACGTTAAATCTCAAGATTTTAGAATTGAAAGTTTAGCTTAGTCAATGTTCACCATTCAACATCTTCATCTGTTCAACTTGTGTTCAATCCAGGATTAAGAATACCTTAAGTATTTGATCCTTGTAAGTAAGTAAGATCCTTGACTTTCCTAGCTACAATCTATCTTATCTACTCAATAATGCAAAAAATATATAATAACTTACATCAAAGCATTATATTTTATGTCGAATTCCATTATCAATTACATGTAAACAACATTCCACAATCAAGACACCTGACACAGCTCTCAATCTTCCAATATATTGATAATAGCATCATCCTTTTTTCCTGGAAGCCTATGTCCTGTGGGGAGGCCTGGAGGCCTATTTCAACAAGGGTTTATCTGATTAGTTTACTCAACATTTATCAGACTAGAGGTGTGAAGGATTAATGCACATTCGTGGCCTGCTGGGTATCCTGTGATAGGACAGACCAGAAGAAACACATGAAGAACACGATGAAGAATGAATGAAGCCACCAATACAGTTTACTGAAATTCTCAATAGACAACGTAGTTTAAAACCTCAATTTCGATTAGTCACTTTCTGAACATCGCTATGGTCCACATATCTTAATGCTAATCTCAAATTCGAATTAATAAAACTACAGGAATAGAAATCTACTCATGAATAGTGATTAAATGGCTTAATTTCATACTAATAAGTTTAATAAACTAGGCCTATGCATTTACGTTGAGAACTACACTCCTATTATGTAAAAATGCATATCCCCTCGTAGAATGACTAGCGTGTCTCGTATACTGAGAAATTATTGGGTTAAAACTAGGCACTCAAGATCAATAGTACGGTACTCATAATGATCGTAAACAAAATAATTTCAGCAGTCTACCTCACGATTCATAAAATTTGATTAGCTAATATTGACGATTGGCAAGTGAGAGCACCTCTCACTCGTTACAAACGACAGAATTGGGACTCATATCAACTAAAAATCTGATTTCAATAGTGATTTATAAGTATAATAACAACTTACGAATGAAATCTCCCTGTTATCGCCGACAAATAGCTCCAGATAAAATCATCACACGATCAATTATTAATCACAAAAAATCTAGTTGTTGCAGACACACTTCAACAGTCAGGTGAGGTGCATCCACACCACAATAACCTCGAATCTGGAGAAAAAGATAGATTGATCGCATGAGGGCTCGCCGCAGAAGTTTCTAGAGCCTAATTATTTAGGAAAGAAAATTATGTAAAAGTAAATAAAAATTGTTATTAGTTAAATTCACAATTTTTATTTGTATATTACTATTTATGTTTTATTCGTTTGACTTTAGAATAGAGAATCTTGGTTTATAATAAATTTACTTTCCAAGAAAACCAGGCTAGTCAGAGTGGCCAACCTAGTATTATAATGGCAGGAAATTTGAAATAAGAAATAAGTTACCTACTTTTCCATTTGCTTAGGAGAAACAACATTGAGAAAAACCACCCTGATTCTCTCATGCTGAATATATCTTGATCACGAATTTAACTCAAATCCAAACAACATGACATAATATTAAATTTACTGATACGTTCGGTTCTCGACCCAAACTACTGGTATTTTGTGTTTCATCATTAGTTGAGTTCCTTGGAGCTTCACCAGTAACAGGTTATCGGTGGAACCTGACTGGTCTATTCAAATTTAAAATTTTTATTATTTTAGATTGGATAGAATAGAGGGATCCATCAACCATGGTCCCTTTGGTATCGCGACTACATTTTGGCCGTGCCTTCCATCAAATATTTGCAAGCAATCCTATATAATATTGCTCACCAAGGAGCAGTAACGTAGCCAGGGGGGGGGGGGGTCCTGGGGGTCCGGACCCCCCCTTCCGGTCCTATATTTTATATAATTTTCATTAAATCAAACGTAAAATAAGACAAAGCACTGATGTTGGTGTTATTTTCAATGCCAGGAGAGCTAAAAAAGACTGTTCTAGGGCCTCTATTTTTCAAAAAAATTCCAGGAAAGTAACCCCAGACCCCCCCCCCCCGGTCAATCGGACCCCCCCCCCCCCCCCATTTAAAAATCTTGGCTACGTCACTGCAAGGAGTCTAAACATCATATTGAGTTCTCAGGCACTAAGAGCGCTCATTTCTATGAAAAAGTTACTGTACACACTGAAACGAAGTTTTAAGCTTCAAATATTTGAGAGTTTTTACATAATTATAGTCACAAAAAGGGGGAGCGCTATATATACGCTCTCTACAAATAATAATGATGTATAAAAGCATAAATGAGTGGAATGAGCTGCGCTCGTGAGCATAGAGACGTTATCCTTAAGATATGTTATTGTGGCATTTTGCAAAAACTTATTGTTTTAGGCCACATATTGTATCCGCTCAATTTGGAAATTTTAATTGCAGAAACATGCATTCATGTACACAGTGTCTCAGTTGTAATATGTTTGTGATGACTATTTATTTCTTTCAAATAAGTCCGCAGGCTATTACTCATACAATATGCAACTGCTGCCATAGAGGTGTAGCCTATTCAGCTAGGACTACAGAAGTGAAGGTGCCAGGAACAGGCCTACCTCCCGGTAGTGTTCATGAAAATGGTTGGTACAGGAGATAGATACTAGTGTTTATTGCCAATAAACATGTTTTAATGCTCACCTACGCTCATACTGAGCAACTTATAAAATTTTCCATGAGAAGCCGATGCCGCTAGGTTGGAAGGATGGTTGATATAAAGGTGCACTTTTTCTGTTTTCTGCTAATAACTAGGAAACAGGACGGTATTTGTAAAACATTCAAATACAGCTTACTGGATTTACTAAAACGTTGATACTTTGCATAATTACAAAAATTCGCACTATTTCGGTGTTATATAAGCTCTCCAAAATGGATGTTTTTTCAAACATCACCTAGTTTTCGAAATACTCTTCATTCTTCAATATTCGATAAGCTCTTAAATCATGAACTACTGGATTAAAAAAGCAAGGTTCGTATCAGACTGTACGATATAGCTTCTACTTTCATATCGTTACCACATTTTGGAGCGGCAACTGATAATTTATGAGGCACCATCAGGTACCTGAAAATGCCCTAATCAATATTTTGCTTGGCGTGAGACGCTCACCGTCATTCCAGAAGGAAACCGTAATTATTAGCAGGAAACTGAAAAAGGTGTACCTTTATACCACCCATACTCCTACTAGCGACACAGATTTCTCATGGAAAAATAGTATACATATTATATTGCTCATTAACCCAGCTCATTGCCTATATGGCCCAGTACTACACAATCCCGAAGAAATTGGATCAGGAGTCTGATCTCACTAGGCGTGAAATCTGCAAGAAAGTAGAAATCATGTCTGTCAAACATGATTCAATTCCTGAAATTTCCTATTTTTACTGTAATACTTGATAAACCAGCAAAAAAGGCTCTGTTCTCTGCTGTAAAATCGCTTTCCGGTGGTTCGGAGCATAAATCACAATCGTGCAATTCATTATCCACGCACAGGTATCAGACCTATGTGGGCTTCATCCTCCAAAAACAAGTTTCTACTTGAAACACCTACTACACTTTGATCTCGAATCTCGACCTATTAGTGGTGGCATCTCCCTTGGACACACCTCTGTCTACTGTTATAGAACCTAAACACAGAGCAGCTATAGCGGACGGTGGATGAAGCGAAAGAAGACCACAAAGTTTTTCTATTTTAACATATCTTTTAAACACAAATACAGTGCCAGGCACACCAAAAATTGTCTTGGAGCCGCCTCAGAACTTGAAATACACTTCACATTGTTCAATTTTATAAATCTCTACTATTCAAGTACATGTAACCTTATTTGAAAACTTGAACGATACTCTAAAGACAACAAAAATAAAGGTTTTAGATGAGTTCGTTGCCCTTTTAAATCCTGTCTGGTGCATGCTGTAACCATGTACCTGTTAATATGTCCCATATGTGTATCAATACATAACTGTTAATATGCCTCATATGTGTATCAATGCATAACTACATATCTGTAGTTAATGATAATAATCAATATTACAGGTAAAAAATGGGAGTATTCAGGCATGCAGTGGAGCCTGGACAAACTACTGGTTAGTGGGCCAATAAAATTGACGTTTTTAGTTACGTTTTTGTACTCCTTTGCAATGTTTCATAAAGATACAAAACGTTTCACAAATAGAAACCCAGACTGAGGTGACACAGGGTAACTTTCAGGGTGAGAAGGAAAGTAATAAACTAAACAAATTAAATTGAGGGTGAGGTCAGATCGTCGATTATTTGTCTGACTGCGTCATTAACCAAATCTACGTTTCTATTCCTTGTCTGCTTGCTGGAATTTATTCTATAATCTGCAAACTTATTTAATTAAAAAATGCAGCTTTTCAATGTTCCAGATCAACTGATTATTGACTCTATGCAATGTAGCCAATCTCTTCCGTCCTATATGATGAAAGCAATATGAGAAATTATTTGACCTTCAAACTATACTATTGGAATGCAGTTGTTACACGAGTACAACAAGCACAAATTTAAACCAAGAGTTTATGTTTACTGGATACATTTCAAAACTAACAAAATTATGATAAATAAAATTAATTTTATTGACCATTAATTCTGCATATGCCAAATTAATATTCAAGTTAAGGTAGTGGTTAACTCAGTTGTGATGCAAAACAAAAAATAATAATTCAAGAACGATTTGAGCCAATTTTTAGAATCTTCAATATGAGAACATACATAATAATTCGATTTTCCGGCCTCCTGGAACTTCATCCAGTAAAAACAGAATATTTGATAGAAGAGCAATGATTGGCGATAGAGTTTGTGGTGAATAATATCGTTTAAAATATAGTAACCAATGTTCCTTATTGAAAATTACACTTTAAACTTTTAGCTATTGAGTTACAGTCCCAAGTTAAAACAAAGTTTCTAAATTTCAGGACAAGTCGCTACAGGATCAGATGGTATTGATTGCTGGGGGCCTCTTTTCTTTGTCTTGTTCATTCTGTTCTCACGACGCTCCTGTTCCCATTCCTTACGGAATGTCATGTACAACTGCATGGCTGCTCTGGCATCTTCCACCGAATTGTGCTCATCAGTCTGTATTTTAACATTCAAGAATTTCTCTGTGATTGCTTTTAGTGATAGAGAACGCTTGGAAGGTGACTGGAACTTGGAGAATCTGGATGTGTCTCTGATTAGTCGGTAGGGATGTTTCAACATAAGAACGTCGAGATCGTTTTTCAAAGAATGTCCAACTAGTATTCTACCCTTGAGTATGCAAGCTACTTCTGATTGTACAGTGTGGAAATCGGTGGCATTTTCCACGTCAGATGGCCGAATGCCACTTACATGTGTACGGTAATCGGTAACTGGGTCGGTAGGCTTCACATACTTATCGTAGACACACTCACCAAGTGAATTAACTATCGAAACTCGAGCAAGAATGCTCACGTGTCCATCTTCACCGATGCCAACCATTTCACAATCGATTGCAATCAACGAAGTCAGCTTACCGCGGTATGATTTCGGCTGATTTTTCCATTTTTCACTAGCAAATACGAATGGCTTATAGTCACTTTTCTCACCATGAAGTTTAAGAAGTGGAGGTTTCTTATTGTGATTGTTAGAAGAATCTGACAACATTTTACTGCTTTGTTTCGATTTTTCGGTCTCCAAGAATTTCATCCAGTTGGAACAGCCATTGCTCTTTTTATGTTTAATGTCTCGGATATCATTGCCTGGGTTGGATTCAGTTTTCAATTGATTAACCTTGGGCTTCTTTTTTTGTTCTGACTTAATTGGAACTTCACGTGTGACACTGCTTGAATTAGACTCACTCTCGGATTGATTCACCATGGGCTCCTTTTTTTGCTCTGACTCAATTGAAACATCACGGATGTTATTGCTTGGCTTTGTCTTAATCTTGGGCTTCTTTGTATGGTTTGAGTTGGTTGAATCTCCACCCTTCCTTTTCTTCATTTCATTCCCTGAAACACACGATAATGATAATATTGAAAATAAATTCAGATAATATGAAACAGTACTACTCTTAAATAATAGGCAAGCCCTCAATTAAAAATTCGGTTATCACAAGCTTTGTCCAAACTAACAATTGTAACATTTTTTTGAGGATGAAGTCTGCATAAACGAGTTGGATGATTATGATTGATGAGTTGGACCCAGTTCAAGGTGGGCCTTAGGCCGGCAATAGACGGACTGCTTCAAGCAGTCGCAAGTGACTGCAAAAGTGCAGTTGGACTAAGCTGCCCGTGTATGGCCGGCCTAGTGTTATTTTTGAGTCATCCAAACAATATATTGAAGGACTAAATTTCCTTTCCCCACTGTTTTTGATAGAAATTATTCTGCGCAATTTTGAAATTGAAAATATAGCAGTAACAGTGAAAGTAATTGACTGTCAGGAGGAGGAAGGTTGACATGTTTGATAGAAGTGAGGAGGCAAGATTAAAACTTAAATGAACTAATAAATGAAAAAATTGGATGTTTTTGTCTATTTTCCCTAAAAGTAATGGGGCAATCGTAACTCCAACTAATCGTCACAACAAAAGAATTATGCAACTAAGCATGGAAAAGTTAGCCTAGTAGTTGAGCTTTCTAAAAGCAACCTCCAATATTCATATTAATTTCTAGATTTTCACTTGCAGGTACCTACAAAACTTAACACTTCTATTTATACCTGACAGAATACTATACCTGAAAAATATACCTATATCCTATACCTATATATACCTATATACCTGAAAAATACTATTTGACCGAACGGAGTGAGGTCTATCCTTTAAGACGATCGGAATTCTCTCTGTCTCACGATTACGGACGAACGCCTAGACTAATTGTTATGATTTTTCAAATGAATATTCCTTATTCCTAGGCACACTGATGTATATATTTTATTTTTTCAAATTCAAAACGGCAGCAAAATTTTTTCATATAAAGCGAAATTGTATCAATATGAGCTTTCTTCTTTTATACAGTTAATGTAATAGGTACTGAATTTGTATCAATATGAGCTTCCTTCTCATAAACAGTACTGTGCTTTATTCAAGCGATATAACAGTTGAAAATAAATTGAAATTTGCCATTTTGAATTAGTTCAATAGAAGCTGGAAACTCTCAATTTCAGCTGACTTTTTTATAGAAATGACCAGTAATAACTGAGGTAGTATATTATATACAAAATATTTCAAAGAAAAAGTTTGTTATCTTCCCACCGATAATTTTTAGATCTCTGGCTCTGGGAGTGAATTCAACAAAATTATAGCCGACACTGGTTGCTTTCAGTAACTGGAAGTGTGATTGTGTTATGGACAATTCTTATCACTGTTTGCCATTTTTTTACGAGTGAGGTCTGCTGTTTACAGAACTACTAGTTCAATTTTTTTAAAATAACATTGGACTGAATCGGCCAGGGGGGGCAACCGTCTCTCCTAGGCACCCCCTCCCTGACATGACCCTGCATCAAGAGGCAAGTAACATTCTTGCTCCTGAAATTATTTTGGTGCATTCTTGCGACGGTTAGTAGGGATTGCCCCATACAGCGATATTGTAAAAAATAGAACTAAAGTTTAACAAAATCATATGGGTTTAGGTCTACCAATCAATAGAAATGAAAAGTGTACTGTTTCGATTGTTAACAATAATATCTATTCATCAACATTTTAAATGAGGGGGACAAGAGCATTGGTCTCAAATTTTGGGGTGGGGGATAAAAAATATTATTTCAAACTTGGGGGGCCTTCCCCTTACCTCCCCGACACCCACGATAGTGACGCCCGTGAAGGAAATTTTTATATGAATATTACATTAGTATTATTGACGTAATTTATAAGATTTTATAAATCTTATTAATCTTAATCTCGTGATTTTATTTTTTTTAGTACGTGATAACATATTTTTTAATCATGCAAACTATACAAAATTAATACCATGGTTTTTGCCTCTAAACTCTCGTTAATTAGGAGTTAAAACGCCCCAAAATGCGTCATTTGACACTTACATTTTGAAAATTTCCTGGGGATTACTCCTGTACCCTTGCTTTACTAGGGTGTATTACACCCCAAACCAAACAAAAAATAATAAATTCCTGGATTTCTTGTTCCATGACGAACTGCGTTGTTAATATTAACTTTTCATGTGAAATTTAACGACTTGCAGTCAAATATTTGTTAAGAATAAGTATAATAACTCACTTAATCTGGCCGAGTACTTTCGAATCTATGAGATCCATCTTCAGAGGCGTGGGTTCCTAGATCATCATATCAGTTTTTTGGTTAGAAGTGTTGTGGTTTTTGTAAAATGTGATCAAAAGGTTTGTGAGATTTAAAATTTAGTTGTTCATTGAGAATGTTTTGTTTATTGTGTGTGGTGTGTTTGTATATTTCAAATTGTTCCAAGGTGTTGAGTTCGTGTCCTTTAGATTTTATGTGTAGAATGTGTAGGTTGGTACTATGTTAGTAAAAGTGTGTCCAGTTTGAATGATATGGTCGGCAAAATTTGATTCAGCTTTGGATGTCAGGGCTTGAAAATGTTCCTTGTAACGTTGTTTGAATGTGCGGCCTGTTTGTCCTATGTAGAATTTGTTACAATCAGAGCAGTTCAGTTTGTAGATCCCTGGGAGATCGTATTTGTTTGTGTTCAGTGTGGTTTTGAGTGTAAGTGCATTTTTTATTTTGTTTTTTGTTCTGAATGAGATGGTGTGGCCGGCTTTTTTGAAGATTTTTGCTAGTCTGTGTGATTGTGGATTAATGTATGTCATTGTGATGTATTTTTTGTCAGTGGTGTTGGTGTTTTGTTTTTTGTTTCTTATTTTATGATTGAGTTTGTCAATTAGGTCGTGTTTGTAGCCGTTTTCTTGTGCTAGGTATTTTATTGTATTTAGTTCAGTGTGGTAATTGTCGGTGGATAGCGGTGTGTTGTTGAGTCTGTGTAGCATTGACCTGAATGCTGAGTGTTTGTGTTGTGTTGGATGATTAGAGGTGCTGTGTATTAGGGTATCTGTCATTGTTGGTTTTCTGTAGATGTTAAAGCTGTGTTATTGGTTTGTGTTCTTTGTAATTGAGAGGTCTAGGAAGTTTATTGAATTGTTTTGCTCAGCTGAATATAGACGAATTATAGGACGTTTGTGCAACAGGATAGGTCGTTTGTGTAAGTCTTATTATACAGAGCCACGTTAGTCGCCGTCGCGCGCGACTTTTATAGTTAAATTACACCAGCTCAGCGTTTGACCACGCTCAGCAATGTCAATTTATAAGAATTGATACAAGTGTTTAGAGCACTAAGATCAGAAACAGCTGATTTTTTTAATCAAATTCAATCGGCTGGTGTAATTTAGCCTTAAATGTCACGCGTGACGGCGACTAAAGTGGATATGTATAACGCTCTTAGTTTTAGCTTTGGGTTTTGTACATATGACGATTCCCCGGTCGCAGACTGCGGAGAAGACTGATCAAGTAACAAGTAAGATATCGATTATCGCAATTTTCATACAATTGTTTCATTGGGAACATATGGGACTTCACCCCTGCAACCCTATGACGCATTGAAAAAATACACGAAAGACAAACAATTAATGTTAATGCCAAGAACATCATACGCATACACTTACTGCTAAAACCAGTTGAGTTTAGGTTAGGCATTCACGTTGGCGTACCCACGCTACAGTAGAACAAATGCTAGTATAGCAATCAAGAAAAACTTGTATTGATTATGCACAGCTGAAAGTAGTAAATCACATTTCAAAGAAAATCAACGCCAGATGAAACATGAAATATTTTCATTCAAACTTCAAACGTGTCTCGAGTCAAATGGATATCACTTTTCCACAATCCTGATCACAACAACAAACAGCTGATTCAGTTGTCCAGCACCAATGCCTTCCTGATTCCTAATTGTAGGGAATGGACTTCAATAAAGTAATTAATTATTATCACTTCAAATATTATGAATTAATTTTATAAGCACGAACGTGGGTGAGGAAATATGATTTTATCCCAAAAATGGTTGACAACATGACAAGATAAGTTGAAAGATAGGATATCGATAAATCATGTATCGACTTGTTGATTGTCGATTTGAAATGTCAATTTATTATTTTTGTTTACAACTGTGATTTTGAGGTCTGAGGTGTAATTTGTGTGTGATAAAAGATATCGGTGTCATTAATATTTATCATCGCCATCTGCACTGTAGCACAAATTTTACGAAGTGATTATCTATGTTTACATCCAATTCTAGTAGCATGTCTGTGAGTATTATTTTAATCAAAAATTAAATTTCGATTGTTATTGAGAGTAGTGAATCTTATTGTATTTTTGATTTAGTCTAGCAGTTATCAAGTGGGATAGAATAGATTATTGCATCTTTTAATCGATGATTTCTTTTAATTATTTGTTGCAGAACAAACTCTTATTAGCGGAGCTTAAAAATGAGGAAATAGAGAATGTGAGAGTAGTGATAAGAGTTCGTCCATTGAGTTCTAAAGAGCAAGAATGTGGATACAGTAATATTACTACTGTAAATAGCTTGAGTGGACAGATTTTCGTAAGAAATCCACAGGCTGGGCCAAATGACACGCCCAGGACATTTGTTTTTGACACTGTCTTCGACATTGATTCAAAGCAGGTAAGATGTAATCCATGTAATGTATTTATTTAGGTTACATTTACTTTTCTTACTGAGCTGACATCTTATATCAGTTTGCCAAACTCTCTGAAATAATTCTAATGTAGTTTACTCAAACCTCAACCTTGCTGCATAGACATAGATTATGAATTAGGTACTGTCATTCATTCACACTCCCCCTGGCCTACAAAGCCATTTTTGTCAGACACGTGTGGAAAGCACAAAGCAGCGTAATTTAAAAGTACCTTTCAATTCTTTTTAGCAGGTAATTCTAAAGCAAATATGGACCACCTCCGATTTTCTTTAACATATTAAGTAGAGCACAAAAACTCCAGGAAGTTTGCAAAAAAGCATTAAAATTGCGTTTTTGAGCATATGATGTACCCTGTAGGCGATTACGAGTTCATTCTGATTTCTGCTTATGAAATCAGACATATTTTATTGAAATTAACATGTATTAGGCAGAATACTATGAAGAACACAGAACAAATCAAAATAGATTTTGCAAATACTGGGAAGTGTTGGAAAAGGCATTCAAAGTAGGGTTTTTGTGGCAACGTTTTTGCTAAGTAATTTTTTTGCATGTGAACAGGCAGGAATGCCTTTCCCATTCGTTTTATTACAAAATGTGAATGCATTGAAGTAGATTTAGTAACCAGGCAGGAACGACTTTCCAATTCGTTAACCTCTCATTGCACTGCGAAACGGTAGTTGGTACGGAACAGAGCGGCTGATAAGCAAGCACCAATCGATAGTTTAAAAACGCTTCTTTTATGCGTTTTTTACAAAGTTCCAGGTATTTATTACCTTAATTGGTCTTACGTATTAAACGGGGGCCAAGTGAAACAAACATAACTTAACCTCGCTATTTCGTAAATTCCTAGATACCAAATTCTGTATGAATTAAATCTATACATTCCCATTAACGGGAAGTCGCGTTAATCTAGTGAGGTTAGGTTAAGCTTGTTTTGCCGCAGCGCGCTGTAAAATAGTGGCCTCCGTATAATAAGTAGATGCCCATTTATTTGTATGTATTTGTGTTTCAAATAGCATTCTATATACAGGGTGTCCCACGAGGAAACCGACAAACTTCTAGGGCGGTTTCCTCTCATCAAAATAATGAAAAAAGTTTATATAAACATATGTCCGGAAATGCTTAGTTAGTGAGTTATGGCTAGTGAAAGATTTCCCCCGATTCTCTAGGAAAGGATGGAAATTAAGCCAAACTGATTTTTTTATGGCGTTAATTTAGGTGTTACATCTATTGGATTTTATGTAAAATGAACTGAAAAATTGAATAAAACACGTCCCAGACCTCTAGAATCACCGATATTTGAGATATCAGACAAAATATGCAAAATTCTGTCTCGAAAAACATGCTTAATTTAGATTTGATCCACATTAACTTCGTTAAATGGGTAATAAACACAGAAACTTTATGAACAAAACTTGTAGTAAATTTAATTCTGAAGAGAATGGTGTAAAATAGATTTAGGCTATAATAAACAATCAAAAAGTTTAAAAAAATTAATTTTAATTAAATGAACACATAGATTTTGAACTCTTTGTAAATGATATGGATAAAATGTTGTTTCAATGTTCTCCAGACTGTACTATGAGATATGTTTAACTTATTAGAAAGTCGGCGAATACTAATTTAAGGACTACGCTGTATCATGTCAATGATATTATCTTGTTCGCGTACAGCCTGTATTACAGCCATTACAGGACGTTCACTCGAACAAGTAACAAATGGAATATATCCATTTGTTCTTAAGTTATTGAATCCCGATGCAAATGTTTCGTAAGCAGGTGTTCTATTCGGAAATCGTCTTTCAAATTCAAGTTTAGCTGCCTGACTATTTCCATTGGCAAAACCATAGACGAAAACAATATCTGCGTAAGTTACTATTGATTTGAAAATGTGAATGGCATCTTTTCATTTAAAAAAAAAACACGAATAAAGTACAAATAATACAAACCACACATGCACTGCACAAATCACAGTTGACAGACTAGTTACTGCGACTGCTGTATCATTGTACGGCTGTAAAATAACTTGGATTCAGGTATTGTTGCACAAGTGCTGCCAATTCTTGATTTTAAATAAACTAAAAGCATCTCACTTAACGCTGTATTTTTATCATCTTATTTCTCAACCAACAACCTTTTTTTTACTGTGAATTTTTTGTCATTATTTAATTGAATGAATACTGTATTTGGGAATAAACCGCATGCCTTTACAGTAATTAAAATGTACAGTTTCGCAACATCTTAAAATGTTTTGTTTAATTTTTGTATGTGTTGATTTAATTAAAAATAATTTTTTTTAACTTTCTGTTTGTTTATTATAAACATATTTTACACCATTCTCTTTAGAATTAAATTTACTACAAGTTTTTTGCATAAAGTTTCTGTGTTTATTACCCATTTAACGAAGTTAATGTGGATCAAATCTAAATTAAGCATGTTTTTCGAGACAGAATTTTGCATATTTTGTCTGATATCTCAAATATGGGTGATGGGACGTGTTTTATTCAATTTTTCAGTTCATTTTACATAAAATCCAATAGATGTAACACCTAACTTAACGCCTTAAAAAAATCAGTTTGGCTTTATTTCCATCCTTTCCTAGAGAATCGGGGGAAATCTTTCACTAGCCATAACTCCCTAACAAAGCATTTCCGGATATATGTTTATATAAACTTTTTTCATTATTTTGCTGAGAGGAAACCGCCCTAGAAGTTTGTCGAGTTCCTCGTGGGACACTCTGTATATAATACATGTATTCTACATAATATGTGAGTTTCAAGTAGATAATTATTTTCCTTCATACGCAGAAATTCGTAATACAGCCTTTACCATAGGCTCAAAAACGTAACTTTGAATGCGTTTTTGTATACTTCCCGTGGCTTGCAACACTTATTTCTATTTTTTATGTGCTCTAGATAGTGTTCTACATAGTACATGTGAATTTCCGGAAAATCAGAGGACTCGCATTTGCTTCAGAATTACCTAACTTTTTTCGTATCTAAAATAGACTAAGAATTTTTTCGGAGGCTGAGATAACAAAGACAAGCCACGAAGGGTGAGGGTCATTGATTAGCCTTCTTAAATTCTAATAAACTTTACGAATAGAGAGTTTTCAGTAGCTCATGTAGAAAGGGCTATTTTTCAAAAGCCAACTCAAATCAATTTATTCAGCCAGAAGGTATAAACATACATAAGGCATAAGGCTATGTCAAAACATTAAACCAACTAAATACAAAAGTTCTGATTCATTTAGTAATAAAATTAACTAACTATTCTAAGTTGCATACTTCTATTTTGAATTCATTGTCATTTATTGAGAGAAGAAACAATAATGGCCCCAACACTGATCCCTCGAGAACTCCCCTCTCAACTGGCAGTGGAAGCGAGTCAACAAAATTCCAGCAAACTATCTGCTGTCTGTCAGCTAAATAGGATTCAGCCAGCTTGAGTGCACCATCACTTATTGGGCCGTTACTTTAATTTCAATAGGAGAATATCATGTAGAATACAATCGAATGCTCATGATAAATCGCATTGCAAGGCGCTGGTAGATTTCCTGGTTTCAAAACAGTTGAAATATGCCATAGGACTATGTTGCCAATTTTACAGATGAGTTGAGACGATTGTTAGACGTTAAGAGACGATTATTAGACGTTCTGATCGATTATAAGATGGTGAATCTTGAATGGACGTTATTTAGAAACGTCATAATATAATAAATATATAACTTTTCAGCTGGATGTATACAATGTAACTGCCCGACCTATTGTTGAGAAAGTTCTCGCTGGCTACAATGGAACCATATTTGCCTATGGACAGACAGGAACCGGAAAGACCTATACAATGGAGGGAAATAGAAGTGAGCCTGAGGAGAAAGGCATCATTCCTAATTCATTTGCGCACATTTTCGGCCATATCGCAAAATCCAATGAAGGAACCAGGTAATTCACGCCCCAATCTATGTAGATGATTGAAACTAACGGTGAATAACAGTAGATTTTATGGGCACGAATTTATTATTTATTTAATTTGGTTCTTGCATAGAAAGCAACATTTTTTAAACGCTATTGAGTTTTCAAAATGTATTTCTGTTGACTAGGTTTTCAATAGTACCCAAAACAGTCAAGTTCTAGGATTTTAACGGTTCTTTTCAGGGAATCCAGTTTTCTTTTCTAGTAGAAAATTGATGGTAGTGGTCATGTTAAATTCATTAGATCCTTCAATTTTATTCCTTTTCAATAATAAGTAAGTTTTGATACAAGTAACTTTATTTGATGTTTCTTATTGATTCATTTTTAATAATATTAATAGGCAAAAATATTTTCGAAAAATTCCCGTTCAAACCCAAACAGCATTGGATTGTATTTATTTACTATGCAGATTGGAATAGAAATAATAGTTTCTCTTACAAAACAGAATTCTGAACAGACTATGAGAAAACACTATACAAATTAAATAATTTTAACCAAATTGGTTTTGAGAATACAAGACTAATTTGGTAGAATTGACTTGTGTGAGCATAAACAATTCTGCACGAACCGAGATTCCAACTAGTTCTCAAGCATGATGAGTAGCTGCCCTACGTACTACGCTACCAGGCTCAATGGAAAATGTTGATACTAAAAGCTCTCTTGAAACTACAAAGACAATAATAATAATGACTACCTTATAAGATATGTATTTTAGTGATGAAACTCAACATAATTTCAACAAGGCCGATTTTTTAAATGATAGCTTAGAGTGACCTTAATCATCTATAAATCCCCAATAATCCCACCTTGGAAACATGCCCAAAAATCCAAAATAGCCGCCATGATGGGGCCCGAAATATCTATATCAGCCAATATTTCGAAAACCGTTAGGTTTTTCGAAACATTTATTTTGAAAAAATTGTAGCTCTTAAGCTGATTAATATCAGCTTACATTTATCCAATTTAAATTACATGCGGTACAGCCGCGATAGACCCCGCCATATCAGCATTTTTGAAAAAAGGTCAAGTAACAATTTTGATCTCTATATCTTTTGAATTATCAATCGTGCATTTATAATTTTAAATCCCTCTGGGGATAATTTAGTTCTCTACAATTTAAAACCAGTGGTTTGAGTATTTTTTTAAGCAGAGCTGTACAAAAGTTATCGTGCATACAAAAATTGCTGAAATTCAATTGGGGAGCTGAACTAAAAATTTCTTAATATTTACATCGGGATTTTTTCATGGAATACTGTTTCTTAGACTATGCTATCAGAAACACCACTTTGTTCACCTGAAACCATTTTTTCAGAGGACCCAATAATGGGCCCTCTATTGTTCAAACCTTCTCAGATACTTAACTTGTTAACGAATGATTGAATATCATTGAATAAAATAATATGACAAGGACCTTCGGAAATGAAATTTCATTGCTTAGGCCAAATTTAACATTTAATATATGAATTTAGACCGCCTCAATGAGCTGAGAAGCATGAGCTTCTTTATTTATTATTCAATGAGATTCTATCACAAGACAAGTGCCTCAGAACGTTTGAACAATAGAGGGCCCATTTTGATGATCCTCCTTAAAAAATTGGTCACATTTGAAGGCGACAAAATGGTGTTTCTGATAAAATAGAGTCTTGGAAACAGTATTACAAGAAAAAGTTCTGATGCAAATGTTTAGAAATTTGTAGTTCAGATCCCCACTTAAATTACAGGATTTCTTTGTATGCACAATAACTTTTGTACAGCTCTGCTTAAAAAAAATACTCAACATAAAAAGCTAAAACTGGTTTTAAATTGTAGAGAACTAAATTATCCCTAGAGGGATTTTGAATTATGAATATACGATTGCTGATTCACAAGATATAAATATCAAAAATGTTACTTCAACATTTTTTAAAAATTGCTTTTTTTGACCGAATATGGCGGGGCTATATCAGATATTCTGAGAAAATTTTGATATGCAAATTAATCAGCTTGAAAAAAACTACAAAAAATTCGAAAAGCCTAACCGTTTTTAAATATTGACTGAAATAGATATTTCGGGCCCCATCGTGGCGACCATTTTGGATTTTTGGAAATACTGCCAAGGTGAGATCAATGTGGATTTTTAAGGGATAATTAAGGGCACTCAAAGCTATCATTTAAAACGAAAATTGGCTGTGTTGCAAGTATGCTGAGGTTGAGCTCTATTTTCTCCTAAAATGATTGTACTGTTTTTCTCATGTTCAGCAACAAAAAATAAACATGGCTGTTCCTATTTCCATATTTGAGTGAAATACAATATGTTTTGACACAATATATTAGTTATAAGTTTACCCTTGCCATAATAAAGTAGCTGGTAGGCAAAAAAGTACAAGGCATGAGCAAATATCGATATCCAATCTCTTATTATTTAAGCAGATTCGATTTACGTTGCAAACTTGATAAAAGAAGTACAATGTCCCACAGTAAAGTGTTAGATAAACTTGCATAAAACCAACTAATCTAAACTTAAAATAGATTGAGCATGCAGGAAAAAACTTTGAAAATATTTGCCATTGAACAATTATTGATTATAGTTAATAATAATGTAATTATTTGGAAAGCATTCATCTGTTTTGTTCAAATAAGGTAAAAAAACAAACTGGAAAACAGTATTGCCATATAGCATCAAAATGAGCAACTACATTAATTGTAGTTACAAAAATGGAATTTTTAATAGTGAAAAGCTAAATTTTAGCTTCTAATTACATCGCTTTTCTCAATGCAACTGTAGCCTCATTTGTAGAGTGCTTTGCTATCACCCAGTGTCCCTGGGTTCGATTCTGTATCTGGAGACTTTTTTGTTCACAGATCTAAATTCTAAGGAATAAATATTTATTTTTAAAGGCAAATTGAGCTGAATTAATTTCATTATAAATAATTTCATAAAAATGATAAATAATTATAGATAATACAGAAATGAAGAAATCAAATTAATAAAAAATTGTTTTAAATTAATAAACTAATTTAATTTGAGCTTTTTTATCATCAACAAATATTTTTAATTCAAGTCATTTGGGTGAAAACTTACTGTAAATGGATATCATTTTCCTCTATTACTTTGAATAAAGAATAATCAAGAACATAACACCACTTAGTAAAATAAAGTTAATTGAATTAAATTTGAAATTTAGCTCATTTTACAATATTTTGTGCTTAGACAAGGATTTTTCAGAAATTATTTTTCTTAATGATTCATCCAGTAGCGTTCTCGCAACAAGTGCGAGTATTAATTTCAAGTATTGCCAGTACTATTTTAGCTATAGATTCCGTAACAATATTTACACCTACAATTGCGTTTATAAGGAAAATTTTAATAAGGATTATTAGCATCCATTACTTCTTCAACTTCAGAGCAAAGCCTGGATTTTTCTAGTCAGTCATATTTGCATACATTACAAAGCTCTCTCTCTCACACATGCACATGCACACACACACACACACACACACACACACACACACACACACACACACACACACACACACACACACACACACACACACACACACACACACACACACACACACACACACACACAATGATTTCATTCTCTCTGTAAATTTAGGTTAAGGGTCGATGACATTGGGCGAATTAGTAGCTAAGCGAGTAGCGAGTAGAAACGTTGCGGCCAACCGTGTTTCAGCAGCTTGGCATGCCAAGCTGAATTATAGAAAAATTAAAACTTGCAGAACTACCCCCATACTAAGGAATTTTAAAAACAATAAATAATATTGCAAATTACAACGCAAAATTAAAATATGAAGTTTACCTACAATTACGGTATTCAATAAAATTCATCAAAACAGTTCACAGAACATTCAATATGTCTCATCTAAAGTGTTATGTTGGCAGCCTGCGCGGTTAAATTTCGGCTTTGGCCACAATAGAATGTTATTTTTAGACTAAATAATTCAACTAATTAACTTATAATATATAACTAATTTATCTATATATATAAAAATGAATGTCTGTCTGTATGTATGTATGTATGTTCCCTATAGACTTCAAAACTACTTGACAGATCGGCATGAAACTTTGGGAATATGTTGTGAGAATATTTGGGATGGTTTCTGTCCATAAATTTTAATAGGGGAGCAAATAATTATTATTAATTAATCCATTTTATAGACCTAACCTACTGAACTTGCCGGCCAAACAGCTTAAAGGAACAGCTGAAAGAAGTCAACAGTTTTTAATCATATGGAAGGCCCCTTAGCGGTTTTATTTACGCTGTCTTTGAACAGCAAAAGACTTTGCACTTTGCATGTAGGCTACCGTACAGTCGGAGTCTTGCAATATGTAGGAAACATACGACTGGGTATGATGAAATGTAATTATGCCAGGTTGATGACATCTGTTAACCAATGCAGCTAGAAATTTGAAATGCAGCCTCAGCGGGAGGTGGCGAATAATACAATAAAAAACCTAGCTTCTACCCTTATAGTCGTAGGAGGTTTAAATTTGAAATGTTTCTTCATTCAGAGGTGGTGATTAAGAAAACAACGAAGCCTCTATGATCAGCTGGAAGAGCCCTAGTACTAACTTCTTTCCTAATTTGAAATGTAACCTCAGTGGGAGGTGGCGAATAATAAAATCAAGGAGAATTTTTATGAGAACGCAGCAATGCGCGTCGGGCCAGCTAGTTTACTATATTCAGCTGATCTTATAATTTGAAAGTTTTAGTTGGCTCTGTTGGCTGCATTGTAATCTAGCTTTCATTGCTCGAATAACTGAACACTTTTGTACTGAATGGTGTCCTGGTATAAAAGTAGTATGGTACGATAACAGCTTGGTATAAAAGTGGAGCGGATAATGAACCATCATTATGATATAATTTTTTGTTTTTGTGCACTGGCTTCTTTGATAAAAATCCTGTTGTTTTTTTAAATTTCAATTATCATTCAATCTAATGATATCAATTAATCTCATTAATTTTTGAAATTATCTACCATTTCTAGATTCTTGGTTAGAGTCTCTTACTTTGAGATATACAATGAAGAAATCAGAGATCTGTTATCGAAAAACCCTACAGCTAGACTCGATGTTAAAGAAAGGCCGGATGTTGGTGTTTATGTTAAAGATCTTTCAACATTCGTTGTTAATAATGCTGATGATATGGACCGCATTATGACCCTTGGCAATAAGAATAGTAAGTAGAACTGTTTTTAATTACATTACATTATTTGATTGTTAATTTCATCACATTACATAATCATATTCACATTAATTATATTATGTAATATATTTTTCACATTACACTTTAAAGTATGAATTCTGATATTGTAGTACAGTATTGTATTTTGAACTACTTGTATAGATTCGACTATAAATTGATTTTCCTATAGAAATTATTTAAATTGACTATCTCTGGTCTATAGCGTGATAAGATGCTAGGCCTAAGGTTCAAAGCCTCGTAATTTTTCATATAATTTCCAATTATAGCTATATTTCCGGCTATAGCTATAATAATTGTATTTGCTAGTTTCCATAAAACAACTATGGTGCAGTGCAGAAGCTTTAGTACAGTATTTAGAAAATATGATAATATTGGAGAACTAAATAAATCAACAAAAGAGTTCTAATATCATGTAATTAGTCATATATTTAGAAATTCCCAATTTATTGTATTAAGCACGAATATTTTTTTTATATGAGTATCAAGTAACAGATTTTCTTCAAATTCTGTATTCTTTCAAGCGAATTTCAGATTAAATATCCATAATTTATTCAATATGCACGAAATTTACTGTGCTCTGAAAGATTATTAGGCTTGTTGATCTGTTGTTTAGACAGTGATTCGTATGCGTGAACACTCATATTCAATGGCCTACTCCTAACTCAAGGATTTGATATTATTTATTATTTGTTACCAATTATTATTTAGTTTAATTATTAATTTATTTGATTAATCTATTGTTGCTAACAGGAGGATTGCTATAAGTACTGTTATATCTCTTATTAAATAAGCCGATTGTATTTATGTTGCAAACTTGATAAAAGAAGTACAATGCCCCACAGTACGGTGATAACATGCATAAAACCAACTAATCTAAACTTAAAATGGATTGAGCAAGTAGCCAAAAACGTTGAAAATATTTGTCATTGAACAATATTATTGATGTTAGTTAATGATAATCATAATAATAATAATAATAATAATGCAATTATTTGAAGGATCCATGAAATGTTCTGGTTGAATAAGCTCAATAAACTGGAAAACAGTTTTGCGCCATAGAGCGTTAAAATGAGCAACTACATTTAGCTTTTCACTACTAAAAATTTCATTCTGGTAATTTACAACTGTTTCCCGGGATGTCAAGATTATAACATAACCAAAAATTTTCAAATTATTGTTCATTAAACAATAATATTTATTCAGTTATTGTTCTTTGTGAGTTAGTCTTCCGAATTTTGCAGAAACTGCAAGTTTTGTTAAACACCAAACTTCAAAATATTATGCTACAAATAGGGCCCAATTTCACTACACTAGCAGTGATCATCCGCTGTTATTAAAACGCTTCTAAATGCATTATATTCGTAAGCCCGCCATTGCATTATTGGTTGAGCGCTTAAATGTCACACTGACAGTTGTAGAAAAAAATTAGCTGTGAAATTTAGCCCCGGGTTCGAATCTGTTAGGTGTCATTGTTTTGACATCAATCGCATACACATCAATTACCGTTCTACCTGGTTTGATCCATGCTTCATATGAAACAAAGAAGTCAGGCTTTTGAGACAAGTTGTTTAAATATAATAAAAGTTCATCAAATCACTATTTATACTTTGAATGTTCATTTGAAAGAAAGTTAAGAGTCTATAACTGCAAAAATATTGATTATATTCCTCAATTGATGGGACCATATCGTGAAAGACATAATAGAGGGTATGATTGAGGGAAGTAATCCGCGTGGAAGACCAAGGCTGTCTTACTTGCCTCAGATCATGAAAGATATGGAATGTGCATCGTATGTGGATCTTAAGAGAAAGGCGGAGAATAGGATGGAATGGCGAGCTGCTGCAAACCAACCCCAGGGTTGACTACTGAAGAAAGAATTACATTGATAATAATAGTTCATGGTTCAATTACTTAGAAGTTGAAAAAAAAACAAAGGATTAATTTATTTATAGAAGGAAGGTTAAAATAAAATAATGAAACAGAACTGACCTAAGTCGGTGTGCGACCCGAAAGTAATAGATTTTGTTCAAATATAGAAATTAAAATAGAGCAGAATTAAAACCGAATTAAATTTCCTGTCTACTAGTTCACAATAGAGAAGAAAAGGATTGAGCAAGTAGAAAATGATAGCTTATACACACAATATGACAACAGAACAGCGATATTCTACCAGCTCACAATAAAAAAGAAGAAGAAAAAGTTAATGGAAAGTTTCGAGAAGTTAAAAGAGAAAATCGAATTAGAAAATAATCCAAAATATTAACATTCAGGCTTTAAAAATGAAGTTGAATTCCATCAAAATAATTCATCGAGTAAACATACGATTTTTAAAAACTAGTTATAAAATTTGAGATTTATTTTAGAACAATTGTCAATTGAATATGAAATAAATAAATATAAAAAAGAAAATAACTCAAAAAGAAAGAATAATAATAATACTTAACTACATGTGTTCTTTGAAGATATAGATCAGGTCATTTTTAAAGTACAGTACTGCACTCTATTCTTTTAAGGATGTATAATTTTGTGTATAGTACCATAGCCGATTTGACCACAACATTATGTTAGGTCCAAGGAGCGAACTTCGCAAACTAATCAATAACAAATAACATACTCCACTTAATAAAATAAATTAAATTGAATTGAAATTAAAATACACTTTGATAAAATTGGAGAATTTAATAATAAATTTTTAATTTGGCTCATTTTACAATAGTTTGGGCTTAAACTGGAATTTTTGCAATTATTTTTCTCAATTATTCATCTATTACAGTGAAATTCTTATAATCTGGATTAATAATTAATTGACTAAATAGAGCCGTCTGAAACCCTAGGTTGCTATTTATTTATTTTTCTAATGATAATAATAATAATAATAATAATAATAATAATAATAATGAATAATCAATATTTAAAGAAATGTATATAATTGTATTTATTGTATGGAGGTGAAAAATAATAATAATAATGTTAGAAGTGGGAATAGAAAAAATATCATGAATAGCTGTATTTAAGTAATCTAATTTTAATCGTTTTTTTCTGGCCCAGTTACAATTTATTATTGGCAATGCGTAATCAAGCGGAAGTGTTCAAAAATGATATGATAATTACACCTACAAATGCGTTAATAGGAAGATTTTAGATAAGTAGGAAGATTATTATTAGAATCGATTACTTCCTATTGATTACGGATGCTTCCTATTTGTCTGATTGTCACAGTATTTGACGTTTAACGGGGAATTTATTTTTGTCAGCATGAAATTGTTTTCTTGAATGTCTCTTGCACATTCATTGCTCATTGTGTGGTTTTTGAAACCTTGTACAAATAAATGATATTGATTTGAAGTGAATTTCACATTCAATATGAATATCCATAACTAAAATTATTCACCTCATAAAAAACGTTACTTCTCTAGCTAAATTGAGTCTTGAAAGTCTTGGTCTTCTGATCGGCCTACTGCGTCTAGTGTTTGTTAATCGACTATAAACGTATCTGCACGTTTATTGATACAGTATAACTAATTTGAATCTTTTCGTAGGCATTGCAATTTGGATTGTTCGAGCTCTTAAATGTTTCATAAATTTCTGTTGATGACCATTGTGTTTTTACAGGAGTGGTTGGTGCTACTGCTATGAATTCACATAGCTCAAGATCTCATGCGATATTCAATATTACTATTGAAACGATTCAAAAAGATTCAGATGGAAAGGAGTATGTCAAAATGGGCCGACTGCACCTTGTTGATCTAGCTGTAAGTCTAAGAATTCTAAATATTTTTTTAACACAGTTTTTCAGTTCATCAATTGAATAAGCTTGTATTATTCCAGATCTGTATTATCTGAATTAATTCGATTTTCTATTCTGTTTTGTTTCAATTGTCTAGTTTGAAGTAACAATAATGAAGAATATGGAACTAAATCAATAAATAAAAATATAATAAAAACTTGAAACACTCTTTCAAGTGGAAATTAACTCACGTTATGGCGAGACGGCCGTTTCACTCTGTTCTCGTCAGACGACCCACAGTACACTCAGTGTGTACTGTGGGTCGTCTGACGATGCTTTTGACAACAGAGTGAAACGGCCTTCACGCCATAACGTGAGTTAATTTCCACTTGAAAGTGAGTTTTAAGTTTTTATTACAGTATATATTAGTGGAAACAAGATGGATCTTCAACGCGAAATAAAAGTAATGAATACCTTCCACTAGAAGTGTTTTCTGCATTGTTTCTATTTCATTGTCATCCTATCCATATCAGTTGCCATTCCTGCACACCCGAAGTATGACAGCAGATGTTATAAATATATTATTGTGGATTACTATACAAGTTAATCATTATTCAATGCCTATTTTGCTGTTAAATTTCAAAACAAAAATCTATTCACCCCATTTTTTTCAAAAACGTTTTCAAACAGGGCAATATTTTTTCCAGGGCTGTGAAAGACAAAGTAAAACTGAAGCGACAGGACAAAGACTGAAAGAAGGTACCAAAATCAATTTGTCTCTCTCCACTTTGGGCAATGTTATTTCAGCTTTGGTCGATGGTAAATGCACACATATACCTTACAGGAACTCAAAATTGACTCGAATTTTACAAGACTCGCTTGGAGGAAATTCAAAAACAGTTATGGTAAGCCTAGTTTTTAATTTTCATATATCCCATTTCTTAAAGGTTGTTACGGGTTCTATCTCTAAAATAATGCTGGCAACACTTCAAATTATCACTCACACTTTATTTACACAAATTACTTATTTACAATTGATTACACAATCAACAGGCACTAATCAGTTACATCACACAAAAGAAATCAATAATGTACAGCTAATAAAGAATTTGCTATATTTCTGTACAAAAACTAATCACTAACTGTTGAAAGGGCGATCAAATATTAAATAATAACTGTTCAATAACTCAGAAAGAAACGTCTAAAACGTAACAGTTGAAACACTACAAAGCACTTACGAGTCACTGTATAAACGGTTAAAGAAGCCTGAATAATAATCTGTCACAATATACTGCATTTCCATTTATCTCTTTGACACATTAAACGTTCATATAACACAGTTTGTATTAGCGCTCACTGGTAATACGGTTTGTATGAGTGGAAACGGGAACTGTCACTCTGCCACTTTATCACATTAACGTTTGAATCCCGACTGAACTAATGTTTATAAAAGCTTTCGCTTTATATAAGTTTTGACATTCCAGAAAGAACGAGAAAATTAATAGATTATTCTATTTACAAAGATAATATTGTTCTGGAATCCTCTAGATTATTGCAAGGCGAGAGGAGAACAGGGGGAGTAAACAAAACAAGCTCATTATAGCTTCGACTGGAAGACTTATTGACACAGGCAGATAACACTGAAAATTATATTTCTCCTTTCATCCTGGCATTTCATAACAATATTATATGGTTTTGAATCCTCATAATTTGTGTTTCGTTGGGTATTTAATGTTATATAATATAATTTTAATCATTTTTTACAGTGTGCAACAGTAGGACCAGCTGCTTACAATTATGATGAGACAATTAGCACATTGCGCTATGCTAGTAGAGCTAAGAAGATATGCAATAAGGCACGTATTAATGAAGATCCAAAAGATGCATTACTCCGCCAATTTCAAGCAGAGATTGAACATTTGCGTAAACAGCTAGAGGAAGGTATATTTGGTAAGTTAAGCTTAAATATATGTCAATGTCTGTTCACCGCTGGTAACTTTGCCTCTGGGAGGAATGCATTCAATATATTTTTTCCTGTTTACTGTTTCCTGTGTAATCGCTCTTCCTGTTTTACTGACTACAATCAATATTGTACTGGCTTATAAGTGAGACACAGTTGTAGTCACACTACCAAGTTGTTCACCATTTATACATTTCTCTTCCCTGTCTCATACTTCAGAGGCCAAGATATCAGCGGTATAATTTATAGCTTTCAGAGGAATGTCAAAATCAATTATCTTATTAATTCATTGCATTAAGGGTCGGCTGTAGCGCGGCCATGTTGGATTTGTATCTCCATAAGAGCAACGCTAATTTCGAAACCATATAACTCACCTATTTATAATCAGAAAATTACTGTCAATGTCTTATTTTGAAGGTCTGATTATGCTCAAGCGACTTGGCTTTCTGAAAAACTCATACTTCTTCCACTGTTTGTTCTAAATAAGCATTTATGAGTCATGAATTCATGATTTTTTTCTGACGTTTGTGATATAGATATCAAAAAATGGCAAAACGGGTCGTCTCCGTTATAATGTTTTTCATGACAAGGAATTTTTTCTCTAGTATTGCTTCATTTGTCAAGTTTTTAAATGATTTTTTGTAGAGGTATGTTCAACAAAATAGCTGCTGTTCAGTCCACTGGAAATAGACTTGCCTATAAGCAGTACCGTTGACAGGGAGCGCCAGTACGCACAAACACATACAATAGTAACTGAAACGGCAATGAGTGGCCTTGAAGCTAGTTCGCAAATAGCAGTCTCCCTTCCAGTACAGAGAATTTTTGTTATCTTATCTTATTGATATCTTCTTCTTCTTTGTTCTCTTTTCTTCCATCAGTCAGTTGTTGATCGTTGTAGCGTCAAGGGACATGTATCCGGTCGTGATGAATTGATTTTAGAAGTTTTAGGAGCGGAACTTTTCAAGTTATGGGGAATAAAAAACGTTCGAAGGTCCAAAAACTTAAAAATCGGGGTGATGGAAGGTTAAGAGAGTGGAGAATAATCATGAATGAATGTAGTGTAAATAACATTGAACTTCGAAAGACACTTACACCCAAAGAGCCTTCTTCTCCAACTTCACCACCTTATCCAATTTCCTGTATTTTGGAAGGAAATTATGTTGCCCAAACTAAGTAAATTTTACTACAAATAATGTCTATTGCCTGAATTAATAGATCCCAGGCATAGACGCAATATGCCAATCAGAGAACCACGCCATATTCTTGCAGCAATTTCAACAAAACAAATAAAACAATAGACATTTATAACTTGTTTAATTTATTAGGGCAAGTTTTTGCACATCGAATTAATTGTAAAATATTTTATGGTTAATCAATACTTTTATCAAATAATTGTTCATTCTTCGAAGTATTCAATTTTACAGAGTGTACAGTATTAAAATATACAGTACTTTGTTTTTTTTGGAATTAATTCTTTTTAAATGTTCGATGCAGTCAAATTCAGATATTGCTGCAAAAAATGTGCAGTTACCCTCGCAATCGTATGTGATAATCATAAATAGTTTATTAGTCTAGTAAATAGTTTCATTTAGTCTATGCTTTTCAATAGCTTTGCTCATATTCTTCATATAATTGCTTCATATTTTTGAAGCAATAAAAAAGTAATAGCCATGTATAATATTTTCTATTTATTAGGACAATTTTTTGCACGTAGAATAAATTGTACAATATGTTTTGGTTCTTCAATACTTTTATCTAATTATTGTTCATTATTGGAATTATTCACTTTTACAGTAGTATACAGTAGTAAATATAGCCTACAGTACTTTGCATGTTTCGGAATTCATTCTTTTTAAATATTCGATGCAGTTAAATTCAGATGAAAAGTGTGCAGTTACCCTTGCACTTGTATGTGATAATCATAAATAGTTTATTAGTCTAGTAAATAGTTTCATTTATAGCCCAGGCAATGAATGCACAAAAATGGCCATTGTCGTAACAAATTAGGGCAAATTTTTGCCCTAATTTAAGCTGAATTTTTGCAGGATGTTAGTATACATTGTATTTACTCGAAAAAACCAAAGTCCCGACCCCGAATTATTGTCAGACAAGCAAGACTATAAATGCCAATTAATAGTGCACGTTTAAAAGTACATTTTCCGAAAGTCCCCAAAAATACCCCCTTGGCTTTTCCCCCAAGCCCCCTAAAAGTTGAAAATTTTTCTAGTCATTGGAAATTCGATATCTCTGTTACTAACCATCGAACAGAGTTGATTCTTCTTCCATAATACCAGTCATATAATGTTCTGCAATAAATGAATCGCTTATTTATGAAAGGCCTCTTGTCGTATTTTTCAGCAAATCCACTTTTGTGTGGAAATGTAATCTAGATGCTTCCATACATTGTTTGTTTATGAAATGGCTCAACTTCCATTGCTCCAATACTGTTAATAGACCATATAATATAACCGTTTATTTAAGAAAGGCCTCTTGTCTCTGACATAAGGCTTTTCATAAATAAAAGTGTTGTGGCTGTGCTGGGAACCAGCTGGCTTTTGTTAGGTTAGGTTAGTTGTTTTGGTTACTTTCATTTCAAGTACAGTAATGTTCTCAAAGCATAAGTAAAGTTATAATATTCACACTGTTTTTAAGTGAATCTATAGTTTAATCAGAGGCCATTCTTATCTTCCACGCGATAGGGATTTTGGTCTAGTTAAAAGGAAATTGAGAAAACAAGACAGGTACTACACTGAAAAAGAAGTTGCATCTATGATATTGGCCTCAGGAAAACAAGGTAAATTTATGGTTGATCTTGTAGAAAGAAAATATATTTTGGATTTCCAAAAGTGGTGACCCCAATTTTACAAAAGAATTACAGCTTCTGAAGAAATTAAGAAAGGAAAGAAGGTTTTTTTACGGTGTCAGTGTACCATGAATCTATCTTTGATAAGTCAAGAAAAGGAGAAGCTTCAGCATCTGACTTCATTGGTGGAATCCTGACAAAAACATTCCGCCTTATTTCATGCAAATCAGATTTGATCAGTTTACTGACACAAGGAACATAAAATAAAAAAAGGCCAATTCATGAAGAAAAGATTAATAATGACTTGAAGAAAGTGATGTGTTATGTATCAAGTGAACATAGCTGGTTTTATGATGAGTTTCTACAGTGGCCAGCTAAAAAAAAGGACTGAAAGGAAATTTAAGAACCACTTTTTTCTTTACTTTTCTTTTTTCTTCACTTTTTTCTTTGTAGTGTCACAATTATTTTTTATATTTTAAATAATAAACCTGGACATGCTTCTTTTAATAGTCCAATACTTTTTTCAATATGCTAACTTTGATTCAAGAAAAACAATTTTACTGCTAGTTTGACCCATTAAAAATATTTTTATGTGCATTATTTTAAATACAGTTTAATTAAAGACATAAAGTGTGAATAAAACAAGTTATTTTTCAACTAAAAGTGACTATTTACTTTGATAAACCCAAAAGTATTATGATTTTTTACCTTTGTTTATGAAAGGACTCATGTCGGCAACTTTTAAAAAATTAAATAAAAAGTTGAAATGTTGGGAAAAAATATAAAAACATTTTTTTAGAGCTCTCATATTGTATAAAACATAGAAAAAAAATTTCATTTTATCAAAATGTTTAAGAAATAAACAGTTTTTTTTTTCGTTTACCACAAATTTGATTTTTAAGACAAGAGGCCTTTCATAAATAAGCGATTCAAATGTGCTGTTCACTTTGTCATTTTAATCGTCATTTTCAAAGTACACTTCAGGGCGGTAATGGACGAACTACGGCCCGTGAGCTAGCCCGGAACATGATTTCGAGTGAACACTAAAATCAGAAATGCAAATTGAGTTATATGAAATATAATGTAAAAAATATATTTTTTTCTTTGCTAAATTAGAATAACGTTTAAGTTACTTATTAACTTTTCATGTGAAATTTAACGACTTGCAGTCAAATAAACTTGACTGCAAGTCGTTAAATTTCACATGAAAAGTTAATATTAACAACGCAGTTCGTCATGGAACAAGAAATCCAGGAGTTTACTTATTCATTCATCTTTTCGATTTCGCAGTACAATATTATCGCATCTCAGTTTGCTCTCAGTTATAATCATGAATAGGTTCTAAGTCTAGTAAATAGTTTCATTTAGTCTTATAGCTTTGCCCATTTTCGCGGCTCAACGTAACTAATTATTCGATCGTAATTAACAATAATAATATGTTTATGAAGTTTATTACTGTATTTTTAGATGAAAAATTTCATTTTCAAATATTAGAGTTAGTCTGTAACAATTATTGTTATTCATTGATATGTTCATATATTTTGTACTATTTTTTTTTTCTTCACAGAATTAACTGTTAGATATTTGAGTTCAGGTAAAGTTATTTGTTATTTTTAATGGATGATTGATCTGCATTTTTATTTTGCCATCTTCTTGCTGTTGGAATATGAAATTTATGTTGCGATATTTCTTCATAGACTACTGTATATAAAATTATTTTGCGATTGATGCATTTTTTTAAACAAAGTTTAGTATGCTGTTCGGACCTTTGATGTTTCAAAGTGGGGAAGTGATAGCCGAGTGCCGTAGCAGGTAACTTTTCAATCAGAGATAAGCTACGAAACTCCTGGGCGCTCTTTGTAAAGGTGGCCGATTGGATTGGCCAGCAAAAAATACTGTTCTCTGCTGTAAAATCACTTCCCGGTGATTCGGAACCCACCTAAATAAAAACTGTAGGTCCAACTCATCAATCACCGTCGTCCAATTCATTACCCACGCACAGGTCTCAGACCTATGTGGGCTTCACCTTCTGGAAAAAAAATGTACATGACTTCATATTATTGACGTTATACTGTATCTGTTATAAAGTATATCCTAATGCTTAGATGATTTTTGTGCAATATTATAATTTTTCAATATGTTCTTGCAAATAAAAGTTTCTGTGGATTTTGGGTCTCAAGTAATATCTTATTCGTAAAGCAATAAAATGATGTATAGTGTATAGCTTCAGAGGAAGCCAGAATGTCAACAGTGGCAAGATGCAACAGATAAAGAGTGCAGTAACCTTGTCTTCCTGGGGTGGTGGATGGCTCTTCGCTCTATTGTCTCTTCTCTCTTAGCGCTCTCACTTCTCACACACACACAAATACAAACCTTACTCACACAAATGCCAGTGATACTGTACTCTTTTTAGTTTGAAACTAGTTCGTTCTTAACTTGACAGTTTCGCTACTGTCGATTTTGAAAAACATTCTAGCTACAGCCGACCCTTAACACGTTGTTTGGTGACTCACAGAAGAAAAATACACAGAATCAATAATCATTGTGTTATTAATTTGATCAGTTGAAAGTCAGTTCAAAAACTTGTATATTAGCATAGTATGGCGGTTAATGGTGGAGAAACATTTACGGGTAGTTAATGGAAATAAAACTGAATGAATCTGATAAAAACTATAACAGAAACACCACATAAAGATGATATACAGCACACTGTGATTACATTTTAAATGTACCACATGAAGAGATGGACCAAGTAAACTGTTATACATCCCTAAATTCCAAGATAAATCAAGTGTTAACTTTAACTTGACAATAGAACACTCAATTAATCAGTCAAATCTTTGTTCACATAATCGACATAATACAATCATAAAAATCAAAATAAAAATGAAAACTGCTGTGAACTTTTCCCCACAGAGATATAAGCCTGTGTGTGAGGAATGAGTTCGAGGAAAAACAAAAGAATTTTAAAGATGATACAATACTTACTTGATACTTGGTGTCTAGGTCGATGACTGGGGGTGCCAGATAGACCGCATCAAGATTTTGTCTCAAAGTAGCTGGCCGGATCATCTGGCAGGAAAAAGTGGTTCTTCCTCCAGTTCGGTCAGTGAATATATAGGTCGTTCTATGAGTTTCCTCTTTAAAATTCTTTTGAAGCTTGATTGTTCTTCAGTCTTTATGTGGTTTGGAAGGTTGTTGAACATCTTTAGAGCTGCTATCTGGAAGCTCTTCTGGTTTCCTGTCAGCCTGCTTCGAGGAACTTCCAGGTTGCCTGCTGAGCGAGTATTATGGTGATGCACCACCTCACCTCTCCTTTTCATGTGATTCTCATTTCTCTTTACATATACCAGTGAGCAAAAGACATACTGGCTGTAAATGGTCAGTATCTGGTTCCTTGTGAACAGCGGCCTGCAGTGCTCCAAACGGTCAGAAAAGGTAATTGTTCGCAGGGCTCTTTTCAGAATCAGAAGCACATCCCTGCAATGAGGAGTGTGTCCCCACAGTAGGAGGCCATATGTGAGATGGCTATGGAACAGTGCATGGTAAGCTGTGAGCAGATAGTTTGCAGAGACAACATATCTCAGTTTGTATAGCAGATGGGTGACCCTGGATAGCTTGACACAGACACTGCTTATGTGTTCACTCCATCTTAGTTTGTCATCAACCCAGAAACCAAGCAATTTCACTGGGGCATTGTCTATGTGACCATTGTCCTTTTTCTGCGAGCAGACTAGTACTTGGGTCTTGTCCTCATTTAGTTTCAGTCTGTGACTCAGGAACCATTGCTTTGCTTCACATGTGCGAACCTTGTTATTTTCCTTTGCCTGGTTGTATGTCTTCCCTCTTGATATTATTGTGGTGTCATCAGCAAATAGTATTGAACCATCTCTTGGGGCAAAGTCATTCATCAAGATGATGAACAGCAATGGGCCCAGAACAGAACCCTGGGGTACACCATGACCATTTTCTCTCACTTCTGATTTAGCTCCTCTTATGGAGACCACTTGTCTTCTATCTGAAAGATAGCTAATCAGGGTGCTCAACACTTCACCACCAATGCCATAGTGTTCCAACTTCTCTATGAGTATCCTGTGAGGTACACAATCAAATACCTTGCTTAAGTCAAAGAGAGTGAGAGCAAGGCAGTCCCCTGATTCAAAGGCATCTTGAATTTCATCTGTCAAAGATATCAAGGCGCTGGTTGTAGAGTGTCCACTTCTAAAACCATGTTGGGAACTGGAGAATAGGTTGTTGGTGTCAAAGTACTCCACAAGCTGCAACTTCATAAAGGTTTCGATGATCTTTGACATGGTTGGAGGAATTGATACTGGCCTGAAATTTGAAGGTTGATTGGTGTCACTTTTTTATAAATTGGGGTTGTTTTTGCCAGTTTGTCTGAGTATGAAACAAATAAATACTCTGCAACTAGCAAATAACAGTAGCAAAGGAGAACAAAAAAAAAAAACATTTCAAATAAAGGTTGGCTTAGTATTAACACTTTATTCTTGGTAATAATTAGACACTATTTAGGATACTTTTAAAGAGAGTACTACGAAATGTTTCGTTCTCAGAATCATGAAAATATTCTGACAATATTAGCCGGTGACAATGAAAGTAAAGCACGTCCATTCTGAGAAGTTTTAAGGCAACAAGAGGTTTGCGTTTCCTTAATTTCTGAAATGGGAAGCAAAAAATCTAAATACTCACTATTTTTAAATCAACCAGTAGACTACATAAAAGAAAAGTTTTTGGCATCATAAGACAACTTAAAGTGGCTATCCGTTCTCATAAAGAGGTTTTTGTTATGCAGTACAAGATTGAAAATCATCTTGGGCTTTCGTTGAGAATGAAAGTGAAATAAGTCCATTAAAAGTGGACTTACTTCAATGTCATTCTCAACACATGTTGAGTTTTGTTGAAACAATCTCTAAGGCATTTTACTTAACAAATTGCTAACGAATTTTATCAGTAATTGTAGTTGTGTTTACATCAAAACCCTATGGGAGTTTTCCTTGTAAATTGTAATCTGTAAATTTTATGCATCTGGATCAAGAGACATAGACGCCAATAAAAAATTCAGTTTGAAAGAACCATGAAAAAGGTAAAAACGTCAGTATGATAACTGATATTGTCTGTTTCATTTGTTTAGTGTTAATATATTTTCTTAAAATATTTTTTGTTTGTTTATCAATTTAAAGATGCTGATATGGATGACGATGTGAATGTTGAGGAGAAACATAAATCGAAGAACTCTCAACAAATCAATCAAACTGTCGATATGACCGAAAAAGAAGAAGAGGAATTGGCATTGGCTATGTAAGTGCGAATTCAATTCCAATTTATTGCAAAATGCAAATTACAATCTGAGTGAACGTCATACAAACGATTTTACTATGTATGAAAATATTACTACCATATTCAATGACAGTAATTTTATTTGCTTTTGAGTTGTTGAGAAACTAACCTTTGGGAAAATTGAAGATTAGATAATAGAAGTAATATATTAAGTATAATATTTGTATTGCAATATTTTATTATTAGTATTATTATTGTTGATTATATTTTGAGTTTCGCATGTTTTTTATCTAGGCATAATAGAAAGTTTGGGCAAAAGTATATTATTAATGAACTCTAATGCTAACCTGAACACTATACATCTGCCTGCTCTAAAAGCAAGATGCTGTAGACCAGGCAGTTGCATAGAGTGTTCAGGTTGGCTTCAGCGTTATCGTTAACGTATCTCTAGAAGTAAGATGCTATAGACCAGAGCATAGAGTGTTCAGGTTGACATTATCGTTAACACAGTTCTGACCAAACACTTGATTTCCAAGTCACAAAATTATTTAAAGTATCTATTTCTAATCAATAGAATATATTATCATATTTTTGTAATGTTAATGCTAGATGTTGTGCTTGGACAAACTTTTCTAATCGCAAATAACTTGTCGTAGGACTGAGCATAAACAACTACAAGAAAAGTTGGAAAGTTTGGAAAAGAAAATACTTGTTGGTGGAGAAAATCTATTAGACAAAGCAGAAGTGCAGGAGAAACTGTTGGAAGAATCAGCAAAAGAATTGGAAAAACGTAAAACTGAGGAGGAAATGTTGAAACAAAGACTGGAACAGAAGTCGGTGAGTAGCGTAAATTTGTACAAATTGATGAATAATAACTGATACAGAGGTCTATAGTAGGGGATCGGGGATCCTGACACCTGCTGCTAGCAGCCGTAATTTGGTGTAAGTGCTGTTTGCTCCTTTTGGCAATGAGGGTGATGGATGGTACAAAACGAAAAATATTTTTAGTCAGCGCTGCGAATTGAACCACGGTGTTGTGGCATTCGTCGATTTCCATTAGCTGTTGTCAATTACCGAATCAGCAGTCTGCGGCATAGTTTATATCATTAAAAGGAATTTCGAAATTAATTATCAAATGAGCATATTGAAATTAAATAAAAATTATTACATCTTCCAAAATAGCTCGAGTTTGATTGTACTGGCCGGTATGGCTGAATTTCAAGGGAATGCTTCTTCACAGGGGTTGTTAGTATGCTCTAGTGGTTAAGGCGCCTGACCGGCAATTGGGAGATTCTTGTTCGATGCAGACTAAATATTTTTGAGTTGTGGCATTCATTTCCATTACCTATTTAATGCAGTTGTCAATGTCTGTAGTATAATTTATAGCATTCAGAGGAATGCCAAAATCAATTATCTTGTTAAAACTTAACCATATACCGACATCAACTATTTTACTACAGTAATGTTTTAATTAATAAAATTCCAGTTACATTATTTGTAAACAACGAAATTAACAGTAACATATCGAAACAAATAAACACTTGGATTCATTACTTTGACTTAACAACGTAGGTTTTTCATGCTCGGCGTATTTTGTGGCCTTTGACCTCTCCATAGATCTGTATCTGTTTGGATTTTTACATTCCCTTGGTATAACTTATTTTCATTTTTCATAACTTTTAAATTTTCTTTTTTCATAAAACTTTTCCTCTATTCTTTGCTGAATTGCTTATAATTATTGTATATAAATAGTACTGAGAAAACTCGCGGCTAGCACACAAGTTCAACTCACGCTAGTCGCGCACCCAAATATTATTATAAATAAATGTTGTTTTATCTATGATACATTTATTTCACTGTACTTACACAATATTTTAATCTTTAAAATATTATATAGGCTAACATACAGTTTTTATCTATTGTTGAAGTGCTTGTGATGATTATTATTATTATTTGCATTGTGGTATTTTTATGGTATGCAATAAAATTTGATTTGATTTGAATTCATTGCATTAACAATGTTCGGCGACTCACAGAAGAAAAATACAGAGAATCAATAATCATTATGCTATTGTAATATGGTTAGTTGGGATAGTAAAGGTAACGTAAATGAAGAGTTTAATTTTTTCTACTGGGGTAACGCTTGGCATACGAGAGGTGTTTCGGGTACTACTCTAATCTCATGAGAAAAAGGTGCTACTATTAAAATAACTTCAGATTGAGTTCAGAAAAAGAATCTAGATGTTTATTTTAATGTTATAATAAAAAGTAATAAAATGCTAATGAGCTTATCAAGAATTTAACAAAAGAGTTTATTTACTTACAAACGGTCACTCGCTCAGCAGGGGAGAGTGGGGCGGGTCATCTGCCGTAGATGTAGCCAGCTCCCTTACTCGACACCGACTGCCCCGAGCCACTCGTTTTTTCAGCACAATTTTACTTGTCATGAATTTTCACTGATGTCATTATTTTTCTTTTAATAGTCAACAATGGCTCTCTCCTCTTTTTGTGAAAATTCATGGCAAATAAATTAATTATGCTGTTACATTACATCCCCGGGTCCCCCTAAACTTCGACCCGAAGTTTCCAAAAAAAAATAATTACTTTCTAATCATTAAAAACTTATTTTATTAATATATTTGACATTTAAAACTCTTAACCCTCACAATAACTTAATTTACATAAATATTGTTAAATTTTGTTTTAAACATAAAACATTACAAATTATCAACCCTAACGAAATATAGAATGAAATATATAATTTTGAAATAAACTTCGCTTTTACTTTTACACCTAACATTTAAAGATCCTGTGGGTAGTCCACAACTGGGGTCCTTCTTGCAACCAATAATTGCCCGGCGCCTCCACCATGTAATATGGTTAGTTGGGATAGTAAAGGTAACGTAAATGAAAAGAGTTTAATTTTTTCTACTGGGGTAACGCTTGGCATACGAGAGGTGTTTCGGGTACTACTCTAATCTCATGAGAAAAAGGTGCTACTATTAAAATAACTTCAGATTGAGTTCAGAAAAAGAATCTAGATGTTTATTTTAATGTTATAATAAAAAGTAATAAAATGCTAATGAGCTTATCAAGAATTTAACAAAAGAGTTTATTTACTTACAAACGGTCACTCGCTCAGCAGGGAAGAGTGGGGCGGGTCATCTGCCGTAGATGTAGCCAGCTCCCTTACTCGACACCGACTGTTTCATCAGTTGAAAAACTTGTATATTAGCATAGTATGGCTGTTATTGGTGGAGAAAAAAAAAACATTTACGGGTAGATAATTGGTAGACCTCTCTTATCCAATTAAGTGATAGTAAAATTGGTGAGTTTACAGGTAATGAATCACATAGCATGTCCTGCTATACCCACTCATCATCCAAGGATCCAAGCGCAAATCCGATTTTTTGAGATGGAACAATTTTTACTTGATGCACTTGAGGATTAGGAGTCTCTTCTTCCACTTATCTTCAATCTCCAACAATGATTGCCTTTTAATTAGTTTTGATTATGTTATGTTACAAAAACGACAGTGCAATAACTATTAAAAAAAAATCTTTTTTTGGCAACGAGATCTCTCAGAAACCCAGCCATTTCCTCCAAGAAGATGGGATAGAAGCTGAAACAGCCTATCTCATTTTCAAGTGAAAAATCATTCAACTTTTTATTACTCTTCTCAACTTCTATCTATGTTTTATAAGAAATCTTTTTAGTAGTTGATGCAACGATTTTATTATGACAGCCTTTCAGCAACGGTAAGGTGTTCTAAACATCTCAGGAGTGGCTTTAAGGCAAAATAAAAGCATTGCATATCTCTAGACTACCAATAAATTACGTTTAATTTAACTTACTAATAAATCAGACAACTTGCCCAAACTATAATATAACCTACAATGCGTGATTGTTGTCGACGGTTCCGATTTGAAATCCAATGTGGTTTTGAAATGTTTAAATCATCTGATTCGACTATTGGATAATATTCTTTTCGACATTGCTTGAAGAAATCCTGAGTTCTGATTCGTCTAAATTCCTGTACTGAAAACTGACAGCAGTGTTGTAATAGCTTCATTGTACAACTGTTTTGATCTGGCGTGAATAATGTCAGCTGTTTTGATATCACTTTCAATCCACTAATATCTACTTTATAACGTAGTAGTTAATACAATATTTAAGAATTTTGTCAAAGGATAACAATTTATGGTCCAAACAACACGAACCATCAATACTCCAATTGGTAGGGAATAGAGCGCATGCGCGAACTGTTTGCCTGCATAAAACAACAAAAAATCTAACCAACTAACCATTCTATACTAATAAGGGATACTGTATTAAGTATATAAACTATAGAAAGGTTAGTTATCTTAGTTTTTTGTTGTTTTATGCAGACAAACAGTGGCCATGGCTTCGCTACACAGCTCGCGCATGCTCTCTATTCCCTACCAATTGGAGATTGAACGGGTCGTCAAGATATTGAAATTCCATTGCAAGATATTGAAATTCATACGAAATTCATATTGAAATTCACAAAATGCTTTAAATATATAGTGCCATTAAATGTTAGTCAAGTCTTTTGTCGCAGAAGGTTAATAAATTTATACGCTTTTTGGTTGCAGGCAGAGCACATTGACATTGAGGAGAAATATTCAAGCTTGCAGGAAGAAGCAGCTGGCATTTCGCGGAAGTTGAAGCGATTGCAGGGCTTGATACGTGACGTACAGGTGGAACAAAAGGATGTTTGTGCTGAGAATCAGCGGGAAATGGAAGGATTATTAGACAACGTGCGTCAACTCAACAAGGAGCTTGGCTTACAAGAAGCGCTGCTTAAAATGTACATTCCTGAAAAGTACAAGGTCAGTGCAATCAAAAATCTATTGAATCACATATTCAAGATCTAGACTATTAGAATTTACATCATCTTGACATTAGTTACTAATCGCTTGAGAAAATTAGAATAGAATAGATAACGCAATGAATAAGACTTGAAATAGTCATAACCACATTATTTACGACAAATAAACGAGTTGCTTTAGTTCTGACAGTCACGCAATTGTCCATCAAACTAAAAATTTAATTAAGGTGATGCAGTGTGACCGGCTGTCTCAGGTCTGGTGTCAGAATTATCAGGAAGCACCTGAATACGTTCAGGGCCTCTGACGTGACTTGACGACTTATTTTAAGCAGTCAGTCTCAATTTGTACTCCAAAACATGGGAGTGACTTCAGGAAAAATCTTCTGCTTAAAAATCATGATTATTAATTTGTGCTGATTGTCTTCAATTCAAGGGTGTTTCAAAATCTATTGTTACTTTTCTACATGTGTTATCAGAATTTTTAATAAATGTTGACCTGAATTTACTTCTTGAAACCACAAAAATGGTTTGCCAAGGCAAAGAAAATGATTATAAATTGAATTAATCTATTTATAGCTGTAGCAATTGAGTAATAAATATAATTCTACCTTACTGAGTGTATCCTATGTACAGGAGCTAATTCAGAGACATTCACATTGGAATGAAGATATTGGGGAATGGCAGCTAAAGTGTGTGGCTTATACTGGCAACAATATGCGCAAATCAGCAAATGAGCATACTTCGGTTCTGAATCAAGAGGTAAGTCCTTCTTTCACACATTCCACTTTGCATGCGTCATTCATATTAAACTGTTGTACAGGAAATCTGAAATCTGTCATAATGATAATAATATTAAAATCTACCAAGAAAAGAAATAATAGAAGAAAAATGATCATTTCCTATTGTGGGTTAATTAAATCTGAACTAAAAGTATCACCTTGACCTCTTTTGAAATAATTCACATTTATTCGCCTTTCCCTTTTCCAATAAACCTAACATTTTATTGTAATTACATTTTCAAAATTTTCTTATTTTTATCTCTGTTCCACTTCAATTTTCTCATAGTCTTAATGATTTGCAATAGACTGTTACGCGCATTTATGAATGAACTATATATATATAGTATAAGTCATCTATAACTTCCTAGTGCTCTCACTAGGTTCTGTAACAATTTCAATTCACTTTCAGCAAGTTCTTGCTTTGTTATCCTTCTTTGCATTGATGATGGTAATGGTTTGGTAGGTATCCATATCAAATAGGATCAGGTTGTCATGTTTATTAAAAAGATATACTAGTTTCGGTAGTTTCATCATTCTCTAATAAACTGATTTTTCATCCGCCCACTGCATCACATGACTGCATCATCAATACAGTATCATATGTATACATCACAGTATACATATGACAGTATCATAACAACAAAATTGACCTAATGAATTTCCATTGTTTTGAAATTTTCAAAGTATCTGAAATCTGATATTGGAAAATATGAGAACTGTATTTAGAGGAAAAGATCACATTCCATAACAAGCCAGAGTCACCCTCTACACTTTGGGGTTCTACGCCTATAGCAACCCGCCCAACAGAAACAAACAAAATGCATGGTTTAAAATGGGCTGTAATGGGAAGTGCTACTAAAAGACATTCTCTCATTCACAAACCAAACCACTCAACAAATGTGCAAGTGACTTGTATTTCTGTATGCTGCATAAACTTACGATTCATTTTTTGTAGCTTAGTAGTTAAAAATCATGTTTAATAATACTTCTTTGGCCTTACAAATTCTTGAATACTTGTGAAATCGATAGTTGTTTGTGGCGCACTACTGAAGAATGTCCTCTCATTCAAGCTGTTATGTGAAATCACATCATTATATCTATATACGTGCTAGCATACGTATTATCTATATATCTTTAATGGTGGAGCATACACATAGTATAAATTATGTAAAGTGGTACCATCATTCATGCACCTGCGCCATCTTGTTTTACTCAACATAACCTAAAACAAGCCAAATACTAGTGAAATACTTTCAATTAATGGCAAATACTTTCAATTAATACTACAATTAATGGCAAATACTAGTCAACAATGGGTTTTATAGTTTTATAAGCTACTTCATTCTCCAAATCATTTAATAATATGATTTATTCACATTATTCAATTTATAACAAATTCTTTAACTTATGTATATATGATGTTGAAGATCCATCTTGTTTCCACTAATATGTATTATAAACTTGAAAAACACTTTTAAATGGAAATTGACTCACGTTATGGCGTGACGGCCGTTTCGCTCTGTTGTCTAGAGCATCATCAGACGACCCACAGTACACTCCAGTGGGTCGTCTGATGATGCTCTAGACAACAGAGCGAAACGGCCGTCACGAAATAACGTGAGTCAATTTCCATTTAAAAGTGTTTTTTAAGTTTATAATTATGTATATATACTATATATTTCATGCTCAGCTGATCTCTGAATTTGAAAGCTGAATTCGAAATGTTTAGTCAAGTCTGTTGGCTGCATTGTAATCTAGCTGTTGTTATGAAACGCAAGAAAGAAAAAAAATATTTCTGCACTGCCCATTGCATCAATAGTACCAATTTAAAATTGATAATAGTATCAATTTAAAATTGATAATAGTATCAATTTAAAATTGATAACAGGCATTTTTTTATTCCATCCTTTATCTTGCTTACTATCTAGGTAAGATGGTCATCTAGAATGTTCCAGAATGTTCTGAGTAAATAGAGAGATCTAGAAACCTATAGAGTTTCCTGTTAACAAAATTTATAAAGCAGATACTCTTGTAAACAGCAGTTCAGTGTGATTCTAACATAGTGACAGTATATTATTTGAGACGTCCTTTACAGTGTACACACAAATGTAGTGCTGTTTTAATGAATGGAGATTACACATATCAAATAGAGTGACAGACTGGGCTTCATAAGTGTTCCATTTCATTATTAACTGTTTTTTTTTTTTTTGGACATTTCTTTTACAAACATTGAACAGCTTATTGTATAGTTATTCATTGATCAGCCTACTGACAGTTAGTAATTAGTTTTTGTACAGTGATATAGGAACTTCATCATTAGTCGATGGTATTGGTATTGATTTGTATGTTTCTATATTGGTTTTTCTTGCAATTAGTGCGTTTTTCAAGTAATTTGTGTAAATAAAGTGTGAGTGTTAATTTTAAGTGTTGCCAGCATTATTTTAGCAATAGAACCTGTAACATTGGCTGATGACAACACTTATGAAAGTCTTGCAGTGGAGAAATTCTTGAGTGGTTTAAGGATACTGGAGATCAAACTAGCCAGACCAAAGACACTGAATGATGCTTTGGCCCTAGCATTGGAGTTTGAAGCAGTTTGGCAGTCAGTACCAGGCCATTCTAAGGTAAGGGCTATGAAAGCTGAAGTGATGGAGGCAAGCACTATTCAGAACATAGTTGAACAGGTCCAGGAAAAGGTGTGATCCAGGAAGAAGGAGGTTTGATGCAGGGCTTGTGGTAAGACTGGTCATGTAAGGAGTAAGGCACAGCCAAACCAGGCAAGAAAAAGGAGCAGGCAAACTAAAAAAGGTTGACAAGGAGGGGCAGCTGTCAACCCACCAGCAGAAGGCCCCAATAAGAAAAGCAGAGGTGGCATCTCTTTCTGGCAGCAGGAGTAGTCTGTATATAGATGGTATTGTGGATCTACAAGCAAGACACCTACTTCTTGACACAGGAGCTACCTTGACCATGCTGAATCCATGTCCATGGCATAGTCTTTAATAAAGAAGTGAATACAGCCAACAAGGTGGACACTCTACAGGGGACAGCTACAGGGGATTTGGCTGCAGTTTTTGGGGAGACAGCTGCTACCCTCCTTATTGGTGCCAGTTACTTCAAACATCAAGTGTTAGTGGCAGACATACAGGAAGATGTTATACTTGGGATAGATTTCTTCAACAAGTTTGGACTGAAGTTGGACTTTGATAAGAAGACAGTTGTAATTGGAGAAGAAGAGGTCATACTTCACCCAGGGAAGCCAACCAACAGCAGAGTATTGTTACTCACTGACATTACCCTACCAGCAAGGAATCAGGTTGTAGCCTATGGGACAATGCAGGATGACATGGAGGAAGGACAGAGTGCACTACTGGAGCCAGTAGGACAACTTGCATCAAGGAGTCTTAGTGGCAAGAACTTTATTCCTGACTAGCAACAAGTTCCCTGCGTGCATTAATGAATGTGAATGATTACAAAATTACTGTAAAAGGAGTAAGCACACTTGGACACTGTTCAACAGCCTCATTGATGGTTCAGCCTCAGAGACAGCTGGCTCTTCTGAAAAATTAATGAATTTTGCACATAGCCTGTCAGAATTCTTTGATATTTTGTTTCTTTGGCTATATTAATGTCCCTAAGTTTCGTTGAATACCTATATGTGCTATCAGAGGTAATCTATTTTGAGCATAGGCATACTGCTCGTATTTTGTGCATACTGAACATAGGCTTCAGTATGGAGGTGAATGAACATTGAAACCTTGTGCCCTTGAACGCCAAAACTGCATTATTAAACAAGATATTCTATAAGAAAGTTATACCAAATTGGCCGTTAATTTATGCAGGTTATGACAATGTAAGACACTTAGAAATTTGTTGCTTAGTGAGAAGAGGTTTTTTGATAGCGCATCACCAAAACTCCATTCAACTGTATGCATTTCTACCTATTGAGTTGGGCACGCAGTGAGATATCCCTTGACTCTGGCCTCTTATGTAGTGTGGTCTTGGATCATAGCACTTAAAATACTCAAAATTTGATGAACTCCAAAAACAAACTTTATAACAGAAAAAATTACTGTTCCTTAAGCTTATTTATTCCTAAATTATTCAAGTTGCTTTTTAATATTTCTTCAATATTTGTTTATTTTTTAAGAGTGGAGCACTATAAATAATGGAACTTCAAAAAATGTTATTAAATTTTCAATCTCTTATTATCGAAACAAATTCGATTTTTTAAAACTGAACTTTAAGATTGAATGTGAATTGCTTCTGCAATATTATATTATTTCAATATTGTATTCATCTATTTTTTTCAGATAATGCAGACCGATCTGTCTAGTGTGTATCTCACGTATGATGACTACGCAACCAGTCATTCCAAAAATAAGATGCGTGCAAAATCCAGTAATTCCAATCGGTCTGTTAATGCAATTCTTCAGTAGTTGAACTCTTTAAAATAATCGTCAACCCTGTGTCAAGGCCATTGAAACAAAAGAATTCGAAAATATTGATATTCTAGTCAACAAGACCATGCATAAATATGATCTCCTATTCAGTGTACATAGATAATAGATGTGCCTTAGAATTATCGATTGTTGCAATATTTTTATGATTAAAATATTCATAATTCGTGAAGAAAGTAAACTTAAACATTGGAAAGAAAGACAAAGAATTGCAACAAGGTCTAGAATTAAATATATACTTTTATTGAAATTATTCAGTATTATTTATTTGAGTTTTTATTTTTGTGTAGTAGGCATAGCACAAATTGAATGAAAGTGATAATGAAAATAAATGTATAAGATAAATGGAAAAAGTTAATTCCAGGGATTTTACTGACCTCTGATGAGAGATTTAGATTGCCTCCACTAATGTGAATTAATATTATAGGCTATATTGGTAAGTCTCCAAATCAACATCATAAAATTTCAAGATAATAGTGTATTAAAAATTCGATAGATCAGTTATTTTAATCAGCATTGGTTAATGCTACAGTTTTATTTCAAATTGAGATTAATTAGGTGAGAAGGGAGGAGCCAATAAATTGATCAAATTATTGAGGAACATGGAGATAAAATATGGTTCTCTTCTGTGTTATACAGTGATTTCGTTTTTGGGTAAAGAAAGTTTAATAATTATTTGAAAATTGATATTGTGCAATCTTGTGGAGTTAAAAAGTTGGAGCTAGAATCCAATCGAGAATTATTTGGCTCACAAAAAACCCACGTCCGTTGTTAACTATAGAAAAGAGAATCATAAATGGTTATAAAATCACAGAAATGAAGGAATATTTGAAGATTAAAAACCTTATTTGATGTTGTGTTCTACCAAAAAGTACCAACTAGTTAATTCTTTTAATTTTTAATTTATAAAAACTTTGTTTTTCTATTTTTAATTTTTATAATTTTTTATTTGAATTTTTTGTATTTTTATTCATATTATTTTATTCTAAGATTTGATTGAGTTTCATTGTAAGAAATGAATATTAGTTGATAGCTTGATTTCATTCCAAAGAAAAACTCCATTCCAGTATACATTCTTTAATTATATATAATAATCATGGGAAGAGCATAAAAGATACCAATTTGTATGAATAATAGAATACTTTTAATAAATATCTCTACAACTTTTTGAATTCATTCATATCTTATAATTTTGCAATCCAATAAATTATAATTACAGAATGCTATACATAGGTGTAAAATTTCAGGATCTTTTTCTTGTACTTGATATTTTTTGATCCCTCAACCTTTTTCTGTGTCGGTTATCAGTCAAGTTCCTTCAAAAATCCTGGATATCGCACGAGCAACTTGCAGGTCAAATTCTGAGTCAACTTCTAGACTATGATTTACTGGGACTTCAACATATCCTATCCTGTTTCAAGAAAATCAATAACAATTTCATCAGAAGGCGAAGAAAATTATGCGCTTCACTGTTTTCATAATAATTAATTATGATTTGTAGCTTAAATCCAATTTTAATAATATATTAACCATGATATTATTCATATAAATATCATTCATATATACTCCCTTGTCCTAAAATTCCAGCATTTAAACAGAATTACTCAGTTTTTTCTATTCATAGATTGCAGCGGTCATTAAAAATTAACTATTATATTCCATTAAAGTTACAATAGATTTAGTAGTCTGTTGGATGGTAAATGTTCCTGTCCAATACACTCCCAAGAACGCAGAAGATGCCATGTTACTGAAAAGGTTCTCTGCATGAAAGATAATCATGCTATTAGTCCAGTCAAATTAGCGTAAATTTTGGGTGAGAAAGGAAAAAATCAAACGCGGCTGAAAATCGGAATTTATGACCAGAAAAACATGCTGAGTATGTCCCCAAGAATCATAGCTGAGCTTTGGCTGCAAACACTCGGAAACGCTTCTAACCAAAAGTCTGGGTGCGCCCTTGATACAAAAGTGTTCCTGGTATAAAATTTTTTTTTTTTTGAAAAAGGCAACAGTTGTTGTCTTTGAAAAAACTCAAACTGATATTGAATAAATAAGAAATATAAAAAATGTTTTATTTATCTTCTAAAAATAAATTACAATTCAAATACTATACATACTTTTTCTAAGACAAGAGAAATGTCAGACAATTTAACAGTTTTTTTCAAGATGGCAGCCAAGCTTAGCTAGATTCTTGGGGGGTTTCTTAGTATGTTATTTAGCATGTTTTTCTGGTCATATATCCCGATTTCCAGCCGTCTTAGAATGTTTTCTTTACTTTTTGCTTTAACTTGATTGCTTTAACAATGTAATGTGGGATTTTCCTCACGAGATAAATAAGATATTATCGTAAAAAAATTGGATAATACAATTGACATAAATATCAATATTACCTTCCTCCCTGCAGTACATTGTGAGAGACCAAACATGTTTTGAAAAAGTAAAACATTCCTGTTTCTACTAATTGTCCTCCCCAGTCTTGTCTTCTTGGTCTGTTTTCAACATTAAAATTCTCTGGACGTATAGTTCCGTCTGTAATACAATAAAAAATATCGTAAATATTAGTATAACAGGGTTATTTTCACATTTGGTAATTTCATACTTGTTATAAGGGAGAGACGGATTTAATTAGATTAATTTATGTTTTACATTTTCAAATTTATGGAAGAAATTGCTGTGATTAAAATGAATATTACTAATACCACATAGATTGAAACGGATTAAATTAGATTAATTAATATAAATTTACAAATTTGTGGTAGAAATGTCTATGAGTGATTGAAAACAATATTACTAACACCTCGTACACATTGCAGACACGATTGCAGACAGTGGTATAAAAAATGTATAGGTATTTGGCAATGAGATCCTAAGAGATGCATTGGCATAAATCGGCGAAGTTTGGACAAAATTCTTCCACTCTTGGAACATTTAACCTTAAACGGATAGAGAGGCTGAGGCAAAATATTTCTAAGGATTAATTAAATTGGAAAAGCGGGAAATATAGGCATTCCAGTGACATATCCAAGAATTGACCATAGACTCCAGACTTGATAGCCAATAAAGATCTCTGTTTGAAGTACACTGTGGCTGTTGAAGGATGGAAATAGTTATTTTGAGCGCTTGTTTCGATAACAAAACAAAACCTGAAACTATAAAATTTATTTAAAAAAAACAAAGTTCGTTTCGCTCAACAACATAAATGAATCCAAAAGATATTGTGTTCTTGAAAATAAATATTTCATGCTTAGAAATATTTGGGAATAATCTGACATATCAATAGATTTATTTATTTTCTATTTCCAACATTATCATACACTTATCAGTTATCACCCATGAAGACGTCTCGGACTCATGTCAGTATCACCAGCACGAAACAAATCATATTTCATGCTTCGAAATATGCAGTAATATTCTAAGAATAGGTAGTAGATTTAAAAATATCAATTTTATTACCTGCTTCAACTGCCCAAAATAATTTGTGTTGCCGCGTAACAGAAAATACTGAATCATATTCTCCTGAGAGCATCTTACTGAATGCCTCGGTTAGATAACCAACTGTTAGAAAAGGAGATGTGCATTGTAATAATGCAATTACTTCGATGCCTGAAATATGAAATATTGCTTAGTTGAAGCTTTCTCAAGATGATTTGGGAATTGGAAAAAATCCTCCATTTCAATTGAGATTACAATTAAATATAATAATAGTTTGAAATTTATCTTTAAACTGTGGATATTATTTATAACATCATTTATTTCTGCTGTACAGTACCTTGAAATATATATTAGTTGTAATAATAATATTTTCTATTCAGACTATTCAACCATTATGTTCACTTTTCAAAATTCACTGTACATCACTTGAACTATGGGATCTGAGAGTTGCTAATATTAATAATACTTTTATCATTCATGTACATTGTAAATTTACACAAATAAAGCCATCTGAATCAGATATTATTGAGAATCACGTACTTTAAAAAATGGTTGATCAGGGTTGTTGGGAATTTTTAATTTAGTTAGGAAAGGGAGGTTAGGCACCTTCTTTCAAGGAAAATAAATAAACAATAATTATAATAAACTTTTAAGAGTCGTTTCAAGATTGAAAATTGATTATGTTTACAATTGACATGCTCAAAAGCATGGTAGAATTGCCATTATAAATGGTACAATTTACCATTATGTTTCTGGAGGAATTCTTTGACAGCTAAAATCGATGATGCATGGTCAGATGCTGTCACCTTATCTCTCCAATGGACACGAGCGCCAACTTTTTCAACTTCATCAGCAATTGCTTTACAATCAGTAGAAACCCAGATCTCATGGAATCCTGTCAATATTACAAAGCATCGAATGATTTCAGATTTATTTCAATAATTTGAAAACCTTTCTAATCCAAGCGAAGTCAAACTTTGAGAAGTCTGTTTTTCGTTTGGAATCAAAACTTGAAGTTCATTGCCATTGCACAGTGGAGCATGCGAGCATCCAATACTTGAGAATAAACACCGTCGCTAAATCAAACGCATGTTGTGGAATGGTGGTATTCATGCCGATCCAATCTGTCATACACTATTCCACAACATGTGTTTGATTTTCCGACGGTGACTATCATCAAGTATTGGATGTTCCACTGTGTAAGTTTTGTGTATTAAAGATTGAAGCAACGTGGATACAAGATACCAAGGTACAGTGGCGCTCCGAAGGGAGGAGGGCTTTGGGGCTTAAGGCTGTGCGCAGGGTTTTTGGTCATAATTTTTTTCGAAGTTTATTGAATTGGATATTATTAAGGTATTGAAATGTTGACTATTGCCATGATAAATTTTTTTTTCATAAAATATTTTATGGAATATGAGAGTTCAAAGTTGATTTTTTTGGGGGGCAATTGAACTTACCTACAAGATATTTTAAACATTTGATAATTTTTTTATAACTGAAAGACACCTTGGGGAAAAGAATGACACATTTTTTATTTCAATTCAACAATTGGTTTTTTCAAAATAATTTTGTGAAAAACTGAAATTTTTTGCATGTTTTAAAAAAATTATTTTGAGAAAACTGATCAGAATGAGAAATATGTCATTTTATTCCTCAATATGTCTTTAATTTAAAAAAAAAATATCAAAAGTTTAAAATAACTTGTAGGGGAGATAAATTGCCCCCCAAAACCAAAATATTTCAATTATGAACTCCCATATTTCATGAAATATTTGATGAAAAAAATAATTTATCATGGCAATAGTCAACATTTCAATACCTTAATAATATCCAATACAATGAACTTCAAGAAAAAAAAATATGACCGAAAACCCTGCGCACAGCCTTAAGCCCCCCTCCCGGACCTTGGAAAATGTCGATATTTTCCAAGCAAATTGACTGTGCAATATCAAGCTGATTAGTGTTTTTAAATTTCATTATTTCACACTTGTTCAATATAAACAGAATAATGTCACTATCAGTATCGTTACAACAATGTTCCAAGACGTATCTTAGAAACACCATGGATGGAAATAGGCTGAGTGGCCTTTGAAGGGGCAGGTGCAATTCAAAAAATTTATTAATTTATTATTTCTGCTTTGTCTATGTAGTAGCTCATTTCAATTCAGTTTTATTTAGCACGAGAGTTTGTCACTAAAATCGCAAAAAGAATGCAATATTATTATAGTACTCTTACTCTGCAGCAGCATGTACAGTTTAGTGAGCTATGTGGCAATGCAGTGACTTCCGGATCGGAGATATATTTCGTTTAAATTAACAATCGCTTTAATTAAAATATCAAAGTAAAATTTCCTTTTAATGCTCAAAAAATCATTATTATACCAATAAATATTTAAAAAATTCCGAGAGTGGGCCCCCGGACTACCAACTAGGGGTATTCAATTCCCCCCCACGTTTTTCAAATTATTATGAGATATTTTCTATTGATTCTCCAAAAGAACGTGTTAAAAATTCGAAAATTTCCCTACAACTACCACAGCACATCATCATTAACTCCACCATTTTGGATAATATCATCAGAAATGACATATGTGAGCGTTCAACCTATTATCTACTATAGTAGTTCTGTAAACAGTAGACCTCACGCCCAAGAATAAGAGTGCTTGCACAGAGGAACATACTCAATATACTCTATCATAATCACCATCGCAAAATTAAACACAATCATCAGACCTAACCCTTTCAATTTGCGCAGTCTATTTCATGTCTTTCCTCCACAAAAAGTCACTCTGTATCACATCATCAAGGCGGCGTTTCTACTTTCCAGACAGCTGATTGCTTAAATCAGATCGGATTTCACATGTCTGATGAATGAATTTACAGATCAATATTGATTAAATTTGTATAGTTATAATTTACTTGGTAATCACTCATTAGACAATTCAAATATTAGAAATTATTTCTTCCTCTCAAACAAATACGCTATGTTAACTTAGTTCATATGAAGGCTGTCAGATGAATAAGAATGCCCGATGGCCAAATAGTACAAAAATAATCAGATATAGTAATGAATTGCAGGTTGCATGTATTGACCCTCCTTTCAAAAACATCCCAATAGGCGAGAATAAACAATAAGATGACAATAATAATAAATTTATGCTGTTACAAAATAAGTTAATACATGTGTAAAAAAGTGTACAGTTTACTACTGCACGTTCTATGATAATTTAGTTTGCTGTAATTTGCTCTACTAATTACTATGCAAATGTTGTACTGTATAATACAAGAATAAACATTTCACTTCTCCAGTGAAATTATAAATGCTGCAATATATCGTCAGAGGCACGCTTCATGTAGCCTGGTAGAGGCCCGTAAGGCAGCGCTGCTATTCTGCATTTGCTTTTCCTTGCTCAGATCAAAAGTTTAGAGGGTTCTGCTTCAACAAAAACTTACTGCCAAACTCAACCATCACGGAGATAGTCCTCTCCAGAAGAGATGTTCCATTGATTCTAGATAAGTTTTTCATTTTAATTCCTTTGCTACCGCAACGTGCCAAAATCAAGCCAGTCACATTACTTCTAACTTTCTGTAAAATGAGATAAACTCGATCAATATCAAACCCACCTTTTGTTCTCTGAAAGCTATCTAGAAAATTTTTAAGTTGCAAGGCAGTAGAATCTATAATAATAATAATAATAATTTAACTACTTCATGCTAATGCTGAATCACAGAAATTCCTAGCACTGAAACCCTTTAATTACATGACAGTATTAACATTAACTTTTCATGTAAAATTTAACGACTTGCAGTCAAATATTTGTTAAGAATAAGTATAACTCACTTAATCTGTAGGCCGAGCGCTTTCGAATCTATGAGATCCATCTTCAGAGGCGTGGGTTCCTAGATCATCATGTCAGTTTTTTTGGTTAGAAGTGTTGTGGTTTTTGTAAAATGTGATCAAAAAGTTTGTGAGATTTAAAATTTAGTTGTTCATTGAGAATGTTTTGTTTATTGTGTGTGGTGTGTTTGTATATTTCAAGGTGTTGAGTTCGTGTCCTTTAGATTTTATATGTAGAATGTGTAGGTTGGTACTGATGTCAGTAAAAGTGTGTCCACTTTGAATGATATGGTCGGCAAAATTCGATTCAGCTTTTGATGTCAGGGCTTGAAAATGTTCCTTGTAACGTTGTTTGAATGTGCGGCCTGTTTGTCCTATGTAGAATTTGTTACGATCAGAGCAGTTCAGTTTGTAGATCCCTGGGAGATCGTATTTGTTTGTGTTCAGTGTGGTTTTGAGTGTGTGCATTTTTTATTTTGTTTTTTGTTCTGAATGAGATGGTGTGTCCGGCTTTTTTGAAGATTTTTGCTAGTCTGTTTGATTGTGGATTAATGTATGTCATTGTGATGTATTTTTTGTCAGTGGTGTTGGTGTTTTGTTTTTTGTTTCTTATTTTATGATTGAGTTTGTCAATTACTGACATCAGTACCAACCTACACATTCTACATATAAAATCTAAAGGACACGAACTCAACACCTTGGAACAATTTGAAATATACAAACACAACACACACAATAAACAAAACATTCTCAATGAACAACTAAATTTTAAATCTCACAAACTTTTTGATCACATTTTACAAAAACCACAACACTTCTAACCAAAAAACTGACATGATGATCTAGGAACCCACGCCTCTGAAGATGGATCTCATAGATTCGAAAGCCCTCGGCCTACAGATTAAGTGAGTTATACTTATTCTTAACAAATATTTGACTGCAAGTCGTTAAATTTCACATGAAAAGTTAATATTAACAACGCAGTTCGTCATGGAACAAGAAATCCAGGAACAGTATTAACATAACAGGCTGAGCTGGTGCTCCACAAAATCATATCCCTTAATATCATCATGTGAAGATTGCCAGTAACTGTGAAATTAAAAAGAGCTATTTCAGGCAAATCATGTTGAACATTATGTTCAGTAGAATTAATATGTTATAAATCAGTTGGCTCAGCGAGGCGTTACGTAAGTGGACGAATGGTGATGTATGGTGAGGGGGCTGGCGGCGCACGCACATTGGCCAAACATCTTCTGCTCACCCACTCATCTGCCTCATCACATACCTACAGTTCTGTCTACTTTAATACTCAATCAGCAATTCACCGGAATCCAGCGCAGCAGGAATATGATCTATATTGGAAATTATTATTATTATTATTACTATTACTTTGTTGCGTTAAGCTGCTTAAGTGAGCAGAGCTCTTGCAGCATGCAACACGTCATGCTCTTGTCCTAATATTATGCTAGTTTGTGTTTGCTGCCTTGCTGCTATAGCTTTGAAATATCGCAGCATTCACCTATTGTGTAGGGACATCCATCTTTCAGCTTTTGGGTCAAAGTTCTTGACACATTATTCATGTCTAAATTTTTTAATGATGTGGGGAGTTGATTAAACAATCGCATTCCAGAATAGTATGGTCCTCTTTCATACGAAGTTGTTCTGTGAAACAGATAGTAAAGTAAAGAGGTTCCATATGTTTCAATCAAATCTCACGCCAAAGAATTCTTCTATCAATGCTCCACACATTTCTAAATCCTACCTTCTTGGCTAAGTCCTGTAAGAAAACACTGCGCTGACAAGTAAGGTCCTCTCTTATAGAAACGTCAGAGCCCTACAGTCACTTCATGTGAGTCAAGACAGTGCGTCAGGTCTGTTAACTCACGAACTTCACAACGATACCCCATGGTCTGCTCCGAGTGCCGCCGTCTCCAGTTGGAGTTGGAGGTCAAAGATGTCCCACACTGTGATAACGGTCGATCAGTGATGGATATTGAGTTTGTCACGACACATTAGTGACAACCTGTGACATTCTCTCCCCTCACCTCCAGCAGGCCAAAGATCCTGATATTATTTCGGCCATGATATTGCTCTTCAACATCCAGCTTGTTTTCATACGCCCTGTCACGAACTGCAGACTCCTCATGCATCACACTAACTTTAGCAACCAGTGAGTCGATCCTGCTCTCCATGGCCGCCATACGTGGCTCACACTAGCTTAGAACATGCGCAGTAACCATTGCTTCTAATCTATCATTAAGTTTATAACACGTTCAAGTTTATACAACACGTTCAGCTAGGCTGTTCAAGAAAGTGCCATCCGATAAAAGCTCAGCCACAAATTCCTTTAGTGGGCATTTGTCAGTGAAACACCCCTCGCCCTTGGAAGATGATGATGATGAAGAGGGTGGGCGCTCATTCACTGTCAAAGTAGAAGCCTTATCAGCAGTCTCACAGAGTATCACTATGTTCGGAAACTGGAAAACAACACATTTGAGAAGCTAACTCATGTTAAACTTGTAAATATGCCGCTTCATACATTGCATGATGACGAAATGACGAGTTTAAATCTTTATTGAATCCGTGATGATCTGAGTTATCTGTCTCAATAACTATTGATGTAGATAGAAAGTGATTTTTATGTTTTGTTGCCAAATGACAAAAACTATCCAGTATATCATGATGCTGGTCAAAGGTTGATATTGCATTGATTTAGTGTCTAGGAATTTGAAAAAAAAACCATCATCTGTTCCAACAGCCTCATATTCTCATCCAACAATAAATAAAATAAGTAGGAACTCAAACTAACCTCCAAAACCATGTAATTGCTAATTGAAGAACGTCTCAGGCAGGATGTTGAATAATACCACAGTGTTAATATCAGAAAAATAAAAATTGATGAATTAATAATATTGGAGTAATTTCTGAGTTTAGAAATCATAATAATTCCTATCCTTCCTTCATTCACAAACAATTAGGAATAACTTGATGTAATTAGTAACATATTCTGAGCAAATTAAAGTTTAGGTAACTATTGAGTATCCAAACATTTCAAATTTTCCGTCAATTTTTTTGTGACATCTACACACCCCAAGAAGCAATAATTCGTTGAATTTTTTGGCAGTCGCAAATTTAAATTTTCAAGAAAACTGATGAAAATTTATATTTCCATTTGAAAAATTCATAATATCCAAACATATGAGGGGCTCCAAATCATAAAATTTTATAAATCAAGTGAATATAATATTTCCAAAACACTACCACCCCCAAACACCGTGCGCGCCTAATCAAACCTTCCCTGGGTGACTAACAATGCTAGATTTGATGGAAACATCTCGTTCCTTCACTACTTTGATGCGTAAAATATCATAGATGAAGCTAATTTACCATTAAACGACACAGATCAAGTGAATATAAAATTGCCAAAATACTACTGCCCGCACAGTGCGCGCTCCGCGCGGCTAACCAACATTCCCTGGGTGGCTAACAAGGCTAGAATAGAATAGAATATTTTTATTAGCCCAAAAGAATATCACACATTGATACATAGGCAAGTAAATATAAAATAGATATGATGGAACCACCTCATACCTTCAGTAGCCTACTCTCATGCATAATGTTAAATGTTCTTCAAATAAAAAAATTTAACACGATCACACATCTTCACTAACTCGCGGTGTATAAATTCAAACAAACGTTTCTCTCACCGGAAATACAAAAATATAGCATTTCCAAGAAAAACCTAGGAAACCTTTTCTCCCACTAGTATTTATCATCATATTATAATCAACGGTTCTGTCACGTAAATTTGTCAAACTCTTTACACATCATAACAATAAAAAATATATATGATCCACAGACAATCTCTCTCACATGCAACTTTAAAATATTCATATGCGGAAGAAATATAGCTGCATCAGCAAACTATAATTTAAATGCCAAATAAACGTTGCCTCCACAAAATTTCAGTGTACTATTACTTACTAGTGTGTGCTGAGTGTGTAGGGAAAGAATTGTTGGAAAATTCGAAACGTTTGGATACGGTACTCAATAAATTTCAAAGTTTATCTGCAGTAACTCATAAGGAAATTAATCACCAGTAACTCATAAGGAATTCCGTTTTCACGTAAGAATTGTAAAAAATGAAGGGAAAGAATTGTTGGAAAATTGGAAACGTTTGGATACAGTACTCAATAAATATTTCAAAGTTTATCTGCAGTATCTCATAAGGAATTCCATTTTCATGTAAGAATTGTAAAAAATGAGATTGTAATCCATAGATATCAAAAACTGATAGAAATAACACCCTCTACAAAAATATTTCACTGCTTTAAGGTTCAAAATATTTGATTTTCATTTTTAAGGTTACAGATGACAGTTGACAGACTGACGTTCTTGCAACCAGCTGTTGAAACAGCTGTGCAAGTGAAAAGCAACGCAGCCAATGGACAAAAATACAACTAAAATATTGAAAATGGCCACCACTGTACAACTGAAGTCAGTTTACCTACTAGCCCGTCCTGCCAATGTCGTGTTGTGTTTGAGGAGTTCAAGCAAGTGTTTCAATTTCAAGTCTTGCTTACTTTGTCTGTGCTTGGTTTGAATCCTATATTTACCAACGCTGAAAGTGAAAATTTGTACCCTTTGTTGATGGGTTTGGTTCTCATCAGAATTCAATCTGCTTCCTTACTCAACCTATGTAGGTTAGTTCAACGTATAGGTCTTGAGTGAAATGTTGTTGCATGCTAACTTTAATTCATTTATAAATGATTAATTGATAAATTTGGATACTCAACATTCTCAAATGTGTGAACTAATTTGGAGTAAATCACGAAAAATAGTTATCATTTCATAGCTCTATCGGTTCATGGTCTTGCAAAGAACAGACCAATTATCCTAGCCTTATTGTCGAGCCTGAATACCTAGCAACCAAGGTTTCTACCCACCTTCTGGTCGAAAATGAACTCACAGCAACCATTTTTTCCCCATTAGAAATGGGACTTTCCTCAATAAAACTGACGTCTTTTGCTCCTTACCAACTGGTTATTTGACGATCCTTGATTATAAAAAACAGGCTTATCTTCAATAAAACTGCTATAATTTGGCAAACTAATGGCACTGGAAGTCCGCGGTTTGATTCCTGATGGTTGAATAGTTTTTTAGACAAGATGTTTTGAAGTGGCATTCTGGGATTCCTCGCCTTCCACAAACTATTCAATGCTGATTTGTATGCAAACAACTCTTCAGCTTGATTTGTTGCGTTGAAAGGAAATGATTAGGTTCAGTTCAGGCAAAGGTGAAGTTTTGCCACTTTAAAATATATTCAAACAAGAGGCTACGTAGTCTAATTGTCATGAAAATGAATAATCACATTTTGTGATTGATTTATCAATGACCAATTAATTGTTATATGTTCTCTTTTGCAGGTGTACTGAATAGATGGAGAGAAAATTGTTGAAAAGAGTCTACTTCCTGCTGTGAGATGCAGAATCCTGTAAAATCATCAAACGAAATTCTCTCTGAGCTGTTTGGAGCTTTTAATGCGAAACCTCCAGAAATAACTGAACCAGTTTTGGTTGTAACTCCGTTAGAAAAATCCAGTTCGGACAATGATGACAAACTCGTCGACAAAGACAAGAAGAGCAAACACCATAAGAATAAAAAAAGCAAAAAAAGTTCCCGTCATTTATCGGACAGCGATCACAAGAGAAAAAAACGGAAGAAGAAGGATGAAAAGCATAAGCGCAGGTCAAAGCATCACAAGAAAAAATCGAAAACTAAAGAAAATGTGGATGGTTCGTCATCTTCTGACAGTGAAAAAAATGACAGATCGGTAACAGTGATTGATCTTTGTGAGGACGAAGAAGAAAGGAAATGTGAGAATGAGGAAATTGCATCAAAATCTACGCTCAATGAACCACTACCTGAAACACAAACAATTAGTGCTGTAGATCTTTCAGATATAGAACCTCCCAAAGGAGAGCCCCTCAAGCCCTTTGGACCAACAATAAAGAAAGATGGTGATAATTGGGATGGCTCCCAAATTCCGGGTAATAATGATAACGGTGTCACAGGAAAGCCAGACAAAATAGCATCGGAATGTAGTATAGAAAATATTAATGCATCATCGAAAATGGAAGAAGTATTTGCTGAGAGTAAGTATTCTCCAATGTTTACTTCCATGTTATTTTCAGTTTCAATAATCTTTTGAAGCTGTCATATCCTTAAGACAGAACTTAATATTTTTCACATTGAGTGAACTATCTACATTAAGGCCCGTATTTATGAACGTGACTTACGTTGATCTAAGCACGAGTTATCTAAGACCAAGTTGTAAAGGCTCTATTACATTGAACGTGGTCACAAGCTAACCTAAAATTGTGTCGTATCATCAGGCACTAATAAACATAAAATAACATACATGAAAAGATAAAGATACTGTTCTACATGTAAATTTACAGTTACTTTTAAGTAATTATAACCACACTAATATATTTTAAGTTATAATTTTCTGTTTTTCAAATTTGAAAAATGACATCATTCGAGGCGGTGAAGTACACGCTACCTGCCAGCAGACAAACGAACTTCATCCATTCTTTTTTAGAAAGAGAATCCTATCCTAGTGCCAAAAAAATGTAATGTTAGAACTATAAAATAAGTAGAAATAATTTCAAAAAGTCAAATATACAGTGAATTACATTGCAATGGTGCAAAAATTGAATATGATGATTTTATTTTATTATTATGAGCCGATGCTATACTAAAAAATGAAATCAAAATATGATGCAACACAACAATCTAAGAACGGCTTCAAGACAGCTCTGTACCTAGCTTGGCTAAGAACGGATTTGAGACTCCAATTATAAACACGTCTTGGCTTTTAAGTTAAGAAGATGTTTAAGAAAGGTTCATGAATACAAACTTTATTCTAAGCTTTACTTATACTAGGTGTGTTTACTAGCTGAAAAGTGAGGTTATAAGTCGACCCAGTTGTCCCTGCATCATTTACGTAGTGTAAATTCTCATATTAGTGTAAATTAGAGTTGTTTAATGTAAATTATTAATGTTAAATTATTTATCAGGAGTCAGATCTTTGTTGTGGGAGCTGGGTTGGCTTTTAGAGTTCCAGCTGCTCGCTGGCTTGAACCTGTTAGTGTAAGTAAGCCTTATTGCCGCTAAGTCTGACTTAACCGATCTGACTTGAGACGATCTTTGATAACTCACGTTCATAAATACGGGCCTAAGTGTTGATGGAAAGAGAGATATTTTAATTGGATAGTTTTTCTGTACATTCATGGAGGGGAACTTGATACCGTAACCTTATCTGTATGCGCTCATGTATATGGTTTGGGTTCTATGTAGAAATTGTGAGTCCACTCATTTAAAATGTGTAAAGTAATTGTCCAGTCGTTAAATCTTACATTTAGTAAACTTCGAATTTGTATAAGAATCTAACATTAATATATTTTAAATCTTATATTACTATGAGAAATTTAAACCACCCAAGATCAGTTTCTTTACGAAAAGTTATTGAAAACAGATTGCGATTAAAATTTTTTTGAACATGTCTCCTCTTTAATTTTGGTTCTGAAGTAAAAAACTTTGAAAATAGAATATAGAATAAAATACAGAGTGAACGCAGTTTTGTGTTGAAATGTGTACACCTGGGTTTATTCCTGAAATTAATGTTCCAAGTCTGCAATCACCGAGATTTAAATTTTTGATGTTTGATGGAATTCGCTGTCTTGATATTATTTTATATTTACATTTCATGTAATTTTGTAACCACCGTTGACTATTGATGATAATTCATTTGGATGTTGTGATTGTTCTAGTTGAAAAACCAAAACCGGTTCTCGGAGGAAAGATAATGATAAAAAATTTAAAATTCAGCTCAGTTTTTGAGGAGACAGTGAAGCAAGTTGAAGAACAGGCAAGACTGAAAGCAGAACGATATGAGGAAGGAGAAATTTCGGATACCAGTAGTAATACAAGATCAGAGACAAAATCGCAGTCACCAGTGCCTTCGCTCGAATGTAATTATTTCTTGAAATTTTGTCATGAAATTATTACTAATAGAATCTTTTGATCTCTTTGTAGGAACTTAACCTAATACAAGCTGTATAAATAGTTGGCTGAATTAATATTTACGAATACGAATCGTGCATGAGTGGTGTTTATAGGTAGGTGTTTACATGTGCATATATTGAATCAGACAAATTGTTGATTATATTTACATTAATTAATTGGATACTGTGTATTCAAAGGTGTAAATCAAGAGAGTTTGAGCATTTTATTTTTCATACAACTGAATTGAAAATATTTTCTTTTGTCATAATATGCTCAGTCGACCGACTTCAAGGTTTCAAGTTTTTTTTTTAAAAACATTTTGCCAGTAATATTTCTCGTGCATTGGCTACGGTGCTCAAGTAATACCAAACGTTCTTATTTCTTTAGTGTAGAACTTGAATAACTAATGGCTGATGCTTATAGTAAGTATACTATGAACAAACTAAGTTTTTGTTTATTAAAATTTCGTTTCTATTTTCTGATTTATTGAATAAAAATCGTATTTATGTTTTTCAGTTGAAACTGATGAAAAAGCACAGAGTCCTGAAGAATCTAGTCATTGTAAACCTCATTCAAGCAAAAGGGAACACAAAAGGTATCAGATTCTTCTCGATTGTTATTATCATCTTCTTTAAAATAGTCATCTTTTTGAACGGTTCACTATGTATTCCATAACACAGCTAAATGGAGAGGTTAAACAAACTGTTAATGTCTTTCCGTCAACAAAAGCCATATGCTAATAATAATAATAATATATTAGCATTATAATAATCTTCTCAATCAAGTATCATTCAAGATGCAGGTAAGTTTAATACTTTTACTGCTAATGTACCTCTAACTTCTTGATTTCTCTAACATTGAAATAACTTCTCTAACATTGCTGGTATCTGTTCAATCAGAGAGATAAGCTGCGTTCTCGTAGGTCCCGTTCGTAACGGTGACCGATTAGATTGGCCAGCAAAAAAGACACTGTTCTCTGCTGTAAAATCACTTCCCGGTGGTTCGGAACCCACCTAAAACTGTAGGTCCAACTCATCAATCACCATCATCCAACTCATTACCTACGCACAGGTCTCAGACCTATGTGGGCTTCATCCTCAAAAAAAAAAAAACAACAACAAATATCAGGCTTAATTAAGTAGTCATTTCAATGTTGTTTTGATTATTACTATTTGACAACATTCAATAAAAATCCAATACTCTCTTTATTCTATTTTTTAATTGAAAAATATTCTCTACGATTTCGCAAAAATTAAGGTCACCCCAAGGTTTTCGACTACCTAAGCTTCATTAAATCTGGCCACTGTGGGATATTTTTACGATGTATAAAATTCAACTTTTACATTAAACATTATGGATATTGAAAGTTTGCCATCTAAATTTGATTATTTATCCATTGTTAATAGGTCGAGAAGTTCTGATAAACGTAAATACAAGAGGAGTGGAAGCCATTCGTCGTCACGTAAATCTCACAAAGACAGAAAATTATCATCCCATCGCAGCCGATCTCGCAGCAGGTCACGCTTGAAGGAAAAGGACTCATACTCTACAAAGGATAAAGATCCATACTCTCTAAAGAAAAAGGACCCGTACTCTTCAAAGGAAAAGGATTCATTAAAGGAAAATGATTCAAAAAAGGCAACAAAAAGGAGGCGGTCAAGTGAAAGGAGTGACTCGACTCATCATCGACATCATCACCATCATCATCGTCACCACAGTCGAAAAGAAAGTGATCATCATGACAAGCATCGGAACAATGAAGATCGCCATAAAGATGACAGTAAACACAGCCGCAAAACGTCCTCGTCACCTTCTCGAAAAAAGCCGTACAAATCGAGGTCGAGAAGTAGGTCCAAGGCTACGTCACCTAGACGTAAAGAAAGGTAATTGCTGTTCATCCTTTGCTGCTTCACTTGAAATATAGTCCAGACACATCAATAAAAAGAAACTTAACCCAACCGGTACATGTCACCAAAATTACATTCTAAAACCCCTTTTAAATCAGACTTGACTAATTGTCTAGTCTCTTGGAAATTCATCTTAGAAAAACCGTGAATTTTTCCAAAGTTATTTTGATTTTTTTTTTAAGTAAGGTCAAGAGAAACATATTTTTATCATTTTTTAAATTAAATATTTGTAAGAATTTTAAACGGATTACTCTTTTATAAGTGTCAGGTCTCTTGGAATTTGAAATTCTAGTTGAAATTTCTCATAAATTGAAAGAATTTCAAATTTTCTTTTTTTCTAACCGCAATACCTAAGCTTGAATCTAATCACTCTCGGGTTAATTCAATAAAATTCTCTACGATTTATAACCAATTTATGTTTTTTTGTTGTATTGTTATGTTTATTTTTTATTTCACAAGATATTTTTTATGTTGTTTGTGTGTTATTGAATTGAATGTGATTATATTATTTCCAGTAATTTTCGAACTAGAGCATATTCAAAAGTTATGTCATTCATCACAAAAACATCTGCGTTTTTTTTTATTCTGACATTCTCAAATGGAATAATTTAAAAAAATTGAAAGGTATTCGAAAAACGTCTCAAAATTCCATTTGAAAGATTTAAAACAGATATTACAGAATTAGAGACGACAATCCTCTCAGGATTTTGTTTCTTTCCAAGCTATGAGACACTCCATAATGTTCGCATTAAAATAGATAGGTAGATTGTTTATTGACAATTGTTGCCAGGCTAAAGCCTATTGCAACAAACAAAATATCAGTACAACAGAATCTTTTACAAAGTAATATAGTACATAATATCATGCTTTATAATAAATAAGTTTCTGATACATAAGTATAATATAATAACTTTGGGAGGAACAACAAGGTGTTTCAAAGTCCGGCTCCACATAATCATTAAACTATGCATTGTGCATATTTATTTACGAACTTTCATTGGAAGCAACAGGTAGCAATACCCAATTATGCCTCCTTAACATAGCAAAATGATACAAAAATGTAAAATAGAAGAAAAGGTGTACAAAGGAAAAATACAGATTTGTAAATAAAAGTTTAAGAGGAGTATGGATGAGGTGATGAGAGAGATGAAAGATAAAGTGGAGGAGGAAGAAGGCATTGGAGATAATGACAATAATTATGGCTGAGATAAATATGCTATGATGGTGGAAACATGATGATGATGTAGAGATTTAGAAAACGGTGACTAATAGAGTTACGAACGAGGAATTAAACAGTAGTACTGATTATGAATGAGATTGCGTATGTAATTCAGTTGTATATTGTATTTAATCAACTCATTCTCATATTATTAGTTCATGTGTAAGGCCTATTCTCAACTACACCTGCTTGATGCAAATGATGATTATCAGGCTCAACTGAGAATTCATGTTTATTGATTGCCATTTATTATATTTCAATTTTCATTTCAGACGTTCTTCTCAAGAAAAGATTGATAAACATAAATTATTGGAAATAGCGCGTAAGAATGCGTTAACTATGCTCAAGCAAGCTCCGCAAATAGTCGGTAGTGAACCGGCCAAGGCTACGATAGCAGCTGGTGGTAAAACTGTGGATGAACTGACAGGTAAGTTTCTACTACCTTTAACAAAATTGTTCATTCTACAAACTCAATGCTATTGCTTTCCTGCTGTGTAAATTGACTCTGTAAATAATTTTATAGGAATTCTTCACTATTCGTTGACAATATTTGAATATTATTCTCTTTTATTCGTTTTAAATAGGTGAGAAGCCATTTGCCTAGCGTTCCACTCATGTGATTATGATAAGCTAAGATCATTTTTATGTGATCATTCAAAGTGAATAATTTTAAAATCATACCCATAAATTAAGAAAATATTTTGGATTTGTTTAGATTATATTGCTGTTACATAATTAATATTGTGTTTATAAGATATCGCAAGTTTTTATAATACGAGTCTGTATTTTTTTAGATAACTTTCTTTTTTTCTTATTAAAAACGTTTTTCGCAATTGGGTGTAAATTGGATTTTTTTGCTGATAACTATTACAGCAATAAAGTTCGCTAAACTTAATGTAACAATGTTTTTTTGCTGTTTTTTCTTAGATTTTTGCAAACTACTCTCAAAAAAAGATGCCGAAGGTCACGAGTCTATTAGTTCAAACACATCGGACTCCGATTGCAGCGAGTCTGAAAAACCATTCCATCATCCATTCCAAATAAAAGACCGTCCATCAAGTATTGTCTTGAATATAAGGGTAAGGATCCGATCTCACTAGGCTTCAAATCTGCAAGAAAGTAGAAACCAATCTTACAAAACAAAACATCTATATAATAAGAGTGAGTAGGGCTGTGTGTGTTCTACAGATTTCACAAAAAATGGCAACGATTTTTAACTCTAAATTTTACACATAGTTTCCTCTAAACTTGATTCAGTGTACCTTGAAGTCCGATTTTTTATTTTATTTTCAGACTTTTCAAAATTAATATTCAAATTTCACTTATGGGCTTATGAACACTATTACTGTTTAAAAATGTGTTTAGATGAGATAAACTCATAGAACAGCTGACACATGATACATCACTATGATGCAAAAAAGCTTTAAGTCACAAGCCAAAGCAACACATTTGTTCCATACCAATATTGCAGCTCCTAATTCTCTTTTTGGAATTGTATTGGCATTGGCGGTTGAAATCCATATATATATATATATATATATATATATATATATATATATATATATATATATATATATATGTTTAATTTATATATCCTGTGTGTGTGTGTGTGTGTCAATCTAACACTAAAAATTACAACCTTAATTACCCAACGTAACCTTTAACTAAATTTGGCGCAAAGCTTCCTCTAAACTCAATTCAGTGCACATTAAAGCCCAATTTTTCATTTTCTATTTAAATTTTTAAAAAATAATGTTGAAATTCCAGGATTTTTCTAAAATGTTTTAGATGCAAAAAACTCACAGACCAGCTGATAACATGATGCGTCACTGTGGTGCTAATATAGGTAATACGACGATATGTCGGAGCCAAAGCAACAGATTAGGTCTGTTTCAATATTGCAGCTGCTAATTACCCAGCAACATGCGAGCTTACTTATTGTGTGTATTGGTGTATTGAGCTTTTTCGGTAATCTAAAGAACTAAAGATTTCGCTTTATATGTTTAGAATGTTTTACTCCCATTGCTGCGAGTAAAATTCGAATAAGAGCTAAGAGTAAGAGCAGATGGTAGAGCCGCAAAGTTGCTAAAAAGGTAGTTTACTTATATAACACTAAAAATTCACGTCATCAGTGCCAAAAAAATTCAATCCATTAGTGTTTTTCACTTTTCAAACAGGTAAGATGTATGGTACAAACCCTGTATGGTATTCACTCACCCTTCCCAATTTTGTGACCGCTACCGTAAGTTATCTACCAGAAAAGAAAATCTCCAAACTGGATTCCTATAGTAGTTAATGACAGAGTTTCGAGACATAGTGTATATATTTTAGCATCTTAGCCTCTAATGATGTTATGGATGGATTCTTTAGAATTGAAATTAATATTGTGAAATTATCTTATAATGTTTTCATCAATTCTTCTGCAAGGATTAATAATCAAGAGTGATCATATCAGCTTTTCTCTAGACATTTCTGATAATGTTTCTTCTCTACGGACTGAAAAGTAGCTTGAAAGCTTTTTTCCATTGATCTAAAATCTTATATTCACTGTTCTTGAATTAGAGAGGCTGTAAAAAATTTCAAAGATGATCTTCACTTTGAAGTTCGGAAAATATCAATTCATCATAACAATGAATGATTGTTCATTTTTGTTGGTTTATTATGTGATGGTTTCGCACTTTATTACTTGTTGAAGATACGTTTTTAATTGCCTATAATCAATTACTAATATGCTAGACAGGCTATAGGCCCAGTGGATGCAGGCCTTGAAGACGATGTCGTCATTATTGTCGACGTCCACACTAGACAAGGCTTTTTTTTATGAATGTTGTACATTTTCTGTGTATATAAATGTGTGTGAGTACAAGAAGCTGAATGAGACTTGTCAAGGCATTTTCACACTAGGTTTTCAGGCATAGATGCATGCAGGCTTTCTTTGAAGTGGACCGCCTCTCTAGTAATTCTGAACTGTAAAAAATTGCACGATAACTGCATGTAGGCGTGTGCTTACGGTCACACCTACACTGTTTTAGGCTTCGCGAAAAGACTAGGCTTAAAACCTTGCAAGATATAGTGTTGGCGCGGCTTGATATTGTAGTCAACCTATTTATATAGTAAACTTTTCATTGGTGTCCTGGCAAATCAGTGGTTTAATTATAAAACTGGAATATTTTTGTATTTTGTAAATGAAAGTAAATAAAAATATTATAATTTTAAAGAAATTCTCCTTTGTACTACTTGTTGCAATAATTTTATAAGATTTTAGACTATTGAAAATCTGGTAAAATATCATCGTCCATGTTCGTTCCATTTTACAGAATGCAGTGCCAATGCCCTTGAAAACATTACAAGAGAAGACAGCGGAACAGTCAAAAGTCTTGAGTCAACAGTTTCCTGTATCTAGTGGCCAGCTTCACAGAAAGAAAGGTGCGAATGTACAACTCCTTTCACTTCCCGGTGGTTCGGAACCCACCTAAAACTGTAGGTCCAACTCATCAATCACCATCATCCAACTCATTACCCACGCACAGGTCTGAGACCTATGTGGGCTTCTTCCTCAAAAAAAAAAAAATGATTACCTAATTTAAAATGAAACATACTTGAAGCATAAAATAAATCAAATCTATTTCTTTTTTTAAGTCTGAATATAAAATTACATTACCAAAAACTTGTCACTCAAAACCCTCTAAGCTCATCTTATAAGATAGAAAATTCGATACAGTATCGTTGTTTTTATATTTATAATGTATCATATTTATATATAGAAATATGGTGTAAGTAAAAACAAATCTTTTTACGTCTACTGTTGAAATGGTGATTTTCAAAATGTTGATAGAAGTTTATTCTTAAATGGATCAAATCGTTTAAGTTGAATTGCATGTCGTCCCTTGACACTAGGATCAAAGTGTTTTTTAAGACGATTGTAATAATGAGTAAGGTGTGTGTGTGTGTGTGTGGTTAGGTTACTTATAGATAGTATATTATAAGACCTTATAGATAGTATAGTTCTTTTATATTTTCTTGAAGCACCAGAGTGGATAATTTAAACATAATGGGACTTACATGAAGATTGTATTTTGAATATTGTCCATTTGAATTGGTATTTTTTATTGCAGAACTATTGGATGTTCATTGGGATTCATAAAATAATTTTTATAAGACACTATATATTTTTGTTATTATCGTTACCCTTATCATTATCTGATTGGCTTTTTATTACCTTTGATCACTTCATTCAAAGGCAAAGTCGAATATTCATAATACTGTATTAATAAATTTAAATAAAATTCATTACGCAAAAGAAATATTAATATTGTAGTTAATGACCGCAAAGTATTGTATGTTTAAAATGTAGTATATCGTTAGTCATATTTCCATTGAATCTTATTGGTATTTTCTGATTAATTTAATTTATTGATTATTTCAACAAAATACAGATATTTTCCGTTCAAATAAGGAACAGAAAAGTCCAAATGTCTATTCCATTAAGAACTCATCCAGTCAAGTGCATTTCTAAACCTATCATACAAAAAAATTAAAGTTGAATGATCCCACTAACTTAATTTTAATTCGATTTCCAGAAAGCGATTGGGTTCCAGTCCCACCAAAAAAAGAAACCGAAAATATTCCACTTCCAACACTGCCAGCACCTGCCTCCGACACATCGTCACCATTTGTCCCTCCTCTACCTCCACCGCTCCAACCACCACCTCTCCCTCCCGATTGTTTGACGCAAAATTCAATTTTTTCATCGGCTACTCAGGTAAGAATATTTCTAGTAAGGCTATTTGTATTAATTCGATTTACAAGTTCAGAAATGCAAAACAAACAAGTTTGGAAATACAAACAAATTGTCTTGCTAGTATTATTATAATTTGCTAATGCAATATTTTTTAAATTTATTTATAGAATACAAAACATACATATACAAGTCATGAAAAAAATGAAAATTATTAAAATGCAATAACAGAAATCCAATAATATACAAAAATAAAATCCATAAACTAATCTAAAATAATAGTACTGTACTAATATATGTGGAGCTAGAAACCCTTTCCAACTATGGTTGCCCACGTACTAGAGAGGTTTAAATAATATCATATTATGTTTTCAATTTCATATTATTTTTTTAAACTTTCTGTTTGTTTATTAAATTCACTACAAGTTTTGTTTATAAAGTTTCCATGTTTATTACCCATTTAAAGAAGTTAATGTGGATCAAATCTAAACGAAGCATGTTTTTCGAGACCAAATTTTGCGTATTTTGTCCGATATCTCAAATATGGGTGATTCTAGAGGTCTGGGAAGTGTTTTATTCAATATTTCAGTTCATTTTACATAAAATACAATAAATGTAACACCGAACTTAACGCCATAAAAAAATTAGTTTGGCTTTATTTCCATCCTTTCCCAGAAAATCGGGCGAAATCTTTCACTAGCTGTAACTCCCTAACAAAGCATTTCTGGACTTATGTTTATATAAACTTTTTTCATTATTTGGATGAGAGGTGACCACTTTAGAAGTTTGTCGGGTTACTCGTGTGACACCCTGTATATAATATGAATATATCAGATTATATATAATTAATCAAATATATGATCATATTATATTATTATAGATTTCATTTCGAAAGCAAATCAAGTTATATATTGCAGTGTAAGTGACCTTGTCCAGTGTTCATTTAGTTTAAATCCGCGTTCTAGGAAACCAAAGCTTTATGGTTGTCAAGTTGAGACATCAGCAAGAAATTTCCAAGTTTTATTATTTCTTCTGTGAATTTAATTTTGTCTTTTTCCAGGTTACCGCACCAGCTCCTCAGCGTATCGATGTTACTACAATAATGACTCAGAGACTTGCAGCGATGCGTAAGCTCGAAAAAAACCCAAGTGATGTTCATGCAAGGAATCAGATAAACAAGGCTGAACTCCATGTGAGTTTTAACAGAAAATGCTTAGCGTTTTACTTGTTCAAATTAAAAATCACGAAATCACGTGTTTATTTTATCATATTTCAAGTACAATTCAGAATCGGCAAATATACTAATTTTATACCAAAATTTTTAAACTATTGAGCATTTTTTATATTCTCCAATTCAAAATCATGTGTTTCATTCATTATATTCCAGTAACATTCAGTATATAGGAAATATAGTTCTAATTTTATACTAAAATTTCCATACTAAAGTTCCAAGAGATGTTATCAGATGTAAGATTCTATTTATTTTTCATAAAAATATAAAATACAAATTCATGTTGCATTGATTATGTTGAGTGAGTTTACAATCTTCTTGCCCAGTGTAATTAATTTTACTAGCCAAATATCCAAGAAAAATGTTTTAAATTAGCTCGCTGGCTTGTTATCTAGTAAACTGTCCTATGTAATCGAGGCTTATGTTAGCAAGCAATATAACGTTCAACAGGCCTACATCAATTCAACAATTTTACATCAGCAAAGTCAAGCTAGAGTGCGCTGGTTAAATTTTCTATAGATTTTACAATGACATATTATTAATATAAGATAAGTAGATGATTGTTTCTTGATGGGCATTTGTCACACCCGACTGATTGATGTAGCCCTGAATAATGCAATGCATGCTGTCACTGGATGACTGATGCAACAGAGGCTGATTGGCTCCTTGCGCTTGGCAAAAACGCACCTCCACATCTCAGAAGACAAGAAATAGCTGGCAAAGAGATGATAAATATTTGTGAGCTGCCAGCACTTCCAATCACAACGACATGATTTTCAATTCTCCACCTCCACTGAGATTGAAGTCCAGGAAACCCGTTTGGCATACCCTTCACAGACTGGGCAATTGAACAAAAATAGGCAGAGGCAAGTCAGGAATGGCGCAATAGTGTCTGATCTCAAATATAGTGAATGGATTTGAGCTGCCTTGACAATGTGCCTGAACTGCTTCAGAACTGGTCAGGGAAGATGCCATAAAACATTTACACGGTGGGCTCAGTTGATCCCGCTCTCTGCAAATTGGTGCTGAGGAGCAATCAATAACAAAAATAATGTGTGTCGCATTATTGCCACATGTCCTTTGATAAAACTTACTGGAGGGCTACAGAAATTGCATGCATTTGATGACGAGGTCATAATCTGGCTAAAAAATCTTTCCTACATAATACCACTGATACATCGTGACTAAAATTATGAAAGGAAGTGATAGCCGCGAGGCGTAGCAAGTATCTGTTCAATCAGATAGAGATAAGCTGCATTCTCGTAGGTCCTGTTTGTAACGGTGACCGATTAGATTGGCCAGCAAAAAAGACACTTCTCTGCTGTAAAATCACTTCCCGGTGATTCGGAACCCACCTAAAACTGTAGGTCCAACTCATCAATCACCATCATCCTACTCATTACCCACGCACAGGTCTCAGACCTATGTGGGCTTCATCCTCAGAAAAAAATATGCTGCTTAAAGATAAGTAAATGGCTAACTAATGATTACTGTGTATTATTTGATTTGATTTGATTATAATACGAAGACTACTACAATATTATATGAAATCTGGAAATATAAACGCCATATATAATTACATATATACCATACTGACTCATTCATCACCATTTCTCGAGAATCTCTTGACCAAAATAGTTGAAATTTTGTGCACATATTCCAGTCATTGTCCTAGACGCATGCAAGAACAATTTTTTCTTCTGTGGATGAAGCCCACATAGGTCTGAGACCTGTGCGTAGGTAATGAGTTGGATGATGGTGATTGATGAGTTGGATCTACAGTTTTAGGTGGGTTCCGAACCACCGGGAAGTGATTTTACAGCAGAGAACAGTGTCTTTTTGCTGGCCAATCTAATCGGTCACCGTTACAAACAGGACCTACGAGAACGCAGCTTGTATCTATCTGATTGAACAGATACCTGTTACGCATCGCGGCTATTTTCAAAAATTTCCCCAAACTATGTCCAAAATTGATGTTTTGTTTTTGGAAATCAAGCTACTATTTCTTTACAAAGACTTCTAATTTGAATTTACTACACCCAAACAAGGTTTTCATCAATGGAAAATGCTGCAAAAGTTTGATAGAGATCCGATCGCTCTGTCCACCTGCTGCTCTGACATTATTTTGATATTGTGGCTCAAGTTTTTGATTTGTTGCAATCAAAATTGAGAATTTCTGTGATAACTGTTATGCATTAACTCAATTTCAGATGCAGGCTTGGGCTGAATCGAAATATGAACCAGGTCAGTTTACGGGCTCAACTGGTGCTCGCATTCTGACGCCGTATGAACTCGCCCCCGGCAATCAAGCTTGGACCCGCCCAGTAAGTGTGCCAACCACTCCTTTGGTCTGTCCAGCTTGATTATGTTAATGATCAGGGTTTTCAACAATTTCTAAATCGAACAAAACGTAAGCAATATACAATACAAGATGACAAAGGTCTTCGTTGTCGTTGTTTTTGTTGTGTGTGAATATTGTCTTATTTATGTCTCTTTGGTTCATGTGCAATACTTTATGTAGCACATATATTATATAAACTTATATAAATACTTAAGCTATTCATAAACTTATATTAGGTAAACTTATTATAAGGTTAGTATTTTGTATTTTCACGTTTTAACAAGTTTGATGATTTCACCGAAATTTCTCCATGCTTTATTTTATTTTTCTATATTTGATTAAGCTCTAAGAAGAACAAATACTCAGTTAATTACAGAAAAATACACTGCAGCACACAAGTTGTAACTTGCAGTCTGCTGGAGAAATGAGTTGATTGGAAATATTTTCTATTCTTCTTCTTCTCTGAGATTGAGCCTTATTATACGACCATCGTCCATTATTTAAATAGCATTATTCATTTCATTGATCATTTCTACTTCCTACAAGTGAATGGAGATAAATTTAGAAAATTTATTCCCGGGTGCCCACATGCTGTTTTTTCTCTCAATTTGCAACTGTTGAGGCTAATGCCAGGCGCAAATAGGTAAGCAACCTGCGCTACACAGCGCTGCATTACTTTTTGTGAACACAATACTTAATAATACTCCGCAAATGGAAGCGAGGTGCTGCTTGGCTCATGTTGCTCTCCTATTTGCATCCGGCCCTAGACAACTAAATAAATTGCATGTGAGTCTTTAAAAAATTATTTTTCTTAATCCCTGTTTTTTAATAATTTAAAAGCTCCAAATTTTTCAATTGTTAATGGAATTAAAGGTTACCTAGAGCATTTTTCTTATAAAATGTCGAGCCTTTTCCATTTTTTTCATAATAACATTTTAGTCTTTGTTGTCAAAGGTTGGTGAAATTGAATGAAAAATAATCGTTCTTATTACAAGATTGAACTCCATTATAAAATTAAACAAGGTTGAGATTTTCTCCAAAACATGAAATATACAAAATCTTGACTATTCTCAATTTTATCAATAATTCTTAAAATACCATTATGAATAAATTAAGGTAGCAGCTGTAATATGCACATCAGGAACTTTGTAAGGTCTGCTAAACTTGTCCTTCATTTGAGTGTAAATTACAAGAGCGATAATCCAAATATGCTTACTAGGCCTGGAGCCGTGTATGAAATGCGTGTACCTCTTGATACATTTTATTATAATGTTATAATCGAGTAAAAATGAAACGATGGTCTCTGAATGAATAATTTGGAAATAACTCTCTTCCAAATAATATAAGAGTTCATTATCTTTAACAGATAAATGGTTCCATTCATTGTAAAATTGTGTTGTTTTATTTGACGCATAACGTAGATCGATAAGCTTGCTCAGGTATTATGAAGTAGCTTTTTTTATTATCTAGTACCCTGAATTGTAATGAACAAAATTATATATCAGTGGCTTCATCCCTAGAACCAAAGCATCTGCAATGTGGTTCGTAGTATAGAACAGTACCAAAAACTGCTACAATTAAACTGTACGTTACTGTTATTCATCTTTTGAAGATTTGGACAATGAAATGTGATTGATGAGTAGATTATAATAAGAAGCATAATCAGTAATAGAAATTTGAACACAAAGATTATGTAACACTGGTTATTCTAAAAGATTTCCTTTCCAAGATAAAATAGTAATTTTGTGAATTTTTGTCAATTATTCAAGCTTTATTTCTAATTTAAATGATAAATTGCAATTTATTAGTTGCTGTTTAACTTATAATCTTTGAGTCATTTGTTCGGTTTTGTGACGTTTTTGTTTTTTCTTATTACTCCATTAACTTTTTTATTAAAAAAAATGATGAAGTAGGTTATATGGCATTTTTTTCTATTCATTGTTATAAAGTTTGTGACTTTTACTATGAACTTTTTATTTTCAGGATATTTACATACCATGTTAGTGTAATATATTTTTCCTATTTAATGGTGCATTTTTACAAATGTAATGTAACTACTAACCCATTTTACTTTCAATGGTCATATCAGCAATAGATTACCAAATAACTATTTTTTGTATTGTCCTATGTTTCTGCTAGACCAATCTAGCGGATTTAAAACTAGTCTATCACACTTGAAAGATACTAGATGATAGTAAATATCATAATAGACAATGCTTACTATCATCTAACTATCAATCTAGATGATAACAGAATTTGAGTTTTTGAAGTGATATTGTTTAATAACTACTGATTTAATTGCATCATCCCTTTCTTTTCTTATTTTAGTTTGAAGAAAAACGATTTAAAACTCATCCATGATATTTAAAAATACTAGATGATATTCAAAATTGAGTTGTTGAGGTAGTATTGTACTAAAACGCTTGATTTAGTTGCAACCATTCTTATTTTTGATTATTCGAAGTATTTTAATTTGGAGAAAAACTATCTCAGGCATGGAGACAATAAAAGGAATGACTTCAACTATCACTAATTCTATTTCTCAAAACAATTACTTTCTGAAAGAAATCATCTTAATATTGATTACAAGGCTAATATGGACATTGTTGTAAAATGTGGCCAGTATTTTGCTTATACAGTTCAGTATTGCTGTGTTTTCTATTTTTGTGACTGTAACAAATTTTCAGGTACAAATCCTCGGTATGGTTTGTGTTGCAGCCAGAGACCATTTCATTTGTGTGTAAATGAGGTGGAATCTCTGGCTGTACCCAGGGCTCTATTGTTGTATAAGTATTGCATTGTTCTTTCGAACAAATAATACTTTGTTCAGCTGTATCAATCATGTAAACACCACTTTTTTATTGAATGTTTATCATTGCCAATTTGTAAAATAAAAAATCAATTGTTTTAGTTCCATATACTTTTTGACTTGATATTTGAACATAAGCAACCATTGAAAGTAAACTCTATTAGTGTAGGCCCCCAGCCGTGTCTGAGGAAGCATTACAACAATGCGAAATTGCCATAACAAACTTAAGTAAGTGTTAAATTTCACCAGTAAAGTTTATTTTTAATAATTGTTTGAAAAAATCACTAAACTTATTATAAGTTTTGTAACAATAAATTATTGAATACTCTTCAAAAATTTGAATCTTCTATGTTGAAAGTTTTTTTCGTGAAGAATATATCACTCAACCATTTGGGTTGTCAATTATACAAGCTTCAAATACCATCCTTGAGACCATCTTGCAACTGGTCTTCAATTTTTAATAACTTGATACATCATGAACTTCAATGTTGACATTCAGCTTTTCAACCTCGAGATACTTTTTGGAGATTTTACAATTTTTTCAATCAACTAAATTTTAAGATAATTAATTTCGAAATTCCTTTTGGTGGTGTAAATTATACTTAAGACATAATTAGCTGTTCCATCAGCTATTTAATGCAGTTGTCAATGTCGGCATAATTTATAGCTTTTCTTGTAATTTCGGAAATAATTACCTTTTGAACTTTTTACTTTAATACTAACTGAAATACTCGTTTACGGTTTGCTGAGTATAACAATATTCCGCAAATATGAATGAAAGTAGTTTGAATTTGTGTAAAAAATAAAGAATATGAATAGCTTAAGAAAATACCCTCAGAGTCTGAGGTTAGCGCATACAGACCACAGCTTTACTATTCAGCCATCGCGTTCGTTTGTGTGAAGCTCGGATATGAATGATAGTTGTCAGATAGAAGCGAGGGTGTGTTGCAATAAATTGAACATCAGTCTTGCTTGTAGTTGTGGATTATTATTTCAGCTCTGCTTTTGATAAAAATAAATGCGGTGGCTGCGGTCTCTTTGCAATGGGCCTAACAGAACAATTATTATTATTATTATTATTATTATTATTGTAAGTGCTGTTGTAGCAAATAGGACACTTGAAGCTTGCTTTTATTGAATACTCAGTAACTGGTAAAATGTAGTAGACTTAGGAGTGGTGTTTATAAGACTGACAAATGCTGATATGCCCTGCGACCTGAGAACTTGTTACAGGCACCTCTAGCACTTCTTCCTCGGTGTTGATAACGCGGTTGGATCGTGAAGATAGATTTTTCCGTCATTATTTGATGGAGCGTGTCAGCTGTAGCGGTGAGTAAATGAAGTTAGGAAAGGTTTATTTCCATTGCGATGGTACATGTTACTCTATCAAAATATTCAATCTACAGTGTTTTAATCCATTAATTCTATTTGAAATTGAAAGTTGATTTTCCAAAACAGATGAAACAGGTAATTCTTATTATATGAAATGCTTTTATAAAAAAATTATTTGTATGCTTGTTTCCAAGTCTGAAAGAATTGTAATTATATCAACTTGTCATAGCTAGTTTCAATTTATGTGAACATGTTTACGATTTATTAAAATATAAGTTATGTAGCTCTGAAGTTTGCTTCAAGTTTTATTCATTTCAAGAAAAAGCTTAGTTTGTACTCAAGTACTGTACACTTAGTACTCAAGTACTGTATCGTTTCAGATTGCTGTATTGAATCACATGAAGCTAATAGCTCTTGTTAATTAGCTAAACTTCCAAGTAAAGATATGTAATCATGCCCAACCTACCTATGTCTGTAATAAATTGTAGAATACACAGTTAAATTCCAAGAAAGTTATGCTACTTGGCTCAAAAATATATAAGATAATTTAAATTTTTGTTTTCCTGCAGTTACTTAACAAAGCGGCTATATATGCTGAGGGCTACTTTGCGCACTAATTACAGAAATAACTATTATTCTCAGAAAAACTTGTTATTCGCTTGCTATAATATTTTACATCGATAGTTATCATATGTCAAAATTGCCTTCATAACGAAAATGTTTGTTTCTGAAATCAGCATTGGTTGCATGTTTGGTAAAGTGAATGTCTTCCCAATGATGTTCCCAACTTACCATTTACATTCAAATGTATTTCATTAAAAAATCATTATTTCGGAGGTTTCAAAATGTTTTTTATGGAAGTAACATGTTCTAATTCAAATCCGAGTGTGAAATATTCCTTCTGCTGTAATTTATTCTTGATTATAGTCTGTTCAGCGAGCTTACGGAATGAAGTAAACAAACTTTGCATGTGTGTGAGTGAGGAATTCCGAGAATTGTACTGGCATCGGTCGGTCGGCCTATTCACATTCATTGCCAACTCCTGTTCATTCAACAGCTGATGTCGCACTTCCAGTTTGTGAAATAAATAAATTATTATTGCATTATTTCAAGAACATATTAGATTTTAAATTCAGTTATCAAGTCAGTATTTTCATTTCAAATGTATAGGTAAAAATAATTCAATCGACAAATTTATGAACAATTCTAATAATAGTGATACCAGTGATTGCTGAATGTTTGGATAGATTACCTAAGCATTGAAAATAAGAAAATAGCCATCTCATTCATATAATTCATTATTCTCATGTATCTATTTCCATTTACAATAAATAATAAGTATTATCCAAGTAGGTGTTAGAAAATGATTATGGAAAGTCGTTTTCAATGGGTAGGCCTGTTACCTGTTCGATGCGTTTCGAAAACTAGGCTATGTGTGAATCGGGCTTCGTTGAGTCTCGGCTTGCACGCACGCACATGTTTGTTTACTCCACTCCGTAGTCTCGCTGAACAGTCTATAGAAATAATATTGTGGTGGCGGGGTTGACTGGATAGACAATAATCAAATTTAAAATTGAGAATAAATGTCAGGATCGTTCGTTATGGTTGCTCTAGGATGCTGACTACTTGATTTACTCAATTTCTGGTCGGTCCTATAATAGGAAAACTTTTCACAAACAATACTAGTCTCTGAATGGGAATGATGAAGCTCCACAATGGGATTCATAGACATCCATAAATAAGTTCAAATTATATGCTGAGATGAAAAAAACATTTCCAAGTTTTTGAGTGAAGTTGCACGCAGTTTTGAAGCACTGGAAATGCTTGTACTTTTTCAGTTTCAAAAGCGTCTGTAATTTTGAAATGCTCATTATGTTTCGCTTCTCAGTGTTAGTAATGAGCTATATTGATAACGTGCTGCACTTTTACAATAATTTTACAAAATCTTATCAAACAGTATTTTCACACATGAAGCAGAAAATGAAGTTTTTTAAATAATCCATTGAATTATTTTATTTGCTTTGCTCAGCTTTAAAAGCTCAGACTGAGGATTCCATACTCGATAAATCGAACAGCAGTTACTTTTACACTCAAATCCTTGTAATCTCTCGTCTTTTTGAATTTCTTAAAATAATATATGTAAGTCTTCCATTTTCTTTAACTACTATCTTTCGAGTTTTATCATGTATATTGAAGTTTCTTTGTTTTGTGGGGTGGTTTAGGATCAGTTGCAGGCTGCTACACCAGTCAAGAATGGCATGGGCATGACTCTGCTTCAGAAGATGGGTTGGAAGCCTGGCGAAGGTCTTGGAAAAAACAAGGAAGGGGCTCTTGAGCCGCTCTTACTCAAAGTCAAAATGGACAAAAAAGGTATTGCACTTGCTACACACCTAATAAGCACCTTTCACCCACTGCCTTTTGATTGAGTAGTGTGATGATGTTGTACTGTTATTCATTATTACATTACTAAATAATATATTCAACATGGTCAATTTTCGATTTTCATATTCTTATTAACTGATTTTAGTAATTACCTTTGACAGTTCTTAGTAAGTTTTTTGGTAAAATATCATTCAAATATTTCAATAGCCATAAATCACTATTGCTAATAACTGAATTGTCAGAAGTCTCCCGTGTAATTCCATTTCTTATAAAGTGAATTGATGATGTTGAAAATTACTTGTTGAAAGTAGTAGTAATTTTCAATTCAATTCAAATTTTCTTTATTGCGATTCACAAGTTTAAAAAGATCAATACAACAATGCAAATATATTGTTTTTTTTTTTTGTCAAATTATTTATTTATTCCAAAAACATAACAGTACAATGAAAGTAAAAGAAAATTGACACAGCAGGAATACCCCTACGAAAACTATGCGTCTTTGTGTAGGGGTGAGTTCTGTGGATGCCTTACATATTATATTTCTTTTACATTATTTGTTACGGGTTCTATAACTAAAATAAGGCTGGCAACACTGAAGTTATCACTCGCACTTTATTTAAACAAACTAGTCTATTAACATACACTTATCATAATGAAGAAAACTAATAAGAGAAAACAGATCAATAAATGCCAAGCTTGCCCAGGGTACCACAGAGAAGCTCTAACTCCAGGCTCCGAGCTCAACCTGCAACCCCTCTGGGAGCTCATTGAGCGGCCCAAGTGGGCCAAGCTGGTCAACCCGCTCTGCAATGCTAGGAAGGTCACCACCTCCAAGACCCTGAGGTTGATGCCGAGACTGGCAGAAACTCGCTCCACTGTGGCTCCCATGCTGCCCACCAGCAACTCTACCCGAGGGGCCAGCTCCGGATCCGCGTGGCCCACATCCTCTTGTTCTGGCGCCCCGAGTGCCAATAACTGCCGGTCTCTGGCCGACATGCTACTGTTAGCAGCATCACACAACAGGCAACTATCAGTCGCATGACTTCTGCCTTCAGGCAAACACTCAGCATAGTTGTTAAGCCTTGCTGAAGGTCCTCTGCGGCCTTCCCTGAGCCTAACCGGTCAAGTTGAACGACCAGCTAGCTACCGGCCCTGTATTGTACCAGGTTGCCTACAGCCTTGAGCGTACACTTTTTTGTCAACAAGTAATTACAAGTTTTTGATCGAAAACTCTTTATTACCATTCTCCTTTTTTACTACACCATTTTCTACGCATGAAAGAAGCCAGTTCCTTTTTTTCTTCATAAGAATTCATGTTTCAATAATTGGTAAAAATCTCATGACGCTCGCTCATCATCATCATTGTCATTGTTATTACCTTCAGGTTCCAAATATTTATTGATTCTATCCATTTCAGTGTCAAGTAGAATAAATTCATGAATTCTGCTAATGTCGAGTTGCTCTAATTCAAAGGGCTTGTTGAGTAAATAATTATTATAATCTGGGAGATGAAATTGAGTCTCATTGCAAGACAAAACTAGTCATATTATGATGAAAAAAGTTTCAGTAAGGATATTCAACATTTTATTATTGAAGAGAATTTCCAACGAAGAAAGAAATAATTTTTAATTTGAATTCTGTGATATGTAAATTTTGAAAAGACTATGTAACCAACTAGGCTATTCTAAGTTCGAGCGTGCTAGCTAGCTAACAGAACTCACACTATAATAAGATTATTTATTGGTTATTTCAAAGGTAAATTTAGTCTCAGGTGAATTAGCTATGTTTATAAACAAATTAGTATGTAACTCTAAAACAATTCAGAAAGATTACAAATGATTTTTAAAAAAGGTATAAACTATTTTATAAGGCAACAGTAATGTTATGAAACGCCAGGAGGAAAAGAGAAATATTTTCTGCACTGTCTCAATACTACTTCCAGTTGGAGTGATAACAGGCACATTTTGTTTACTCTCCCTGTTCTGCCATTGCCTTGCAGTCAATGGGAATGTTCTAGTCAACTCTTATCTGTGTAAATCGATTTTTATAGAATAATCTCGAAAAGGTGATTAATTATCTAGTGTTTTCTGGAATGTCACAAAACCCTATAAAGCTGAAGCTCTCTAAACAAGTCAGTTATTGTTCTAACCTCATAACGACTGGTAGTTTCCAGTGCGATTCCATTTTATGTTTATACGAACAGTGAAACCCAGTGAGCGCTATTACAGACTGTATTATACAAACGTTTAATGTGTTAAAGTGATAAACACAGTATATTGTGACAGTCTATTATTTAGGCTTCTTTAACCGTTTATTCAGTGACAGACTGGGCTTTGTAGGTGTTTTAACTGTTATGTATTAGACGTTTGTTTCTGAATTATGTTATTTGTTAAATATTTGATCGGCCTATTATCAGTTTTTGGAACAGTATTGTAGCAATTTCATTATTAGCTGAACATTATTGATTTATTCGTTTCTGATCGATTTCTTATTTGTGTGACATAACTGTAAATAATTTGTGTAAATAGAGTGCGAGTGTTGATTTGAAGTGTTGCCAGCATTATTTTAGAGATAGAACCCGTAACAGTAATAAACAATTTATTCACTCTTACAGGTGAATGTACTTCACTTGGCTGCTACGGTGTGAAACAATATAGATGAATCCTCACCTTTATATAAACTGAAACTCCTTCTTTCTGACACCTCCAGGATGAGAATGAGTCACACTGACTGGATTCTAAATAACACAAAAAATAAAAAGTTCCTTCTATCCAGCAAGGATTCCGGCTATTCACCGAAACCTTTACAAACTGCCCGGACTGCGACAGTATTAAGAGTCCGAAAATCTTAGGTTAATTCACCAAAACCACATCAGACTATGGGAAACTGAGGTTTTTCCAGAAGGCAGTATTTGTACGGCCTATTCGCTCCTTTCAGTGTCAAAAAAGACATGCTTTAACCTTCAATACACTGATTAGAGACACACTCATAAAAGAGGGGAAAATAATAATTACATTCCACTAATAGATTGGTACGTTCCACTTTAGAAATTGCCGATCTATAACCGTCATATTTCGTTGAACATATGCACTCCATACCTAACTTAACTCCTGGCTAGCAGAGAATGAAAACAGCATCTAGTGAACAATGTTGGGTGCTCTTACAACATTCTGCCTCTCAGTTTATCGCTTATACAACATTCTGGCTTTCAAAAATGTCTACTACTGGCTGATACAACAAAATAAAATCTCATTTTTCTCCATTTATAACCAATAAAATGCTGGCAAAATTTTGCTGGAATGTTAAACAAGAATGAACCTACAAGTTAGGCACAAAAAGCGATTTCCCCATATTTTGGCACTTACAACATTTCATCTTTCTACCATTAAATACAAAATATTTTGTACATGGTGACTGAGTCTTTTAATTGAGTTTTTATTTTTTCAATAGGGCTTGTTGCTGAAGAAGAGAGTGACCATACAAGAATGAGGAGAATGAACCAAGCACAACCAACACAAATAAATTTGAAGTCATTGGAAGGTATATTTAATATATTTTGCAATCTACGAATTCATTAACCTTTGAACTCCACTGACATTATTTATTTAATCTATTAGGAAATTGGAATAAGAATATCAAACCGATTTTGAGCTATTAAACATCTAAGAAATATTAGTTTTCTCTGATAATTTTTTGTATCATCTTTAGACCTATTAAAATAATTGTTAAAAGTACTTAGTTCAACTTACCTCCGTGGTATTTTTCATCAGTTTTATTTTTCAATGCATAATGTTTAGGTTTAGAGTTAATTATTTGCAACTGATGCAAAATAGTGGTTGCTGGTATAAATTCTAAGTAGAAAAATGAATATAACAAAATGAAAATGAATATAACAAGAGCTAGAAATTAATTTACTCTGTTGCGCTGTAGGCAGTATTTGTACTATATATGCTGACTAGACTCAAACTATTTTTTTTATAAATTAAGTTCTAAGCTTAGTTGCACACTGGCCACATGTACTGGAGGTAGTGGCCAGTTAATTTCCTGGTTTTTTTTTTTTGCAAAATTTGTATTATATGTTTTTTAAGGTTGGAAATAAAATTCATTATTCATTATTCATTCATAAGCCACTAAAGGTTTTCAATGAATTCTCAAGAACTACTATAAATTTTGAATGTCATTCTTTCAGCTTCCTTAGCTTATTAAGTATTTAATCTGTAAAATTCATTTTTAATGAATAAGGCTAGCACATTGAGTATTTAATCTGTAAAATGCATTTCTTTAATGAATAAGGTTGATGCTGTCAGATTACTGACAAACTACTTCGTTTGTTAATGAAACAGTTAAAAATGACGTGACAGTAGAAACTATATTATCTCGTGAGTTTATAATAGAAGTGGTTGTGACAACAGCAGCCTTTTTCATTATGGATATATTTCCAGGGAAGCATCCGGTTTCATTATTGAACGAATTCTGCACAAAAAGAAGGTATGGCGCGCCTACATTTGACCTCTGTTTTGAAGGAGGGCCTGATCACAAGAAAAATTTCTTGTTCAAGGTAATTTTCTTTTTCTTCTTAATAAGGAACTGTATCTTGATTGAGAGTAGGTTTCTTTTACCGAAATAATTTGATCGCCTTAACATAAATACATTTCCAAGAAAATGTTATTTTCTATTGAATGTCTCTTAAAATATCTATTAATTTTATTTCTGTATCAATGATGTAGAACTGTTTATTTAAAACAGTGATAATAAATTGATATTCCAGTCTTCGTATTGTAACCTTGTCGATTGAATTGTCATTTACATGACCTTGAGATGTACAGTGGTTATCCATCTTCATACAGAATCATAATTGAGCAGCCAATCATTGCATCCAACCTTTCTTAGAAGATATTTTTTTTTTCAATATTGTTATCTACTTCTGAGAATAACTTCTATAAATCACATTTACTTGTTGATCCATGTTTCTACTCATTAAAGAAGGCTGAGAACCAGGCTGTCATAATTTTATAGAATTTTCACTTGAACTCATTCAAATCGTAATAATACTAATTCACTCAAACAGTCGTGAAGTGACGTCAGAGGCCCGGAGCTGATTCAGGTGCGACCTGATAACTCTGACACTAGGCCAGAACCAGCCAGGTCACACAATATTATTATTAGACTATTCATTCAAGTTATTCATTTATTGCCTCACTTTTTTTGTGGCACATTCAACTCTTTATTGTCACAGCAGCGCACACATTAACACTAGTTTAGCATATTAGCATAATCATATACATAATCATATTGATCGTCTTGAACTATAACTAAAGTTAGTTATCAACAACACATTATCACTCGGAAAATATGTTATGTTATGTTATGTTATGAAGGGACGGATTCAAAGATCCAGAAGATTCAAAGATCCTCACACGTCAACCGAAGCTTATTGTGTGTCCCTAGTACGTTAGTTAGGCAAACCAATACCTGTGCCCTTTACAAGATCCAGGAGTTTCTTCCCTATGCTAACGTCCCATTCATCACCTGGTTGCTTAAAGCCAAACAGAGCCATTCTCCTTGCCCCGAGTCTCTCGCAATCCAGTATGATATGCTTGGCAGTCTCTTCAGACTGATTGCAAAGCCTACACATCTGATTTTCATTTCTGAGTCCGATTGTGTGGAGATGTTTCCTGAAGTGGCCATGTCCAGTTATCAGAGCAATCAGCTGCTTAACCTGACCTCTACCCAGCCTCACCAGCCAGTTGGTGAAGTAGGAGCTTGTGTCTGCTAGCAGCCTTTTGCCAAGTGCTTGGCCTGAGTGACCTTGCCATTGCTGGTGATGTAAGTCCCTAGACCATTTGTTTATTGTGTGGAAGGCAGTAGTTTTGCTTATGCCACAGCTTGGTTCTGGGCCAAAGAATGACCTACTAGAACCTTGCTTAGCACGCCCATCTGCACACTCGTTGCCACCTATGCCTACATGGCCAGGTACCCAACCAAGATGCACAGAGTTGTGTGTTGCGAGCTTGCTGAGTGTTTTATGACACTCCCACACCTCGGAAAATAAATATTATAAACATAATCATCAGTGGCATTTCAATACAATTATACAAATAACCTGCCTAACACTGTAGCCTATATTATCAAAGTAATAGTCCCACATGAGTCATAGACTTGTGTGTGGGACGAGTACCCCTCTTACATTTTTTTTATTTTTATTGACTGTAAATTTCAAGAAATAAGACCATCAGAATAATGATTAAAAAAAAGAAAGAGATACTACCCAATTTAGTCAAGTAGTCATAAAGGCATGAAGCTTTTAAGAAATGATAAACATAAAATTGTAGTGCGATGATGTGAGAACAGATTAATTGAGGAAGTAAAAATTAATGTATACATCACAGAGGAAGTATACATCACATTGAATATGTTGGTGAAATGTGTATTTATATATAACCTCGACTGTTAATCTGATCCATGTAAATTCATATATAGTTTCTCTAATATCCTGAATTTATTGTTATTTTTAGGTTACAGTCAATGGCATTGAATACAAACCAAGTGTTTCAAGTCTGAATAAGAAGCAAGCCAGAGTAGAAGCCGCCGTAGTATGCCTGAAAGCAATGGGAGTGCTTGAACCATAGATTTGAAAAATGAATAGGATTGCCGGCCTTTTAAAAAATTCAATAGATTTATTAAAATATTATAATTTGTACATTTTTTAAATAAATTTACATGTAAGTGACTTGACTATCTTATGCTCCACTGATTTTATTATAAGTTGCAACCTTAGCTGATTTTGTGTAGCGATATGTAAAAATTTGAATTGATCTACAAAAGAATGATTCACTAAATTAGATAATTATTCCATCACCCTGGGAATTTGCTTTATAAGCTATTGAAATCGTCGAGAATTGAAAAGCAAATTTAAAGTTTTTGTTTGTAACCAGTAAGAGATAGGACTTTTAAAAATGTATGTACTTAATCAATGAATAGGACGATATCTTATTTTAGTAGTCAAATGATCTCATTGGTTACTCAATACCCATAATTATGAACTCCATAAAACGTCCAAATCTCCCTAAAGTCCGCGAGAAAATACTTCCAACATGGAATCGGTGAAGCAATCTTCCACCACCACAGATGCTCTGTATCGTAGTCAGGAGGATTGGAGGAAGAGAGGAGAGTCGGACCTGCGCACATTCAGGAGAAATGGAGTGAATGCTGATTTATGTAGTGGGAGTGAATTGTAAGAGATAGAGCATCGGACCTCTCTCTGCTGTCTTGGTCTGTGTTGGAAGTATTTTCTCGCAGACTTCAGAGCAATAATAATTAATTGAAACCTTATTGGTATACCATTTACAAAAATTAGCAAGCATAAAAAATTAAACATGCTTCTAGCAGCATGAGGTATCTGTAAAGGTCAGATTGTGCTCTGTTAATATTGAAACTACACAGACATGAACTCTACACAATAATTCAATAAGAAAGGTAAGAGATTCATCAAAAACCATATTCGATTAAAAAATAAATATTTTATTTGAATAAAATCTTTGAATAAAAATTACAATTGAACATAAAAAATGTAGTTAAAATAGAATAGGTATTTGAAAATCAATAATAAATGTGAATAAAAATTTGTTTGAGCTTAGCATAATCATGCGCAGAATAAAAATGAATGGTGGATGATTAATTCAAATTTATGAACGTTATACTATTTACAGATGGTTCAATGAACTGATGGTTTAATTGTTAAGTATCACTTTTCCATAATTTTATGGTTTTATCCTGTTCTAATGCTGCTGAAGCGATGATATTTTCAGTTGGGTGGCAAGCAGTACAGAGCACAACATCTGAAATTAATTACAAAGAAATATTTTTTTAACAAACCTGGATTTTTTATGATTAAGTAAGGAATCTCAATAAAAAATTCTCATTTATTCATTAATGCTTAACACATTTTGAACAAAGTCACTAAATCTAAATCACAATGAAAAAATGGCAATAGCTGAGCACAAAAAAAATTGGAATAAAAAATCGTCAAAAGGATAAAACCATAGCCAATTCGAAACGACACTAGATTCAACATAAAAATCAACATTGAAAATGAACATTCAAATAACATAGTAAAGCACATAGAAGAAAACTACTTTAAACATGCCTGGACTATATGTACTCATCTAATGTGTATGGGATCAAATCTACTAGGTATTTTTTCAGTTTTCTTCTAAACTCAGGAATTGGTGAATCCCTAACAAAACTAGGTAAACAATTCAACAACTTTGCTCCCATAAACAATGGTTTCCTGGTAAGAAATTTTGTTCTATGCTGTTGAGTTATGAACCTTTTTCTATTTCTCCTATTATATTCATTTACCTCAGAATGATGAGACACACTTTTCCATCCTTTTTTTATACACAAAATGCATTCCATGATATATATAAACCATATAACGTAAGGATTTCCAGTTGTCAGAATTTATCTTTCGCCGATTTTCTCGGAGCCATATTTAAAATAACTCGTATTGCCTTTTTTTGAACGACGAATAATTTTTTCCATTCTGAATCTGAAGTGCCATCATACAGAGATACGGTACGCCATAAGAGAAATAGGAGTGAATGTTGGCAAAATAGACAGTAAGCAAAGTTGCTTGATCACAATAAAACGATAATCTTCTAAGCCGCGTCTCCACCAACCGAACATGCTCGGTGAACAGTGTTCGCTGGAATCAGCTGATGTCGCCGAACATTTTTTGGAGTTGGTTTGGTGTGTACGCCTTCTCGAACATTATGATCGGTGTGGTGGTAACCTGTGTTGGTCGTCACTGTTCGCTCACAGACCGAACATTTCAATTGAACTTACGAACATGTTCGGTGACCCATATGTTTAATGTTTGTCTGTTTTTTGTATTCGCCAACAATGTTCGGCAGACATGTTCGGTTGGTGGAGACGCGGCTTTTGAGATGATCCGGAACTTACCTTATTCTGTAAGAAATTTACATGCTCCTTCCAAGACAATTCATCATATATATATATATATATATATGCATTATAGGTCAATATTTTATTCATGGGATAACCTTACAGTTGGTGTGACCAATTCGACCAGAAAACAATAATAGGATGATAGCACTCACCTGTATGACCTTGGAGCTTTTGAACTACTTCTTTTGTTTGTAAATTCCATATATACACAAAATTGTCCTCAGAACCTGACACTATCCACTGAAAAAAGAGAAGTAGCAATATAATATCGCTGTTATAAATGACTAGAAACATTTATGAAACATACAACATATTTTGTAAACAGAAAAAGGAGAATTTTTCTCAAATTACTTCAAAGTCTAGGTGATAAATTATTCACAGACAAGAGATGCAACAAAATTTTGGAAGATGATAAGATTATTCAAACAAAGTGAGCAATGCTGGCTGAGATTTCCGCCGATAATAATTGGGTTAATCATTTTTGAAGATTACTGTCTTTTGAGGGAGAGGCAAATGCTACATTGGGAAAATCAACAGTCTGATGCCGAAATATCAGAACCTGAAATAGATATTTGATATTTATTTAATACATCTTACGTTGCCAGGTCTAGTAAGACCTATGGCAAACACTAATAAATATCACCAAAAATATACATTGCATTACATTAAGTAACTATAGTTGAAATAAACTAAAAAGATTAATTAGAAGAAAAAAAGATTTGAAATAGAGGAAGTATTGAAAAAACAAAAGATGGTACAGCGCCAGGAACAGATGGAATACCGGGGGAATTTTTTAAATATGCTCGAAGAAATTGTATTGAAAATTTCCTCCGTTTTTTCTATCACACTTTTCATTTGGGTCAGTTACCAAGTTTTGGTAAAATCATAATTTTTTCAATACATAAAAAATTGGATATTGCACTAGTTTAGAATTATGTACCAATTATTGCTTTCATAGATTTGGGAGTTGACATTTTTGAACGAGCTTTGCTTAAGCAGTGGGCAAGTCAAACAATGTTATATCTGAAAGTCAAGCCAGTCTCAGAAAAGTCTATTCTACAGTGGATAATACTTTGAACCGTTACAGTATTGTCTCTGTGAAAATTTCAAAAAAGGGTAGTAAAGTATATTGTATGTGGATTTCAAGGCTGCTCCGCCAACTCCTGGCAGACGGCATTAGAGCATTACTATATGAAATACACTATAATTTATGTATTTAATGCTGGAAAGATTCAAGATTTTTTACTACCTACTATAATAGCGCTGTAAAAATTAATATAAAATATGGTATCTTGGTGTAGCAATATAATGTTTTCACTATCTGTTAGAATTAAAATCATTTTTCAATTTTTGTTATTTGCAAATTATTATTGAGTTTCAATAACAGTGGCATGGTAAGTGGTTTGTTACAATAAAATCATGTAGAAAATCTGAATCAACTTTCATAGCAATTAATTCGCTGAGATTTGAAAAGTCCAAGCACTTCACTACAAGTAACTTCTAATAATTATGTTCCTATAACATGGTCACTAGCCTAGTAACATTATAACAACACTATATTAACAAAAATGTCACTATAATATCTGGAGTGCTCAAGCTAAATTTAATTTTATAATTATGACCAGAAAGCTATCATCACAGAAAGATGATGATGAGGAAAAATGGTTGATTGCTAATGGAAATTAGCTATTTGAAAGTCAAAAAAGTTTTGTACATCTATTATACATGGATCAATAAATATTATGAAATTTGGCTTGAGGGTCGGCTGTAGCGCGGCCATGTTGGATTTGTATCTCCATAAGAGCAATGCTAATTTCGAAACCATATAACTCATCTATTTATAATCTGAAAATTACTGTTAATGTCTTATATTGAAGGTCTGATTATGCTCAACCGCCTTTGCTTTCTGAAAAACTCATTCTTTCTTCACTGTTTGTTCTAAATAAGGATTAATGAGTCACGACTTTATGATTTTTTTCTGACGTTTGTGATATATAGATATCAAAAAATGGCAAAACGGGTCCTCTGCGTTATAATGTTTTTCATGACAAGGAATTTTTTCTCAAGTATTACTTCATTTGTAAAGTTTTTAAATGTTTTTTTGTAGAGGTAAGTTCCACAAAGTTATTGTTGTCCACTCAAAATAGGCTTGTCTACAAACAGTAACCTGACAGGGAGCGCCAGCACGCACAAACACATACGCACTAGGAAGGCAGTGAGTGGCCTTGAAGCTTGTTCGTAAATGGCACAGTCTCAGAGAATCTAGTACAGAGAATCTTCCTTATCTTATTGTTCTCTTCTTCTTCACTTCTTCTTCGTTCTCTTTTCTTTCACCAGTCAGTTGTTAACCCAGGCAATGAATGCAGAAAATAGCCATTGTAACAAATTAGGGGGAAGCTGAATTTTTGCAGGATGTCAGTATACAGTAGAGCCCTTCGCTAACATTGTTGGGCCCCATTCTAAAGAACGATCTGTCGCACTCCATAACTTTATCCTCTCAGCTCTTTGAGGCGATTTGAATTCATATGTAGAACTGTAATGTGGCGGGTCGCTTAGCGCAGTTGGTTGGGGCGTCGCAACTTCAGCGGTCGTGGGTTCGATTTCCGCTCCTCCGTCTGGCATCTATGTGTAATCATTCACCTATTTACTCACGCACAAGTCTCGGCCTTGATGTGGGTGTCATCAGCAATAAAAAAATGTCACATTTGACCGATAATTTGGAATTCCACTATAAAGGGCAGTTTATAGGGTCCCCTATTCCAGTCATGGGCAAATTTTTCAAGGAGGGGGCTTGGTAAAATGCGTAAATTAGCGTTAGAAAACAGTAATTTAAGTAGTTCTACAAATAAACATAATGAACATAATTTATAGGCATAATTTCACTCATTTTGACTCATATTTCAATTTTAAATATAACCCAAGTGGATGAAGTCCATTTAGTGCTTATATTATCTTGACTGTATTATCTTCACTAATAATCACTTTTATATTCAGTTTGAAAACAAGTAAGTTTTTTCAATGTTTCGGTAGTTTAACTGATGTCTAGTATTTTTCACTATGAACTTTAAAAGCTTAACTTCTTCCTTTTTGTTCTGGATAAAAGTGATGTCACAATTTCATTGAGATCAAACATTCGAGTTGAACATTTTTAATGTGTGGACCTTTTGCCAATGAATATTTGGCACTGGCCTAGTTTCATTATTTCATATATTTTAAACAATTTAATCCACAAGCGTGATTCTAGTGTTCACTCAAAATCATATTCCAGGCCAGATTAAACTAGTTTGCGGGCTTTAGTTTGCCCATCACTGCCCTATACTGTACTTGGAAAATGACGATCTTCCATTATAAATAGTTTATAACTCGTAAACTACTGAAAAACAAATTGCAAAATCTGTTTCAAATCGTAGGTAACATCTTTTTCTGTTATATCCTCAGTAAGAGAGCCGCTGAAAACACATTTAAATCAAACTAAACAATTTTATACGTAGCCAGAATTTTATGGGCTGAGGTAATTTTACAGGTTTTTCCAATATCACAGCCATACAATGTGTCAGACAAGAAATTTTCTCTGAACAACCCTGTCCAGAGGAGTATATTTTCATTCAATACATAATAATAAATTTTTACAATGTCTGTGTATAAATATTTCCATATTGATTGTTCATGAACACCCCACTATATAAATATGTGCTGAGGTGAAAATGTATAGGAAACCGTTATTTTAGACAATAAAATTCCCTGAAACATGGTAGCATTGGCATCTTTCAATCATGCATGAATTTCAACTTATTGTAATTAACAATTTTCAAAAATTATGAAAAAATGGAAATTTCAACTTTATGAATGATTATAACTTAGGATCCATTCATGCTACAAAATGACCTTGGTGCTAAGTTTTGGGGAATCGTATTATCCGTGAGAAACGTATTTTGTACATTTCTTGTCCGACGCATGGTATGACTATAATATCAGAAAACATGGAAAATTAGCAAATCCCATAAAATTTTTGCTACATATAAAATTATTCAGTTTGATTAAAAATGTGTTTTCAGTTGTTCTTTTACTGAGGATATGAAAGAAAAAGATGGTGCCTATAATTATTTGCGACAAGTTTTGCAATTTGTTCTTCGGTAGTTTACGAGTTATAACTATTTATAATGAGAAAAAAATCATTTTATAAATATAGCATAATGGAAGCCTATACCGCTCTTTCAAGTAGAATTCCAAATTATCGGCCAAATGTGGCATTTTGCATATGAATTATCCCATGAAAAATAATTTAGGTTTATCTTTGTATTAACTGTTTTAATTTAATTTATAAGTTATTAGTTTTGTGGAAGATGACTACAGCATTTCGGGGGGGGGGGGGGGTCCATCCCGATATCCGCCCTGGCTGCGCACCTGCGATTGATCCCGATTGATGCAATTTTGAACAATGTGTAGTATGCTGTTCGAATCTTTGATGTTTCAGAATATTGTCGTTCTACTGTATCTGTTATAAAGTATATCCTAATGCTTAGATGATTTTGTTGTGTAATACAGTATTACAACTTTTCAATAAATTAATGTTATTGCATATAAAAGTTTATGTGGATAAAAGTGTCTCAAACAATATCTATTCGTAAAGCAACAATATGATGTATAGCTTTAGATCTTTAGTATAGATAGAGGAAGCCGGAATGTCAACATTAGAGTGCAATATCCTGGGGTGGTGAATGGCTCTTCGCTCTATTGTTTCTTTTCTCTTAGCGCTCTCACTTCTCACACGCACACAAAGACAAACCTTACTCACACAAATGTCAGTGAATAGTACTCTTTTTAGTTTGAAACTAGTTCGTTCGTAACTTAACAGATTCGCTATTGTCGATTCTGGAAAACATTCTCGCTACAGCCGACCCTTAAAAATAATCTTGTTTCAAGAAGATTGTTCAATGGTACAGATTGTAAGATTGATGTGTGGCCCTGGATGGCATTCCATATTGATTGTGTAAGCTCGAAAGCATTGATGGCATCCGTGGATTAAACCATAAATTAGCTATTCATATTGAAAGCCTAAGGTATATCATTGAAGTGATCCAACCAAAAGTTAACACAGTGTGTGAATTGAATGCATGTGACTTAATATTATGTTATAAGGGAAGTTGACTACATTTTAAGGTTACATTTTGAAAAAGTTGTAAATTGCATGAGATTGCAAAATTTCTGTTAGTGACGGGAATAAGACATCGCGATTATGAGGTTCTTATATGAAAATAAGGAAGGAAAAATTGAAGGAATAAGGAGGAGGAGATCAAGGGAAATATATGGAGCAGGATCTTCAAGTGGGGTTGGCAGTCCTGAGCTGCTGTGGAAAACACTGAAGTGATCGTGCTCTAGTAGAATTTCAAATTTAGATTGTTTAAAGGCTTAATAGAAAAGTTTTGTTGTCAAATTCAACATTTCGGGAGCTGACTGTGTCATGTGAGTGAATCTGCTTTCTACAAATTTGAATGTGAAGAATATTTGGGTCATTGAAAGGGTGCAGGTTCAGATATAGGTTAGAAAGAATAAGGCAAAGTTGAGGCCCACTTACAGCGTTTGATGACTAATTGGACTTTGAATTGCCTGAATCAACGCTTGTAACAGAAATTTACCTTACAGTCAAAGTCAGGGAAATAATAAGAAGAATAACGAAATAACAACAAAAAGAAAAGATATCAGAGCAGAAAGAGGCTCCTTATCTTCGAACTATTATCTGTTGTGACCTATTAAATTTCGTGAATAGCATAGCATTTGTAAACACCGTTAAAGCTTTGGAATCTCTTGAAATCAGTTGCTTACTTTTGACTTTTCCACTTCATGATAAATTGACACTTCCTTTTAATCAGTACCTGGGTCATACAAGAACATTATGTCGCAAATTGAGGAGAAATTAGATAAAATTCTAGAGAAACTACAGAAGCTAGACACCTTGGACAGTAAAGTGGATACATTGAATTGTCATTTTGAGAAGGAAATAGAAGAAATTAAATCGGAAATTCACCTCATGAAACAAAATTATTCAGAAAATAGCAGGATTATTGAGGAGAGAGAAAGAAAGTTTAATTTACTATTATTTGGTGTTCAGGGTAGGACCTTTTTTGACATTAATAGAGAAGTCATGAATGTATTGAAGTTTCTGGTTCCCGAAATAAATAGCAACTACATTAAAGATTTATGGAGGACGAATAGTAGAAAAGATAAAGCGCCAGTGATTGTGAAGTTCAATTCAATGGCGATAAAAAATGTGGTATTGAGGAAGAAACGGAAACTGCAGGAAGAAGATCGATTTAGGAGTGTTCAAATTAAGGAGGACTTGACCCAAGAAACCAGAATGATAAGGAGAAATTTATTTTCACATCTTGTGAGATTGAAAAGTGAGGGGAAAATAGTGACTATGATGAGAGATAGGTTAAAAGTCAATGGAAAATTGTTTACGCTTGAGGACTTGAATAAACAGGAGGCTAAATCTTCCAAGCGGGCAAGAAGTGAGGAGGCATCTCCGGAGAAGCAGGAAGACGATAACAAAAATATCCAGGGAAAGCAGTTTAAGAAGAAAGGGAAAAAAGTGGCAAATAACAAAAGCATAGCTAATTTCTTCACAAAAGACAGTAATACAAATAAAGAAGTGAACAGGATGGAGGATCAGGAAATTCAAAATCAAAATGAGGAGTCGTCTAAGAAATCTGAAGGTAAAAAGGATGGAAGTCAAGGAAACTCAAGTCAACAATCGTAGCAATTACACAGGACCGGATTCACACAAAAAATTGAAAAAACCAGCATAACAAGGAAAGGGAAATTTATACATATTGGCACATTCAACGCAAGGTCAGTCTTAGGGGAAGAAAAAATGATGGAACTGGAAGAAGCAATGAAGGAAATCAAGTAGGATATTTTAGGCTTAGCGGAAATCAGGAGAAGCTTCGAAGAAATAGTGGAGCGAAATAGTGGACACATCTTCTGTCACTCAGCAGCAACAAGAGGAAATAGAGGAGTTGGATTTTTTGTAAATAAACAACATAAAAAGGGATTTACAGAGTTCAGAGCTGTATCCGATAGAATCGCGTTTCTTAGAATAAAAATTGGGAAAAATAAGCTTATGGTCATACAAGTACATGCACCAACATCGGATTGTCCAGAGGAGGAAATAGAACTATTTTATGAGTCGCTAGAAGAGGTAATGATGCGGAGGCGAGCTGGAGAGAGACTTATGGTAATAGGAGATTTTAACGCGAAAATCGCAAATAGCAATGGAGATGGCGAAGCTGGAAATGAAAGAGGTGAAATGTTAATAGATTTTGCTTCAAGTAATAATCTTAAAATATTGAACTCGCTCAACAGAGGAAACTTTGAAGATAAATGGACGTGGAAATCTCCAGCTGGAGGCCTACACGAACTTGATTACATTATGGTGGAGCAGAGCAATAACACAGTACAAAAATTAGTAGAAATTAAAGAATTAAAATACGACTCTGATCACAGAATGCTGATGAGTGAAATGCAATTGCACAGAAGACGGTTCTACATCAAACAAAAAAGCAAGAGAATAGATCAAACAAATTATGAAAGATACGTAGAAAATTTAGAAGCGGAATTTAGACAACGAAATATAACTCAAAATAGAAGTATTGAAGAAATATATGAAGGTCTGGTGCAATCTATTCAGGCGGCTTCTAGCAGATTGGAAAGAGTGCAACAGAGTGAAAGAAGAAGTAGCAGAATTTCCTCTGAAACTAGAGATCTGATTGAGAAGCGTGAGAGGTTGAATAGGATTGTGACAAAGACAGAAGAGGAGAAGGAGGAGCATAGAACCCTTAGAAAAGAAGTAAGGAGAAGAATCCGGAGGGAGATAAAAGATTATGAAGAGAAAGTTATAACTTCAGTCATGACAACCACAGGATCGACTAAAAAAATAAATCAGGAGCTCAGTGTCACTAAAAGAAAATGGATTTCAAAATTAAATACTGAAGAGGGGATAGCAACTGAAAGAAGACAAATTATAGACCAGGTTTCAGATTTTTATGGAAAATTATACAGGAAAGATAACGCGAGTAATAGAAGGGTAGAACCAGAAAATATACAAATAACAGATATGAATTTTGGTGAGTTGGAAATATTCGAGACAGAAATAATCTACGCTATTAAAAATCTGAAAAAAGGTAAAACTCCTGGAGAGGATGGAATTACAGGCGAAGCATTGATAACAGGAATGGAAAAACTCTTACAGCCACTAAAACTATTATTTAATAAAATCTTGAGAGAAAAAGTGATACCTTCAGCTTGGAAAAGAAACAAGATTATTATATTATTCAAAAAAGGATCAAGACTGGATATTAAAAACTATAGACCGATTACTCTCCCCTCAGTACTGTACAAACTATTTGCCTCCATAATCAAAAGTAGATTGATCAATAAAGTTCACGATGATCACTCCACTGAGCAAGCAGGATTCAGGCCAGGCTACTCCACGATTGATCATCTACAGGCAGCCAATCAAATCATTGAGAAAGCCATAGAGTACAACATACCTCTCTACCTTGGATTGGTGGATTTCCACAAAGCATTTGACAGTCTGAGTTACTGCAAGATGTGGGATGCCCTGAGGGAGGCAGGCATAGATAGAGAATATATAGACGTTATCAAGAGTTTATATAACAACACAGAAGTCTACGTGGAGCTGGAGAGAAGAGGGAGAAACATAAAAATAGAGAGAGGATTAAAACAGGGATGCCCACTCTCTCCAATAATTTTTAACTGCTGCTTAGAATATGTATTCCGTAGGCTGAAGTGGGAGGACAAGGGTCTCAGCATCAACGGAAAGAAGCTTTCAAATCTTCGATTCGCCGATGATGTGATGGTTGTAGCAGAGAGTGCCGAGGAGATGAAGAACATGTTGATGGAATTAATACAGGCTAGCAAAATGATGGGCCTACAATTAAATGCTCAAAAAAGCAGAATAATGTGCAATTCAGAAAAAACAAGGGTGGAAGTCATTGGTGGAAATATTGATTATGTAGAGGATTATGAGTATCTAGGTCAGATATCATCATTTAAAAATAGAATAATCAAAGAAGTCAAACACAGGATCGATAAAGGATGGAAGAAGTATTGGGCATTGAGAAGGATTTTCAAAGGTGAATATTCCATCAACTTAAAAGCAAAAGCACTGACCATGTGTGTATATCCCTCAATATTGTACGGGTCACAAACTTGGGCACTCACAGAGTACTTGGACAAGAGGCTGGAGACCACTCAAACAAAAATGTTACATAGCATCCTTGGTGTTAGGTTGAGTCAACGCGTAAGGAACACAGACATATTGAGAAGAGTGCAAGTGAAATATTTGCAAAAGGAGGCCCACATTTCAAAATGGAATTGGGCAGGGCATGTAGCGCGTATGAACGAGGACCGCTGGACCAGAGTCTGTACTGAGTGGGTGCCTAGAGACAGGACCAGGAAGAGAGGACGGCCACCAACTCAATGGCGAGATGAACTGTGCCAGAGAGTGGGACATGCGTGGACAACAACTGCGGGAGACAGGAAAAGATGGACCAAAATAGTGAAAAACTTATGATTTCTAGAACTCTTTTTCAAAAATAAGAATGATCAATTCATTAATTATAAATTTAGAACAATAATAGTTATAAATTACTGCCAACCTGAAGAAATGTATACCTCATACAGAGAGGCTTTTGTTCAATTTGAATGTAAATAAAGCTTTATTATTATTATTATCTTCAAGTGATTAGGATTAGAGGATGGAAAAGGAATGCAAGCGACAATCTGATGGAGAGGAGTTATCATGGAGGACAAGGCCACACAGGACCTGGTAAAGCTACAGGAAGACGAACAAGGATATAAAAAATAAAAGCTTAGGTTGTGATTCATTATTACTCACCTTTCCACCCGTCACTGAGAAATTAGCAAATATACAATATTTTTCATTTTTATGGCCAGTATAAGTTTTCAAACATTTTCCTTTACTGTAGTCCCATAATTTGAGCGTATTATCAAGAGTAGCCGCCAGAATATATTTTCCATTGGGTGAAAATTTCACAAATGAGACTGGCGGGTTGTCATTATCTATTAAAGTTTTGAAGCATTGGCCTGATGCGGCATCCCAGATGCGACTGAAATAAGGAAAATTAAAATTAGAATCGAACAAAAATCAAAATACATGAGGAACTCTTCTTTTAGGCCTGGCGCAAATTTGGTGATGTGATAAGGAACGACCTTTGTGAAACAGAGAAATGAGTTGGACTTTGGAAGCAAGGGTGAGGTCTAATTCGATTCTAATCAATTCTAATTGAGATTGTAATTCGATTGTATTTCACAAAGTTATCCTGAATCACAACACCAAAGCGGTGTTTCTATTTACTTCAAGCTTTACTGTTACTTATTGTAATGATTATTAATTTCATTGTATAAAGCATAGAAGGATAGGCTAGAGATTCATAAAAATTACTGAAAAATAAAATTTCTTGAATTTTCAAGATAAAATCATTGAATTTTGTAAACTATTGACAAGGTTTTACATCATGTCTATTCTAAAGGTGGGATGAATTGTCATCAATGTTTGATTAATTGACAATTAGTTTAATTTTATCAGCTTTAAATAATTATTATACAGATGATTTTATTTGTGTAATTTACAAAAGTTAAAAGTGGTTACAAAATGATCGTGATTAGCAAAATTCAGATTCAGGAATGCTGATCTAAAGTAAGTAAAAGAATGCTGATCAGGAGTTTTTTTCAAATTAAGTGTCTTACAGTTTGTTAATTGGTTCTGTAAATGATAACAATACGGATTGCAATTAAGAGGTGTCTCATCAAAAATATAATAACCATTCTTTAAAAAAACAATAAATTCATGTAGCCTACTGTCTCAATCCAAAAAATGGTACAAATTTCGATCATTTATCTCTTCCCAACTACAAAAAAATACATAGAAAAATTATTCCAACGTTCATGGCAAGGGAAAAGTTTACAATTTTAATCATCCAGGTGAGAAGTCATTATCATTTGAAGTTTGGGAGAAGTGAGTGTTTGAAATATGCTCTTTCTTTTTTAATAGCCCCACAGTATACTAGAGAGAATATCTTGTAATATTTTTACTAACCATAGTCCATCATAGCTGCTTGAAACTATTAATGAGCCATCTCTGTTGAAATGGACTGCACTAACTGGATCTGAATGGGCTGGTAAGATTTTCAGGCATTTTCCAGTTCTAACATCCCAAGTTCTCACGCTCTCATCAAACTAAAACATTGTAATAAGAAAATTTCTATTTTACTATTGTAATCTAGTCTAAGAAGGCTAATGAGGATTTTTTAGATCTATACAGTTCAAATAATAAGTTTAGTAGTTATCACCAGGACTACTACTTCTAAATACTAACTATGCAATAAGTAACTTATATTAAACATTAAAAAAATTATGTGGGCACTGTATAACACATTTATCACTGCTCTGCTTTACCACAACACACCAACACTACACAATTCATAGGGTTTGGTCTGCTTCAATCTGTGCAGCACATCAGTGTAGTCGAGCAGATGCATTACTTCTTCATTCTCATGCCGCCGGATCTTATCTGCATGTTTGCATGCATAGCACCCAATTCCGTTTGCAACGAACTCCAACTCCAGGCCTCTGTGGATATCAGCGTTCCAGATGAATCTTGGGAGCATAATGATTTTCCTCAAGACTTTGTTCTGGAAACTTTGAATTATATCCACATTGCTCTTACTGGCACAACCCCAAAGTTGGATTCCATACATCCATATGGGTATCAGAATTTGTATATAGATAAGAATCTTGTTGTACGAGTAGATAGGGTTGAATTCCTACCTATCAGCCAGTAGATTTTTTTATATCTGATTCCTAACTCTTATCTCTTTTTCTTGACAAGTACCTTCCAGCGTAACCTTGCATCTAGTTTCATGCCAGGCATATATATGGAACAGGTTTCCCATTGATGATTAGGGGAATTCGGCCACATTTTCTGTTTTTGAAGTTGGTTCATTGATTTTGATTTTCCACAGTTTAGACCAATTGGAATTTTCATTAACAGCATCCTGAAGTTTTTGCAAAGATTCCTGACCATCATTACCTAAAGTTAATATAGCTTCATATTGAATTCTTTAGCCTCCAGATACCAGTTATTAATATAAATAAAGGTTTAAATACCTGAGTTTTAGTATCCAATAATTATTGTATTCACTACCGGTTTCAACCCTCCTATGGGTTTCAACCCTCCCATCATCAGGTGGTTGTAGACGTTATTGTGTCATTGCCGAATAAGCGATGTGTAAAACACAATAACGTCTACAACCACCTGATGATGGGAGGGTTGAAACCCATAGGAGGGTTGAAACCGGTAGTGAATACAATAATTATTGGATACTAAAACGCAGGTATTTGAAACTTTATTTATTTTAGTATAGCTGTGTCATCAGCAAATGTTGCCACTTTATTATTCTCCAACTCAGGTAGGTCACTTGTGTATAACAAATACAAAATTAGGCCAAGAATACTCCCAATAGTGTGGGACATATCTCAGTCTAAATTCTGCATTTATCAGAAATGTAAGCTTCACAAGAGCTTTACTTGGCAACTTTTTTAATACATTACCAGTTTTGAGATCAAACACCTGCTTTAAACTTTGGGTTCAGAGTAGGCTGCTTCCTGCTTGACTCTAAAATATCTTCTCACAAGATATGATTCTAAAATTTGAGTGTATTCCACTGGAAGCATAGTTTTTAATTTAATTAGTAGCTATTTATGCCACACTCAAATTAATGCCTGTGCGACATCTAGAAATACTACACTACAAATTTTCTTCTCTTCAAGTGCCGGAGAAATTTAATTCAAGTTATTGACACTATTTGAAAGTTAATGTTATTTATTTTTACACATAAATTTATAGACAAATAACTAACAAAGAATAATAAATAATTCATATAAACAATATAGTTCCATGTTTCTTAAAATATATCATTATAAATTCTCAATGTATTAAAAAATATATCAAATTTTCACTTACAGAGCCGGACACAATCAAATTGGACTGTGGATTGAAGTTGCAACAAAATACATAATTACTGTGTCCTTTTAGAGTCTTCAAGCATCGTCCCTGTAACAAGGAACAGGCATAAAATATTAATTAGATAGACCAGAATATGATTTTCTTATTCATTAACAATCAACTAGACATCACTCTTGAATAATATGAATTAAAATCATGGTCATTGTACATCTGATTTCTTCAATCATCTCGACATGTATTAATTGCACATTGCATTTTTATAAAATTGACATTCTACATTTTGCTGATACAGTTGAATCAATTTGTTATACACTGAATCAATTACAGGAGTAATGGCTGCTAGGTCAGCATGGTTTTGGGGCGATCGTGATCGTTCAGTTACAAGCGCTTGGGACTACGCTTGCAAGGGTGACCGGCAGAAAATAAGATAATTTATTCTACTTTAGCTCATTCTACTTAGTTTGTTGACGTGGTTCAAATTCAAAACCACATGAAAACTACTAAAAAATAGTTCATGAGGACGCCATGGGGGGTTATAAATTTGAGAGTATGAACCATCACCTCCATCATATCGAGTGATAGCTCATTCTACTGAGCTTACTGATACAGTTCAAATTCACAACCATGTAAAAACCTGTAATCCTCCGAAACTTATTAGTGGGGGAGCCACGGGGGTCTAAAAATTTGACTTTTTATTTAAATACTTTAATTTATATTAGACAAATTAATGATGTAAATTATTAAGATATTATAAATACTTATAATAATAAACAAAAATACTACTTATCCGTTCGAATTAATATTCTATATTCTTCAAAATTCGCAGAGCCTGTTCTGACAACGTATGCCATCTACTGTATCTACTGTATTTGAACCATCTACTGCATCATATTGTGTGATAGCTCATTCTACTCAACTTACTTAGGCGATTCAAATAAATATAGATGTTCTATTGAAAAAAATTAATTGTTTATACTCTCAATTTTTTCCAATTTTTTGAAAATGTGGGAAAAGTTTGTGTTCATGTTTTGGCTCTACAGTGTTACTGATCCCACATGAAAATATTTTATTCCAAACCGTAGTTGTGAACACAAAAACCACCAAGTAACCCAACCCAAAAAGATCATTAGCTCTTTCTACTCATCTCAAGGCAGTTAAAATCCATAATTTTTACCAAGCATTCATTTCACGTGTCTGACATGTAGTTACACTATAAAAATAGTACATGTAAATGTGAATGTACCATTAGGCGGTAGAAATTTCACCAGGTCAGCTAGTGAAAAATAAAAATAAGTGTCACAAACACCGGGAAGTGGTCCAAAAGAAAAACGCATTCAATGTAAAGGCTTTATTAGGAATTCATTCAGATTTCCGCTTATGAAAGCAGACTTATGTTCTTGAAATTTACATAATATTACATAATAATACTATGAAGAACACAGAAAAAATTAAAATAAATGTCACAAATATCGGGAAGTGTTAAAAAGTGCACTTGAAGTTGCGGTTTTGTGCCTATCGTTTTGCTAAGTAATTTCTTTGCTTGTGTCCTGGCAGGAATGCCTTTCCAATTCGTTTCATTACAAAAAGTGAATGCATTGAAGTAGATTTGGTATCATTCGAGATAATCAGTTCCAAAATGAAGGGTTTTTATTATAGTGATTATTATATGCCGGTTTCAGCATTAAAAAATCGACATACAAGCCAGTACTGTAATTTCTTTGCTTGTGCCCAGGCAGGAATGACTTTTCAATTCATTAACCTCTCAATTGCATAGTCTCAACAGAGCTAGCACAGTCTTTATTAGAAAAGGAAATTAGAATAGCGATAGAAATAAAAGAGTTAGAAGTTCTGACATTTGATTTGAAGAAGATACTCCCTTTACTTCGACTTCCAACAAATATAATGTTTTACAAAAGAAAACTATGGCTGTACAACCTTGGCATATATAGTGGAAAGGGCTTCTGCAATTTATGGATTGAAGGTGAAGCTGAATGTGGTACACAAGAGATTTCATCATGCTTGAGGGTACACATTTTAAATTCTATTGACACTGATGACACAAATTTGATATTGTGGAGTGACTCGTGTGCTGGACAGAACCGAAATATTAAGGTGGTGTTGATGTTGAATACTATTTTGGAAGTAGTCCATCCTAGCCTACAAAAAATGACCATGAAGTTTTTAATTCCTGGACACAGCTGTCTCCCCAATGACAGCCATTTTAGGGACATTGATTATGCTCTAAAAGTTCAACAAAGATCATACACTCCCGATGATTATATAAGTGTGATGAAGCAGGCTAGAAAACGGAATCCATTGGTTATCAAGAGAATTAATCCAACAAATCATTTCAAATCTACAACTGATCTAGAAAAAAATATTGTGAACAGGGAAAAAGATTTTGAACATAAGAAAATAAATTGGCTAAAAAACAAACAGATTAGGAGGAACAAACAAAGAGAAACCACATGAAATAATTGTTTTCCTGAAAAATTAATTGAAATAATGATGAATTCCTTGAAATTAATTTGCAAAATAAATCAGGACGGCCTCTTAATATTGAACCCTCTTTGGCCAGCCAATATTTCCAGAGAAATTGTAATATATTAGATCCTATCTATAGTCCAAATTACTGCAAAATATTCTACAAAAATCGTTTTTCTGCTGAGAATGTTTTTATGGATGAGACATAGTGACATAGCCTATTTTGTGTCCAATTTATGTTCAAAATGACTGTTTTATAGTGATGAGGCACATGAAGCTTTTCAAATTCCACTATTATTAATCACTTAACTATTTTATATCTTTCAAAACAATTTAAAAAAATGTATAAAACCCAAGAGTTCTTTGGGTTCTTACCCTTTCTGGTTTCTCACTGTACATTGTGACAGTACAAATAATAATTAGCAATACAGAACCAATGACCATTTTTAAGCCATCATAATTATTCAATATTTGCATAATGTCTGTATTTCAACAATTATTATTGAAAATATAATATATTTTCAAGAAATTTGACATTTTGTGGCAGGTGTGTTGCCACAGTAATTTATAATAAGAAGCTCTGTGAAACACACTTTACTGAAAAACATTATGTTTCTAGTTGGTTCCCTATTGCATATCTACGCCCTTGCTAATAAAAAATTTAATAACTTTTTTATAGTTACTAAAAAATCTTTGAACTAAATAAAAGCATGATATTTTTATTTTAATGGAACACTGGTATCTTTTTTTACTTACCGTGCTAAGGTCCCATATTTTCAAAGTCTTGTCATCTGATGCACTAACTAACAACCTGCTGTCGCTGGACCATGCAACATCGGAAATACCAAGCTTATGTCCCGCAATTGTCTTTTCAAATTTACCATCATAAGCACCCCAAACTTTAATCAATTTATCGGCAGCTGAAATAAAAAATCAATTGAATAAAAATGAGAACTCCAACATTGCCCGAACTTGAAAAAAGGTATTGAATCTTACTGTAAGAAAGCCTTATTTATGCATTTTTGATAAAATATCAATGAGTGGACACATGCTATAAATGCCTTAATATAATATTTAATAATTCGTTCAGTGTATTTGACATACAGATATTTAATTTCAACAGCTTAGTGAATAGAGTAATCGCTACCTGCCTTCCTACATTACAACCCTGTTTTGTAAAGCCATTGAGGTAGAAAACTGCAGCTGGAATCGGTTGAAGAGACCAGACTGTAAATACATCCGTAGGCCTGCTTAATCATTAGCTATGACATTATGAATGTAAAGCATTTCTAGTCCTGTATTAGGCGTATTTTTTATGTAAAAAAAAATAATAAGTCTTGTAAGCTATGTAATTTTTTTACAACTTGTCTAAAAGACAATACAGAAAAGTACCTATTATATACAGTAAGTAATAAAACTAAGACTCTAAATTCTGGATAACTTGCTCCATGAGAAACAAAAATGGTCGCTATATATCAATGAGACACAAGACACTTACAAGAACTAGCCAGCCATTCTCCATTTGGACTGAATTTAACCGATGAAACCGCCTTTGTATGCCCAGCTAGTGTGAATTTCAAAGAATAGTTTGGTTTCTGAAAATAAAAACCGCAGTAGGCTAGTAAAAAATCGTGATGATGATAGTGAGTTTTAATACTAGATTGACCAATAAGTATTTCGTCAAGGAAAACTTCACAGCATACCAATTACACTTATTATAATTTTTCTTCAGATCACTTTTCTTTTCATCTTTGGGTTACGTTGAATCAAATTTTTATGATTCTTTGGGCTTTCTCCAATACTCTCTTAATGTTTCGATATTGTTTTTCTCCCCGCCGAAAGAAGAGCTCTAGTTTTTTTAAATCTTTCATTTGTATCATTCAGAAACTTCTTCCAATGTGCATTATTTTCAACACATTAGCAGAGTGAGCAAGTGGCTGCATCAAAAACCAAAATAATATGAAAATTGAAAACCCAATAATGAAAACTAACTCACTTTTCAGTGAGAAAAATAACGAAAATACATTATTAATCAAACGTATCTTCCAATATACTTACAATATTCGATTTGGTGCCATTATTAGATGTAGCAGTATTATTATTATTGGCTGCACTTGGAGAGTGATGAACAAACGAGCTCGTAACAGGTATCATCAGTCGAGAAATGTAGCCTATGTAGCTAGTTTCGAATCTCAATTTTCAACCTAGAAAAATAAACACAGTCAATTTCAATTATTCACTAATCAATAATAATTAAATGCATCTCTTAAATAAAATTCAATAAACCCAAGATTTTGTTTGGTTGATGGTAAGACCCCCATAGGTATTTAATGTACCGTAATAGAAAACGTAACTTTACATCAAAATACGGGAACAAAGCTGTCAACTGGTCGACTTACCCTAAAATTTACAAGGATTAACGGAATTGGGCTACGGTTGCTATGGATGCATATTCTGACCAAGAAGTATCCTGACGACTTCTTACAAATTCGTACAAACAATCAAACGCCTGTTTTCCAATGAGAGTGTTTGTAGTGACTGCGACTTGTATGTCAGAGCATGCATAAATTTTGCACGAATGTCAGAACGATTTGAGCGATCAAATGAGTTTGATTTTTTCGTTCAAACTCTTACGAACTGTGTCATCCCATGAAAATAAAGAGGCACAAATAAAATGTTGCCTAATGGACTGATCAATAAATAAAGCTCTTCCATTTTAGCTGGTTGCAGGAAACGTACTGATCAGAATTGACAGAAAATTCATACTGTGTAACCACTCTGTTCTGGTAAAATGTTCTGGCGTACTCGCACAAACAAATTTTCGTCAGGATCTGCATCCAGACCCATAGAAATGGTTGAGTCTTCTCATTTACCGGCAAATGTTACAGGTGGCGTCTAATTGGTTAATTCAATATTTTTAACGTCTGTAGATTTGAGTTGACCGATCAGACCTCACCGGTAACATTTACCGGTAAATGAGAAAGGCTCCCAGGAACTCAACCAATGACTCCCCACTTTAACTGGAAACTGTTAAGAAATAGTTATTTATGTATTAAGAGCGTGAAGCGCGACTTTATCGCTCGAGCCAAAACAGTTACTGCACGACGCATAGCAGAGCGCAGTAATTTTGCGAGAGCGATAAAGAAGCTTCACGCGCAAATTACATACAATATTTTTCCTACAACTGCAGTTCTGGATTCCAACACAATAAAAACTTTTTCCTACAACTGCTCGTAAAGTAGTTCTTTACGTACTGAAAACTAATTGTAAAATACCTCTTTACTGCTCCGCAAGCAGTAAAGTACTTTACGCTAGCGAGCTGTTTTCTTTACGCTTCTGTTATGATTTTGATGCCTTCTCTTTGGTGGATCACGGAATCCGTGAAATTCACATTATAACCTCAACAATGGCGAATGCTAACAAAATCCGCGCATGGTCTGTGATGTCACAAACTACAAGCTTTTATTGTGTTGGAATCCAGAACTGCAGTTTTAGGAAAAATATTGTATGTAATTTGCGCGTGAAGCTTCTTTATCGCTCTCGCAAAATTACTGCGCTCTGCTACGTGTCGCGCAATAAATGTTTTGGCTCGAGCGATAAAGTCATGCTTCACGCTCTTAATACATAAATAACTATTAGTTAGCGTGCGCTATAGTTGAGGTTATGAGAATTTCACGGATTTCGTGATCCACCATTCAAACGCCTACTAGCTAAAATTAATTGGGATAGACTAGAAACTTATGAAGATGTCAATAGTTATATATCCATTGTTATTCATTGTAGCTGACTCAACATTAGAGATAGTATATAAGCTCTAGTAATTAATATCTCTTGTTCTCATTCTGTTTTCTTGTGTTGTTACTATGTCAGTGTGTGTGTCAAATAAATCTTTTTAAAAACAATGTCACTGGTTCCTTTAATTTAACTGGCACCCGAACAGGGACTTGAGACGTTTCGGTAAAAGTTCAATTACTTTTTTTTCGCGACCAACTGTCTCGAATCCAAAACGTGAGTTCAACTCTTCATCTGCGGCCCACTCTCATCACCCTGGAACCAGCTGAGCATTCTTCAATCCTGTTACAAGGAATCGACACCTGGCGGTCCACAACTAACAGACGACCCAGCTGCACGGACTCATCCACAGACGAGGACCAGGAAGATCCGCGTAAGCTCTTCAAACCTGTTGTGAGTACCAACCAAAAGAACTTTATCAAGCCCTCAAAACTTCATCCAGCCCTATCTTCAACTTCACCAATTCTAAAAATGTCACAAATCGCAAAACCAATTCCTCATGAACTCTTGAGATACATACCTCATTACGATGGTACTTCTCACAAATTGCATCAATTCATCTCTACCTGCGAAGAACTTTCAAATGCCTACTGTGCTGAAAACGTTCAAGAAAAAGACTCTAACCATTGGATTCTTTTCAAAGCTGCTTTGTGCAAACTTGAAGGACCAGCCGAAGCAGTAGCATTCAACAACAGTTGCTCTACAATAACAGACTTAATAAAATCATTGAAACAAAATTTTGCAGACAATAGATCTGTACCTGAACTCATTGCTGAATTAACTGTGATGAAATCTTATCAAAGGGAGCATCCTATTGAGTTTTTGAATAGACTTAATGAGAAACGTACAAATGTAATTACTAAGTATAAGATAGAGGGTGTTACAGGTGTATTATTAGAAAATTTGATTTGTCAATTGAATGCCACACTTGTGAATACTTTTGTGCATGGTGTTCATCCTACATTAGGTTCACATTTGCAAGATTTAGATGATGCTCAGAACAAATTAATCAATGATTGTAGCATTGTTTTACAGCAATTGCGTTACAAAACCACAATTGAAACAATGAACAAGGTAGACAGCAGGAAATTCTCAAATAATTCAACACCTTTTAAATTTCCCAATTACGAGCCAAATTTTCAAAAACAATGGCCACAGGTCAACCCTTTTGAACAAACTCAGAGACCATACCAAGGTAGACAACAATTTCCACCACAAAACCAACAACAATCGTTTTATCAACCTAAATTTCAAAACGCTAGCCTCCCTAATTCAAATTTTAACATGAATTTTCACCAACCAAACTTGAATCAAAATTTCCAACAGCAAAGATTTCGGCAACATTACTCTCAGCCGAACTTACAGCAAGCGACCCGAAATAATTCCAATGCTCAATGGAATGCATCGAACACAGTTTCCATGCATACTCAACGGTCCAATCCCACCCAAAAATTAACGAAATTACGATCTCCATACGAGATCACTTATATCGAAAATGAAAATTCCAAATTGAATCAAATAGGAGCAATGCAAACTCCAATTGACTCATTAAGGTCCGGTCCTGCTCAACAGTTTACAACATTCGGATCTCCATATGAGACCACCTGTATCGAAAATGAAAACTCTGAATCGAGTCAAATAGGAACGATGCAAACCCAAATTGATTCATTAACTGAGGCAGTGAACAAACTAACTGATCATTTTTTAGGGGAAAGCCACAACTTTCCGGAAGGCCCACCATATTTGATTTAAAAATAATGAATAAATCATTACCGTACTTTATTGATGGATCAAAAAGAAAATGGCTTGTGGATACAGGATCTTTAAAAAACTACATTAATCCATCAATGGTACCATCCGATGTAATGTGATACAAAGAAGACTTTATTGTGAAAACGCCTAACGGCGAAAGTAGAGGATCTGAATACGTTCTACTAGACCCGGAAAATATTTTTTCAACAAAAGATAAAAAAATTAAGATGTATATATTTGATTTTTCCACGAAATATGATATGTTATTAGGTCATGAGACATTGAGTAAGATTAAAGCCAACATAAATTTTGATAACAATCTATTAGAATTTGAGAACGGTTCACAACAACTCTTATTTTCAATGGATAGTAAAGAAATACTGCTTAAACCTGGTTTTAATGTCGTAACCATCCCTGTTAGGTCTATCCCTAATAATGGCATAGGACTGATTAAATCCATTAGTAATTCATTTGTAAAAAAGTAATTCATTAGTAATTCATTACTAATTCATTAGTAAATCCATTAGTAAGTATACTGTTGAAGAAGGTATTGTAGAAATCAATGATAATGCGTGTAAATGTGTAGTTTTTTCACATGAGCTTCTGACAATTTATCCGGAGCCCATGGATGTAGAAGATATAGAAGAAATTATTGAGCCAAATCAATTCACTACCGATGTTAATGATAATCTTGCAGCAATAATAGAAGAAATACCGAAGCTATTACGAACAAGTCACATGAACGATGAAGAAAAACGTAAAATAATTAATTTAGTTAGGCAGTTTCCTGAAATAATAAAACGAGACAATGATCCCTTGAGTAGTACGAATTTGTTAAAACATACGATCAATACCAAAGACGATCTTCCCGTCTACACAAAAAACTATAGGTATCCACAGATTTATAGGAAAGACATTGAGCTCGAAATCGACAAACTACTACAAAATAAAATCATTCAACACTCCAACTCGCCATACAACAGCCCTATTTGGGTAGTTCCCAAAAAGCCAGATGCATCAGGCAAGCGGAAAATCAGGATGGTTATAGATTATCATAAATTGAATGATAAAACTATTGATGATAAATTTCCCCTACCCAACATTGAAGATCTGTTTGGAAAAATAGGCAGGGCTACATACTTTTCCGCCATTGACCTGGCTTCCGGTTTTCATCAAATCCAAATGGATCCACAATCCATCCCTAAGACAGCTTTCTCAACAGAGAATGGGCACTACGAGTTCCTCCGTATGAGTTTCGGGTTGAAGAATGCGCCCCCCACTTTTCAGAGGGCCATGAACATAATTTTTTCAAGAATGACAAACGTTTTGGTTTACATGGATGATATAATAATTTTTTCTGATACCCTAGAGGAACATCTAAAACATTTGAAGTCAGTCTTTACAAAACTAAAAGAGCATAATTTGAAAATCCAACTTGATAAAACCGAGTTTTTCAAGCGTGAGTTATTGTATTTAGGGCATATCATTTCAGAAAAAGGTGTAATGCCTAACCCCGCTAAAGTAGAAGTCATAAAAAACTTTCCAATCCCTAAAACCGCTAAGGAAATCAAACAGTTCCTTGGGCTGACTGGTAATTATCGTAAAATGATAAGGAATTACGCAAAAATAGCTAAACCACTCACTGCTGCCTTGAGAAAGGATGTAAAAATCAATCCCACTAATAAAGAATACAGGGAAGCTTTCGAAAAATTGAAAATAATTTTACAAAACAGCCCCATTTTACAACTGCCTGACTTCTCAAAACAGTTTATTGTTACCACAGATGCAAGTAATTTTGCGATTGGAGGGGTATTGTCCCAAAAGTTTAATGGTAACGACCTCCCTATAGCCTACGCGTCCCGGACACTTAATAAAAGCGAGATTAACCGATCAACAGTAGAAAAAGAGCTCCTTGCTATTGTATGGGCATGCAAGCACTTTCGGCCATATCTATATGGACGAAAAATTTGATTCAAACAGACCACAAACCTTTGCAATGGCTTCGGAACATAAAGGAACCCAATTCTAAGTTACTCAGATGGAAGTTACTTTTAGATGAATTTGACTTTGAAATTAATTACCTACGTACAGGGAAAAACTAACCATGTGGCGGACGCGCTTTCCCGCATACCTTCACAACCCATCAACTTGATGGAAAACAGTGATACTGAATTTCTTGGCTTTGACGATAACTTTCTTGGCTTCGACGATAACCTTCATGGCTTTGACAACATAAACATAGACGATTTAATTCAGCCCAATAATAACGATGCCCCACCACCGATAGGTGAAAATAATGATTATCCTCACGAACTTGACGACATTTTGAACGATTTAAGCCCGTTCAACAGTCCAGATGCAGGTAACAATGTTATGACCAATCAACGAGGCGAGGGTCCACGATCGAATGACAATAATAATGTTAATCTCAATTACGATGATGCTAATGCTACTGCTCAGACCCAAGATATAGAAAATAATGATGTTAGTGCTTGTAACTCCGATTTCAATATGGATGATTATCTTATACTTCGGAATGATAACGCCAATCATACTAATGCTCATCAACCCACTCGGGAAACTAATGACAATGATTTATCCATTCATAATGACAACGAAAGCCTCGCGACAATTCACTCAGCGGAGAGCTCAAATGAACAAATCCAGCTAGTAGACGACGATAGAACATTGAGCATTGAACATAATCAGATAATTATTGAACGCGGGAACAAACCACCTAACTTTCGAAAAGTTTTTGATAAAAACAGGCTTACTTTCTATTTTCAAAACCCACTAGATTCTGAGCACATAAACAAATTTTGTTTAGAATATCTCAAACCGAATACTACGTACGGTGTACATTGTTTGAAAGAGGGTTTATTGAGTGATTACTATGAATCAATGTTTAACAATTTTGCTGAAGTAATAAGAGGAATTTCAATTCCGTGAAGATTAAACGGTTAAAAAAGTTTAATCTTGACATTACTGATCCCGAGGAACAAACCGAAGTGATTTCTAATTATCATACTGGTAAAACTTATCATAGAGGAATTTCAGATAGTTATTCTCACATTCGACGACGGTACTATTGGCCTTCAATGATGCGTGATGTTACTGACTTTATAAACAAATGCTCCATATGTTTGAAAACTAAATACGAACGTCACCCCATTCGTGCAGAATATAAAATATCCCCTACGCCTAACAAACCCTTTGAAAAATTACAACTTGATGCCTTTCAGTACGACAAACGTAAATTTCTATCAATTATAGACTGCTTCTCGAAACGACTCATGGTCTACCCTCTCACGAGTCTCAATCAAATTGAGGTAAAAGACTGCCTCTTCGACTATTTTTCTCTCTATCCAAGCCCCAAGATCGTCCAGATGGACAACGGCCGGGAATTTGACAACGCTGGTTTGCGCGATTTTCTAAAACTCTATGAAATTGAACCCTACTATGTTACCCCTGGTCATCCGGACTCACAAGGGTTAATCGAACGAACTCACTCCACTCTAATTGAACTTCTTAATTCTATCCAGCTTCAAAATAAAAATAATACCACTGAAACTAACATGAAACTGGCCGTGATTGCGTTTAATAACACACTCAATTCCGCTTTAAAAATGACACCAATGGAAATAATGTTCGGTATCTTTGAAAATCCAATCCTGAATGACGCTTCGGATCAACTTATCACTGAGGAGCGCACCAAAGAGTATCACGATAGATTGCAGCTCATACATGGGTTGGTGAAAGACAAGATAGAGTTAGAAAAACAAACCAGGACAGAATTATTGAACAAAACTAGAGAAACGCACGTTGAAATCCCTGAAACCCCTTTCACTAAAACAACTTTCAATAAAAAGAACAAACCGAAATTCTTTCCAGTAAAATATAATACAGAACAAAATGTTGCTACAAATCCCAACGCAATTCACAAACGACCTTTTAAAATCCATCCCAACAGGATGAAACGACCACGGAAAACAGTTAAAAAGAAAAATGATAAATTTGTTTCAGGACAAAATGATCCTCACTCTCCTGTTGCTGGTCCCAGCAGTGGCGTATAAAGTAACAGACTTGAGCAAATCGTCTGGCATTACACCATTTCGAGTACGGAACTCTTTCGTTATAAATGACTCATACACATACATGCACAACATAAACATTACACGACTACATGTAGAACAAATTAGACAAGATTGAAGAGTGGATAACTGATGATATCCTTGCAGAAAGAAATAGGGTTAAAGATGCATATGATGAATTCAAACTATCTAGAAATATGTTAAGTGAAGATAATTACAAAGCTCTAAAGAAAAATTATACAAGAGAAGTGAAAAGAGCGAAATGTAAGAAAACAGCTGAAATTTTGAATAATAGTGTGTACTTTAACACAGCAGTGTGGGATGTAATAAACAAAAATAGGCAAGTAGCTCATGTAGATGCTTATACTAGTGTCCCCAGAATAATTAACGAAAATAACAAATATATTGATGATAGTGTAGACATTTGTGATTTCTTTAACAGATATTATCAACTGGTTGCTAAGGATCTTCAAAAATCTCTTAATACAGGTATTAGTGATGCAAACATGAGGAATACTGAGGGGATTCAGAACGAATTAAAATTCCACCCAGTATGCCAAGACGAGTTGTCAAATATCATTGATAGTTTAAATAATAAAAAAACTGTAGGAATGGATGGGGTATCCAGTAAAATTCTGAAAGAATGTAAAGATCAATTGTTAGACCCTTTGATTCATCTGATCAATCATTCATTAGAACAAGGTGTTTTTCCAGATAACTTAAAAGAGGGGAAGATCTTGCCAATCTTCAAAAGTGGTGATAGAGAAAAGGTAGAAAACTATAGGCCCATTAGTATTTTAAATGTAATAAGTAAAATTTTTGAAAGAGTAGTTCTAAATAGGTTACTTCTGCACCTTCAAGAAGCTAACTTTATCTGTGATGAACAGCATGGCTTCCAGAAAGGGAGATCAACAAAGACAGCCATAGTTTCTCTAGTTGAAAAACTAATAGATATAATAGATTCAGGTGATAAAGCTACTGCAATCTTCTTAGATCTGTCAAAGGCATTTGATTGTGTTAATCATAGAACTTTATTGGAAATACTGCAAAATGTAGGTGTAAATGGGGTTGAACTGAAATGGTTTGAATCATATCTTATTGGGAGAAAACAATGTGTAGAACTAACTACAGTAGTTGGTAATAGTATAGTAAAGAATAAATCTAATAAATTGGAGGTGCAAGCTGGAGTGCCTCAGGGGTCAATACTAGGTCCATTGCTTTTTTTGTTATATGTCAACCGTTTACCTAAAGAATTAATTAGTGGTAGAGCCCTCTTATTTGCTGATGATACATCACTCATTTTCAGCAATTCCATTCTAGATAATTTAGAAATAAGTGCCCATATAGGTGTGCAGTCCATTGTTCAATTTTTAAATCAGTTGAAATTAACTATAAATAGTAAAAAATGCCAATACCTTCAATTCAAAAACAAACATAATTTAAATGAAGATAGGGCTATAAACGTATTTGTAAACGATAATCAATTAGACCAGGAAGAAAAAATTGCATTTCTAGGAGTTATGTTGGATAGACGATTGACCTGGACTCCATACATTGAGAAAATATGTAGTAAAATTTCATCTGGGGTATTTGTCCTGCGACAGTTCGCTAGATTGAATGACAAAAAGTTACTTTTTACAGCTTACCATGCTCTTACTGTCACATATTAGGTATGCTATCTTAGTATGGGGTAATTCATCAAAACAAAATCTTGATAGGGTGTTTAAGATCCAAAAGAAAGCGGTTAGGTGTATAGAAAGAGTAAATAGATTAGATTCATGTAGGCCGTTGTTCAAGAGACTTGGTCTCCTAACTGTACCCTGCTTATATGTGTATGAAGCTACTTTATATGTAAAAACGAATGATATTAACCAAAATCTTGATGTACATGATTATAATACAAGAAGCCGAGGAGATTATCACTTGGTGAGTCACAATAGTAGCTTATTCAAACAAAAACCTAGTTATATTGGTAGGAAATTCTACAACAAGCTACCGCAGTTTTTGAAGAGTCTTGAAAATATAGAAATATTTAAAAAACAATTGAAGAAATATTTAGTTGATAAAGCTTTTTATAGTGTACAAGAGTTCCTTTCACATCAAAATTAAGCCTCACCTCAACTAATTGAAGTAATTATGGTATCTAGTGTATAATATTGTTGATCTGACTTGTCTTATACTCCTTAACTGGAGTCTCCAAGACGTAATCTACAAAAAAAAAAAAAAAAAAAAAAAAAAAAGAATTCACGCATATTGAAGACTCTGTGAACCTTTTAAGAGCTAAGGATAGTGATAAGAATCGTTCTAATATTTTACGTTTGTATTTAGATGATATTAAGTTGAAATTTGAACACATCTATATGAATACATTTAGAGTTAAGAGAGGTCTTATAAACGGACTTGGTTCTGCAATAAGTTGGGTTACAGGAAACATGGACGCTGATGATAAAGCAAAATACGACAAAATATTAGAAAAAGTGCAAGCCAACGAATATCATTTGGAACATAACGTAGAGAATCAATTGTCAATCAATAGAAACTTAATACGCAAATTTAACAATGGGATCGATGTCATTCATGCCAACAATGACAAGCTCAAAAACTATTTCAATTCGATTTCCAGTCAATTCACCTCAATGGAGCTAACTCATCAAAATTCTTTCTTATTCAATACTTTGACTCTCATAAAAAATAAAATAGACGATATTGCAACGAGCTTAGAATTTTGTCGACTTAGCATAATCCACTCGAGCATCCTGTCTCGGAACGAATTGTCTTTATTAATTCGTTCGGCTAAACTGCCTCTCCTTTCTGATGAACCTGAAATTTTGTGGCAACTAGGGTCTGTACATTGTCATGTGAAAAATGAGTATATTACTTACTTTATACAATTGCCTTTGTATTCTCATGCCTATGAGACATTTTTTCTCCTATCTTATCCAGTTGTCAAAGGAAATGAATTGAGAACAATTGTCGAACATCCATCTTTCTTACTTCGAAAAGATAACTCATTGTTCACAGGAGATTGTTTATTAATAGGGAATAATTATTATTGTAAAAATATGTCTGAAGTAATTAATAAATGTATAAGTCAACTTTTAGATGATAAGGAACTTCATGATTGTAAATCTTTAATTATAAGTGAGTCTAAACCTTTTATAAGGTACATTCCAATCATAAATAAGTATTTAATGTTCAATATTACCTCTAGCACTATTAGTAAACAGAATCAAAACATTACAATTCATCCACGAATGACCCAATTATTGAACCTTGAAGAATCAGAAAAACTGTTCAATTTTCAAGAACCATACGTTTATTGGGAAAGCATTGTAACATTGCCCTCAGAACCACCTGCAAAAACGATCCATACAAGTCTATCTTTTGACTTGATTCACAAAGCTAATGTCTTCAGGCAACATTGAGGAACTTTCATGAATTTGGCAAAAAAATGTATAATAAGTTACCATACGAGACAAAACTATTAGAACCCAACAAATTTAAGATATATTTGAAAAATGTTTTGTATGAGCTATGTATATATGATGTCAAGGAATTTTTGGAATGGATGGGTGGTGTTGCAACATGATTGTAATTTAATGGTACACTTTTATTTGTATTTAATTTTGTATCTTCGTGACTTGATATGTTTAATGTATTGCATATAATTACATGTATAAGTTATATGCAAATAGTATGACTTAATAAGTGTATAATATATTATAATATTGTATTTGACGTTGTCTCACAAAATTACTTTGTTATTTGGCAATAAATGATTTGATTGATTGATTGAACATCGAGCCGTTAGAAATTTTAGAAGACTTCACAGCTGAAAATAGTTACCTACACTATTATATTATCCCAATTGGACTCTTTTTGCTATTAATTATTGTAGTTCTATATCAAAACAAACGTAAAATCTCATCAAAACTTTGTAATCAAAATATTTCTGATAAGGAACAAGTAGATTGTGCTTCAGGTGGACCGTGTCTTCCGACCTGAACAAATTTTTGGACTTGATTTTTGTTTGTTAAGGAAATAATTTTTCAATAATTTTAATATATTGTGTAGTGGGTAGTATGGATTGTGTATTTCAAAGAAGTCTTGTTCTTGCATAATTTTGGGGGTCTTATCAGTTTTTGGTCGCTGAGGACAGCTCCAAACTTGGGGAGGGAGAAGTTATATATCCATTGTTATTCATTGTAGCTGACTCAACATTAGAGATAGTATATAAGCTCTAGTAATTAATATCTCTTGTTCTCATTCTGTTTTCTTGTGTTGTTACTATGTCAGTGTGTGTGTCAAATAAATCTTTTTAAAAACAATGTCACTGGTTCCTTTAATTTAACTAATGATCAGTGGAATTTATTTTTTCAGAATGTACTAGTGCCTCAACAAGGCTTGCCCTACAGTTAAAAATGTGTCTAGAACGTCTCAGAGAGTTATTACTATCCCTCCCTACTGCAAACAGTTGAAGGCCGACATGATTGCCGCATCTATCCTCCACAAAGAAACAGGCTTAATTCACTATAAAATCCAATTCACTTAAGAAGCAATACTACAGCGAGATTGCAACACTTAAATCAAACTCTTATAAATATAGGATAGATAAATCAGAAAATATATCCAAAGATGTATGGAAAATTGCAAAAGAAATTTCTAAATATGAACCTGATAAACGTGGAAATGTACTCGAAATAATTCAAGATGGAGATAAAATCAATGATCCCTGCCAGCTTAGCAACCTTTTCAATCATTTTTTCTTGAACTGTGATAGTGGGACTGATAGTGGTGATTCGATAGAGAACAGTGGGTTCAACTTCAATATTCAAAATTCTATATTCTTAGCTCCAACTACTGAAAAAGAAACAATGGACATTCTATTAGGCCTAAAAAATAAAAGCAGCAGTGGTTGGGATGAAGTCTCACCTTGGCTGCTAAAACAATGCTATGAACCTCTACTAAATGCATTAACAAAATTAATCAACAACAGTCTTGAAAAAGGCGTGTTCCCAGATTCACTGAAGCTAGCTATAGTTAATCCAATTTATAAAAAAGGGAGTAAGACCAACATTAGTAACTATAGACCAATTTCACTTTTATCCACCTTCAGCAAAATCTTTGAGAAAATACTCTACAACCGTTTTGTTAATTTTTTCTCAAAAGAGAATGTATTTAATAAACACCAATTTGGATTTAGAAGAGGCTTATCTTCAATAAATGCAATTGCTGAGTTCACCCAAAAGATTTATGAATGACTTGATCAAAATAAACCTATTTTCAGGTACTTTTATTGATCTTTCAAAGGCTTTCGATTCAGTTAATCATTCAATAGTATTAACAAAACTAACGAAATATGGCATTAGAGGTCAAGCACTGAAACTTATGAAAGCATATCTTTCAAACAGGCTGCAATGTACAGACATTGACTCAGAAGTTAAAAATTTAAGTACTAAAGTCAGATCAAGTTTGGAAATTGTAAGAAAAGGTGTACCTCAGGGATCTATTCTTCTAATATATGTGAATGATATGCCTAAAATATTGAACAGCCTAATAGTATCATATGCAGATGATACATCTTTGCTAACGTGGGACAAATGTTCTGCAAGTTTGGAAACAGATAATAGACAGGCTCTTGCAGAAATAACAAATTACTTTAATTCTATTGCTTTAAATGTTAACCCAGAAAAAACCAATGTTGTGCTATTTGATGCTAACAAACAACTTTCACTGGATCCAAACTGTTCTCGTAGATATGAACCACTAGAGGTAAGAAAAAAGGTAAATTTTCTTGGCATTCACATTGATGAAAAACTGACCTGGGAGGAGCACATTAATTACATCACAAATAAAATAAATAGAAATTCCTACATTCTTAAAAGGCTATCTAAATATCTGACCAAAGATCGGCTTCTTCTGGTTTATTATGGAATCGTGTACTCTCATCTAGCCTATGGAATAGAGATATGGGGAGGAGCTGCCAATAAAATACATGAATAGACTTTTCAAAAAAGAATATTGAGATACATTTTCGGACTTGGATATAGAGACTCTTGTATAGATGCATTTCAAAACTTTAAAATATTAACAGTCTACGCTCTTTATACATATAAAACCATAGTCTTCATCCACAAAAATTCACATGAATTGACGGCTTCAAGTGATGTACATAGCATGAACACTAGAAATTCTAAATTTTATCACAGGATAAGGGTAAATAAAAAATTAACAGAAAATGATCCATTTATTAAAGGGGTCATATTCTTCAATAAATTGCCAGAGCACATAAAATCCCTGACGGGCACCCAATTAAAATCTCGATTGAGGAAGATCCTGGGAGACAGGCCGCTATACAGTATTAGTGATTTCTAATATTCCTTATGTTTATTTTATATTGTTGTTTTACTTTTGTATATTTATATGCATATTTACAAAATGAAATGTTAGAGTGTACTTATGAAATGTTAGAGATAAGGAAAAAGTTGACGGTTCCAATCCTGTAATATTGCTTGATGTGGAAATAAAATTGATTATTTATTTATTTATTATTTATTACCAATGAGGAGCCATCAAACACAGCTGGCGAGCGGTAAAGTACTTTTTCCTACAGTGACCCGAAAAAGTGCCTATTTTTGCACTAACTGTAGCACGCAAAATAGTCTATTCCTGCACCAGTGCGGGAAAGCACTTTTCCGCACTCCAGATTTGCAACCTAACAACACAAAATAGTGAGATTGTAATACGCAGGTTCCCTATTCTGCATTCAAAAACAGGTTGGCTACCCTGCTTCTGCTGCGAAATAGTCGTTGTAGTTGTTGTTGAAATCGATTTGATTCAAAGATAGGTTATGTAAGGAATTGTCAGGTTATGTATGTCCTGTTTTGTTCTCTTTATATTACTTTATACATTACTGTAGGAAAAATTTAATGTGTAATACGAGTGCAAAGTATTGTTTCTGCACTCGAAAAACTGTTTCTCTCGATGCAGAAAAACGCTATTTTGCACTCTAGTTACACAAATAGCTATTTTTCGTTCGTCAGCTAACTTTACCGCTCGCTGAGCAGTAAAGAGGTATTTTATAATCAATTTTCAGTACGTAAAGAAATACTTTACGAGCAGTTGTAGGAAAACTCCCTTTAGCTGCAAGATATTCGTTGAGTGGACATAAAAAATGTCATTTATTCAATGAATGGTTTTATATTGTAGCCTACAAACTATTAAAATAATGGTTCCAATCAATAACTCATGAAAAATGAATCACAAAACATTTTATTGGTAAGCTACCGGTACTCAAAAGGCAACCAATTAAGCAAGCCCGGACTGGCCAGGTCCGCAGGTCCACGATCGCGGAGGGTCCCCGGTCCGAGGTGGCCTCCACATTACATTCTTAAAAAAAATTCATTTTCCAAAAGTAGAACACGTCCAACAACTGTTTATATCTTGCCGTTTATACGAAAGCTTTATACAGCGGCAGAATCCACTGAGAACTATGGAAACAGCCCTTCTTTTCTAGTACAACAAAATTGTAAACTGTTGAATACACAGGATTTTTTAATGTTAAAATTATTTTTCTAATCCCTAAAATCTGTTTGTGTTTATTTTTAATACACAAATTCATTAATACTTTATACTTTTTGGTGTTAATAAAATACTGCACTTTATTTTGAACTCAGTTGTAGTTAGCAGTTCTACAGCATGTGTTTTGTAGAATCCTAAAAATACTGAGAATTTATAATTTTAATAAATAATAAAGTCAACAAAAGTCGAAAATCATAATATTTGTGGTATAAAAACCTAGCTGAATTTCTTCTTTATAAGTGCCAAAATAGCGTAAAACGCGGCTAAATCGCATTTTCATTGTTTTCAAGCAACTAATTTTCATAAATTTTCCCCGGACACCCTGCTTGCTGGGGGGTATTGTAGAGGGCCCCAAATGGTCCCAGTCCGGACCTGAAATTCAGTTAGCGGATGAATGTTTCTGATCAAGAATGGATTTTTAATAGTTCTGAAATGATTGTGAACCTTTTAATGATAATTAAAGGCTTTAATGAACAATGAATGATTCTACTAACAAGATGAGAGACAAACTATATAACAAGATAAATTAATGACTGTTCCAATAGGTACTAAATAGCTACAGCTGGAAGTCACAAACTAATATATCATATGTTAAACATCATCACATTCACTCCACCTAAGAAGAGAATGAAGTGAGTGTTCATAATCGGCAAGGTAAGAAGGAAGTCGTTTGTTTCTTCTGCTTCTCCGTTGTTCATTTTGAGATATATTGGGAATACAATTATTTTCTTCCAGAGATTGAGAGGGTTGAATTCGATCTTTTTGATCTTCAGCTTGATCCACTATATCTTGAGGTTCATCAGCATCTTGTATGACTTCTGATTCTTGAAGTTCAGTGGAGGGTTCCTCTAAACTAGCTACAGGAACAGTTGGTGCTAAGTCTCTTGTTGACACTGTAGTTTCTCTTCCATCTGGAAATTTTATATGAGCATATTCACCATTTCCTTCAAGTAAATCAACTTCTTCAATCAAGGGATCATATTTTGATGCTCTTACATGTTTCTTGAGTAGCACAGGTCCTGGTGAGATAAGCCAAGAAGGAGTAGAGCCACCATTTCCAGTACGTCTGATGAAACGGAACATTCTTTCATGAGGAGTTTCATTAGTAGTTGTACATAATAGAGATCTAATTGAGTGGAGTGATTCTTGTAGACTGTCTTCCCAGTGCGTGATTGGTAGATTTCTACTTTTTAAAGCTAACTGAACAGTTTTCCATATTATGCCATTATACCTTTCAGCTTGCCCATTGCCTCTTGGGTTGTATGGCGTTGTTCGGCTGGATGCAATCCCATTGATTGCTAAATAATCTTCAAGTTCTTGCGACATAAATGATGATCTTCTGTCTGAATGAATATATGCTGGTGTTCCAAACATGAAGAAAATCGATTATAAAGCTTTAATAACAGTTGTAGATGTCATATCAGGGCAAGGTATTGCTATAGGGAATCTCGAATATTCATCTACTATAGTCAAAAAATATTTATTTTTGGTCTTAGATGGTATTGGGCCTTTAAAATCCAAATTGAGGCGTTCAAACGGTGAGGTTGCTTTAATGAGAGTTCCTTGATGTTTATAAAACCTTGGTTTAATTTCTGCACACACTCTACATTGATTTACTGTTTGTCGCACTTCATCAAGAGAGAATGGGAGATTTTTACTTCTGATCCAATGATAGAATCGAGCTGTTCCTGGATGGCACAGTGTTTTATGATAGTTCTGTAGTCTCTCTCTTCCATTTGTTATATTTGCGCACATTCGGGATAAAGCATCAGCAATTACATTTTCCTTACCAGGACGATAAGTAATATCATATGAAAAGCAAGAAAGTTCCAAGCGCCAACGTTGAATTTTTTCATTTTTAATTTTACTCTGGTGGTCTTTCGAAAATATAAAGGAAACAGATCTTTGATCTGTGATAAGTTGAAAATGTCGCATTAGAAGAAAGTGGCGCCACTTACGGATAGCCTCAACTATAGCAGAAGCTTCTTTTTCTATTGCTGGATGATGTCGTTCTGTTCGTGATAGTGAGCGGGAGAAGAAAGCAACTGGTTTGCCCGATTGTGATAATGTAGCAGCAATAGCAACATTTGATGCATCGGTTTCCACCACAAATGGAGCTTTTGGATCAATGACAACCACCATTGCATCAATGATAGATTGTTTCATTGCTTCAAACGTTAAAATATCAGATGCGGTCAATGGAAATTTAGCTTGAACTAAAGGATGTATTTTATCAGAGAAGTTGGGAATAAATTTTGAATAGTGTGAGAACATTCCGAGAACTCTTTTCATAGATGCAGCATTGGCTGGAGGGGGAAATGATCGTAATGATTCTAATCTGCTTGGGTCAGGTCTGATAGTCTTGTCTTTGATGATATAACCAAGAAGGTTGATTTCAGATTTTGCAAATGAGCTCTTTTCCAAATTAATAGTCAATTTGTACTTTTGTACAATGTTCATGAATTTTTTTAAGTTTCTATCATGTTCTTCCATGGTAGTTGTATATAATTTATCACAACTCCTTATTGTTATTTGATGATAGGCACTTTTAAGGTCGATTGTACTGAAGACAGAATATCTAGCTACTTTATCGACTAGTTCTTCCAGATTTGACAGAGGATACGCATCAAGTAGGGTAAATCTGTTGATTGTCTGAGAGTAATCTATCACCATACGTTTTTTATGGTTGGTGTTGGAAGTTAAAAGTACTTGTGCTCTCCAGGGAGAGTCACTTGTTTCAATAATATCTTCTTTTATGAGTTTATCTATTTCTTGATTAATGAATTCCATGTCAGATTGATTATGACGTCGAGATTTTATCGCTATTGGCTTAACATCTTGAGAAATATGTTGGAACAATGAGGCAGGTTTGACTTGAGCAGCAGTTAGACCACACACTTTGAGTGGATCTTTTTACCCATTAAAGGACATATAGAGACCTGAATGATTAGATAATATATCATGTCCTAGTAAAACGTCACAGCAGAGATCTTGAAGAACAAGAAGAATTATGTTATTGTACTTATGACCAAGAATTGTGAGGTTAACCGAGCACTGGCCAACAACTGACGAACGGTGAGAAGTGGAAGCCATACGAATTTCGTCATTAGAAGGATAAATTCTTAATTTTAGATCTTTTGCCAGTTGTTTATTAACAAAGCTGCTTGAGCTACCAGTGTCAATCAATGCTGCTACTTTGAAGTTATTCAATATTGCAGGTACAGTTGCTTTGCTGAGTCCAGGAGGTGACAAACTATAAACTTCAACAGCAGATACTTTATTAGAGCCCCAGTGATTAGAATTATTTTTGTTGGTCTGCTTGGATCTGCATATTTTTGCATAGTGACCTTTTATTCCACAATTTTTACAAAATGCATTTTGAGCTGGACACTTATTTCGTATATGAAAGTTATAGCCACAGTAATCACATAACTTGGATCGTTTCTGAAGTTTCGGATTTTCTGAACTTACAATCTGTGCAGTAACAGGTGAAGCAGGTCTCATAATCGATTCAGTAGAAGGTGGTACTACTGGTAATGCGGCGTTAAGTGAAACAGAAGAGTTAAAACTGAGCGAATTTTGATATGCTGATTCTAAAGTTCTTGCTTGATCAAGAATTTCGTTAAAATCCAAAGATTTGGATTCTAATAGGCGTTGTCGAATATTTGGTGAAAGCAAGCCACTGATGAAAGCATCTCTAACACAATCATTATGGTTTTGCTCAGCAGTAACGGCCTTGAATTTACATTTTTTACTCTGTAACAATAATTCCTCTATAAATTGATCTATTGATTGGCCTGGTTGTTGTCTTTTGGCCTGTAATTCATATCTAGCGAAAATTTCATTGACAGGTCTGACAAACAATTTTTGCAAAGAAGTGAGTGCATCACAATACGTACCACAATGGCCTATCCGCTGATATACTGTTGGAGAGACAAGGTTGATCAAAAGTTTCAGTTTCTCAGCATCCGTCGATTGTATGCTTGATATTAAATTTATGAATGTCCTATACCAATGTTCCCATTCCACTGCTGCTGTCGGTGAATTAGGATCCAAATCGAGTTCTTTGGGTTTCAAGAGACGGTCCATTAGAGTATAGTGAATCAATAAATTATTTCATTGTTCATTAAATTGAAATGATTGTGAACCTTTTAATGATAATTAAAGGCTTTAATGAACAATGAATGATTCTACTAACAAGATGAGAGACAAACTATATAACAAGATAAATTAATGACTGTTCCAATAGGTACTAAATAGCTACAGCTGGAAGTCACAAACTAATATATCATATGTTAAACATCATCACAAGTTCCAATTCTGTAAATTTGTTTACTTTGCTACAAACTCGCTAGGAACAATCAAATGTAAACAAAACTTGGATTACGATTTAAAACAATGAATAAAGTGAAATATATAATTACCAACCACAGTGTTGACTGATTACCAGGAGAATATATCTTCTGCAATATCAAAACCATGAGTAGACTTATTGAAATCCATAAATAAATATATGTATAAAAATAGAATGTAATTCCTTCTTTCTTGATGACATATTTAATGACGCCATAGCACTGTAGCACATAACCTCATTCAATTTAAAGTAAAGTGCTAAATATAGACAAGACACAAGGACATAAGAGAGCCCAGTTTGCACAGGAGAGCAAATTCTGCTAACACAAAATTTGTTTTTTTATTGTTCATTTAATGATGAATAAATCGTTGGACTGTCAGTGAAATCATGAACTATTTTTTTTGCGTTCAGTTTGTGAATGACTCACTTATGACGGTCATTTGGATTTGGAATAAATCAATGGAAATGAGGGATAAAATTCAGGTTGTAGGATTATGTGAAATGATAAGTTCAGCCCAGAAAATATTATATTATAATGTAATTTTTATTATTATCATAATAGTATTTTCAAAATCGTCTGGTTATAAAGATTCTCTGTTTACAGTTACATCTGCTCTCTGCTTCTGAAATGGCAAAATTATATCGAAATTTTCGAAACATCAATATTTTGCTTCCAATATATCGATATTTTCTTACGATATATCGGCGATATCGATTGGACCCGATATATCTGAATAAATATTAACAGTAAAGTAAATTCGTATGGCTTTTCGTGGTGGGGTGACCCTTACGGGTAGTTCCACCTCGCCGTTTTTTTTAACGACTGATTTTTTTTATATGCAACCGGGACCGACGGCTTAACGTGTCCTCCGAAACACGGTTATATTAACAGTAAATCTATATAAATAAAATTAGAGTTTTGTCTGTACATTTATCAGAATGATATATTTTTTGGTTATTTTTACGTAGAATATACGGTACATTAAAGAAGCCGAAACAAGACGTCTTATCTCAATTTCTGTCTGTCACGGCCACGAAGGCATTTTACGTGGCCTTCTCCTGAAAAATGAGAGCATCGATCGGGATTAAAGTAATTTATCAGTATTGAAGACCTTTTTGACAATGTCTTTAGCTATAAAAAACCAAATTAACTTTTTTTAACAGAATAGGTTATTTAAAAACCTAATAAACTTTTAAAAACCAAGTATTGTACGATTTTGGATACATTTCTTCTAAGTTTTATTTCCACATAAGAACAAATCACGTAATTTATCATGATATATATCAATCAGATGTTCTCAAATTTTCTCTTTGATAACTGTCACTGAATTGTTTACGTTCTAAGTTGTTTACTAAGCTGCTAACAACTTCATGATCGTTGCTATCAAAAAAGCCAAAACAAGTCTTATTTCTAAACATGATCCGTACGAAGGACGGGTACAATAGCTAGTAGGCTATTAAATATAAAACTGACTGTATTTTCTTTCTGAGGATGAAGCCCACATAGGTCTGAGACCTGTGCGTGGGTAATGACGAGTTGGATGATGGTAATTGATGAGTTGGACCTACAGTTTTAGGTGGGTTCCAAACCACCGGGAAAAGATTTTACAGCAGAGAACAAAAGTGTCTTTTTTGCTGGCCAATCTAATCAGTCACCGTTACAAACAGGACCTACGAGTTATATTGAGCGTGTTAAGGGTCGATTACATTGGCATTGGGATATAGATACTAGATTACTGAGTAGCAAGTAGAAACGTTACAGACCGTACTCTCTACAACCTTTTTAATAATGTACATTGGCTTTTTTTTTATCCAATCTCTTAAAGATAACACAACTCTTTTTCGTTTACCACACTTAACAACACAAGAATGCGGCTTTGAAACAGCTAGTAGATGCTATAGTTTGGAACTATATATAGATACTGTACATTTTCTGTATAACATTGTTCTGTTTTGTTCTTACATTGTCTATCTTTGAAATGTACTGTAATTTTTATTACAGAATACACTTATTCACTGTTCCTTCTTAGTTTTCTTTATTCCTAAAAATATCCTTATTTCGGTTTTGGATTAAGTAGACTTTTGGATTACCAAAGTTCGAATTATTGGTACTCCACTGTACTACTATATATAAAACAAAATCATGAGCTATTTTTCAAGAAAATAATTATTATTGAAATCCATCAACGGAGTTTTGAGAAATCTCTAAATGAAAATTGATTTTTTCCTATAAGAGCCTGTGTTAGATTGGAACTTTTACCCAATTTGGTTTTTTTCCCACCAGAAAGAAGTAGCTTTACTATTCCATATAGTCTTGAAGGTTAGAACAAAGACAACTATAATATATTTATAATTGTCTTTGGTTAGAGTTATGCATCTAGTAGTATATTTTATATCAATGTTGGCCACAATAACATTGTATTTTCGTGTTGACTACACTGCCAGCAAGTAGCAAAAAAAAGTTGAGAGCCTGTCTACTAAAATAGCAATACATGTTATAAAAATGTTCATCCTTTTTGCAAGAAACCCTTTTTCTCTTAGCCTATTTTATAAAAATTGTAGATCCTGTAATATGGGAAGGTTTCATTCTTCTTGTATTGATGTTTCAAGATGAATTCATGAAAAACTGATAATATTGCTGTGAAAATTTAGTAAAAACTGTACTGGTGATCAAGCTAAAAGTGATTCAATTTTAACAAAAGGCGGGCCGCTTAGCGCAGTTGGTTGGGGCGTCATAACTTCAGCTTGCTGTTGTTTAAGTGGTCGTGGGTTCGAATCCCCCGCTCCACCATCAGGCATTTATATGTAATCATTCACCTCATTACCCACGCACAAGTCTCGGACTCATGTGGGCTTCATCAGCAATAAAAAAAAAAATTAAAAAAATGATTGAAATCCTTTAAAATTTTTTTCCATGTAAATAATTCTGCTCTTCTGTAGAATCTACACATATTAAATGGTGATGATGTGTTTTCAGTCTTCAAACATATTAAAATATATCTTATTATTAACTTATTTGGAAATAGAAAAACAATATGAATCTTCTGAAATACAATTGAATGAAAAAAGAATTTCAACATCAATAATATATAATGTACTTATGCCATTTTTAAATAATAGCTCTCACAATCTAGATGTAATACAAAAGGGATTTTAAATTGACATAGAATTCTCCATGGAGCTATAAAAAATTTCTTCTACCACCATGGGAGTCCTGCTAGGTTTAGAGTATCCAATATGTATCTAATAAAAATGGTGGGTTATAAAACTTGTACAGCTGTGCATATTTTTAAATAGATTTTCATCTATGAATTTGTGCATGCTTTGTAACATTCGATATTCCATTGGAGGACAAATTAATTGATACAAAAAATTTCATTGTTTCAAAAAGCTTCTTCATTCAATTTTTTTAGAATTTTAAAATCATGAGGAAAAATATACAAAAAAATATGTCTAGAACATAAAGTACTGAAAGTACATATGTCTAGAACATATATATCACCACCCCTCGAAAATATGTATAATTTTCTAGTTTAAAATGGCAATTAGAAGGATAATAATGATTTTTTATTTTTCAAACAACAATATTTTAGTTTCGATATTTTTGCCTGATACATCGTCATATCGATAGATAAGTTCCTGCTATATAGGTGATATCGATATCTCACTTTTGATACATCGAAAAGTAGATATATCGATATTTTTATATTTTCCCATTACTACGCGGTCGCTTCTGTGCTTCAAGTTTATCTCTTCTCTCTCTTCAACACTTCAACTTCACACTTCATGTCATAATCATTGGAAAAAATGGCTGCTGACAGTAGTGGTGTCGAATGGGGATCCATTGTAAAGCCAATTCTAGCTGCTTCTTACGGTTCATTCAACAAAAACGATGTGATAGAACTTGCCAAGGCAATAATTAAAAGGTATGTCACAAATAGAATCATTCAGTCGGGTTACTTCCTTTGAATAGCATTATGTTTTTCATGACGTACAGTCGCCCAACTTCATTTCGTTATCGTTCAATCTATTTTCCTTAAAGTGCTATTGAGGTATGCTTTTAGTTATGCTCTTTTATTTTATTTTGACCGTGGATTAGAATTTCATTTGAAGCATTGTCTTTAATGACCGCTGTGAGACCATTTGGTACATTGACTTTGGCAAATGACCGAATAACAACTATCATGTTAGAGAAGTAGGCCTACACAATTATAATTACTCCTAGCCCACTTTGGAATAACTTTAACCTTACAGTAAATAAATGTAATCAGAGAATGTAAATTTAGTTTGAAGTAAAATGAATCATCGTCTTATGTCTCACTCAGTAATTTAAATTAAAAATCACTGATGGAATCTTGTTTTGTTTCAACAACTTTATTTTTGGAGCAACGAATTTCATTTTTTGTTCAATTATTTTTCCGGTAATTTACCCCGTGCAAACATTATATTACTAACTTTTGTTTCAAGTCTTGACACAATCTGATTGCGTCAGTTGTCGCAACCATTGAGTTATAGGCTGCATTGCAGAAACGCTATCTAAATATCGACTGCGTTCACCCTGGCTAACCTCAACTACTGTCATATCATACACATCATCATGGTCACATCAATGTAATTTTGATTTCCGAAAATATTTTTTCTTTGTCTTCGTGCTTCGTGTGTTATTTCCCTCTCGTGAGAAGAACTTTTATGAAAAATCCCTTGAAAGGGGATTAAAAAATAATTAAAACTCATAATGAAAGTTTGATTTATGAGCTCCCCTGTTTGATAATATATTATAAAATTGTATTCAATATTGTGCTTTTTCGGCTGAGGGAGTCTTGATTACACTAATTTATTGTAAATTGATTCCGACAGTTTAGTTGACCCTAATAATTTAGTCTATTGCTCTTAGTTCACAAGACCTTAAAACAGTAATAAGATTCTAGTACTAAGCCGATGGAAAGAACTATTTGTGATGGAATCCATTAACATTGCATACATAAAAATTGTATACTTGATGCATAAACCACTTGACATGGATGCCCTGGCTCAAGTGCTAACTTGTTTCCATAATGTTAATGGTTCAAATTTCAATATTTTCAATGACTGTCGGTGTTGTTAAACTGTCTAGGATCCCGCCAAATAGTTGTCATAAACATGAGTGTACCAATAATAATCATATTAGTTACTTTGAATTAACCCCAAATTTTAATTGATTTTCCCCAATTTTAATGAATTATGTAATATGAGACCATGATATGATACAAAATGTATTAATGTCTATATCATTGGTAGATCTGTGTAATTTTCACAGCAGTTTATAACTGATCAATTAAATCTCATTTGATGCTTTTTGTGATGTGCATCAAATAGATTCTCTTTATTTGTCTTACCTTTTGTTGTTTTTTTTTTTCAGTGAACAAGACCTGCTTTACCATGAGGAAGCATTCGAATCTTTTTATTCCTCATTTGCAGCACTCGCTGCTGATTACATCAGTTCGAGTGCTACATCAGGTAAGTTGAATATTTCCAGTAATTTTTCCTTCTATTATCTTGAGTTAATCACAGTGTTGCAATAGTTTTCCTTCATTTTTTAATGTAGAATAATATATAAATAAAATATTCAATTTTTTTGCATAAATAGCCTACATGAAAATCTCATTTAATATTATTGTCCAGCATTATACCGAAATATTTTATTTCTTTTACATTTTCAATTTTTGGACACTGACAAACATTTGCATTGCATGATATATTTGAAAAGATTTGTAGCTTAAGTTCTTGTGATGTTTGGCCACTTTTATTTGAAAATTTTTATGAAAAATTCATGAATTTTGTTTTACTTATGTTGAATTTATGATGCGCAAACCATGACTTAGCCATACTCATATATATTATTACTTTGGACGTCTTTAGCTACTTTGAATGACCAACTGTCATAAGAGAAAACTATAGCTGTGTGTGTCATCAGCAAATTATATGTTCAGATTATTAAATCATTTAAATTTTGAACACAATTATAATCAATTCTTCCACTGATACAATATATTTTGATCAGAGTAAGTAAAAATAATGAACAGTGCCTTCCCATTATTCATTGCTTCAGATCCTAGTAAAAGGGTAATATGACAGGTAATGCAGCTTTTATGTGAGCATAGCCCTATATACAGACTGATTATTCTATTACTGTATTTGAATTTGAACACAATTATAATCAAAAGGAACGAAGACGGTGAAGATATATTTGTTCACGATTAAAAGTCGTTGAATTTACAATAAAAAGTCAAGAAAATAACTACTGAAACTGAATTCTGTTTACTCTGATTATTATCACCATCGTCCTCTTTGAACTCAACTCTTATAAGCAAGAGCCTCATTAGCGCAGATTATTATCATTATTATTGTCAAATCGATAAGCAATGTCTTAGTAACTTTCTGTGCATTTCATATCTATGTCTTATCGAAGTTATCAGTTCGGGAGCAATCCAACATTTTATTGGTCAAGTTTTATGGGGTACTTTGATTGAATTTGTATTTTTTGTCAAGTAGCCCTTTAATTTTTGAATGAAAAATGTCCATTATTTCGTCCATACTGTTGTCAATATTGTTAATATTCGTCCATGATTCTTTCTGTAAATCAGCTATGAGACTATTAACATTTAATTTATTAGTTTCTTTAGATACTAATGCTTCAAATAAAAAATAGAGCTGAGTATGTTTAGTTCAAAATTAGTCTGGAATATTTGTTTTACTTACCAAGGTTTTCGAGAATAAACGCTACCAAAAATTGATAATTTTCTAAAATAACCTAATTTTGTAAATTACTCACTTTTGTGTTTGACATTTGTTTAAAGTGATCCTCTCGCCCTCATGATAGCTTTACGTAAAAAAATGTCAATAAAAAAGTTGTAGAACGTCAGTTTGCCTTCAATGTTATTTAACTTATGCTCATCCCTAACCATTAACAAGTTATAGAGGTACACTCAATTCTCCAGTAATGAGTGTTTTATTTCAACCATGCCGATGTTTTACAATGCTCGGGATGTGCGTTGCTCTTTGACCGTGAGACATTCTAAAGAGTAGTAAGGAGATAAAAAGCTTAAAATCCTCACTCTTGGGAGGGATTCCTGTGTGGTGGGAGGTGGTGAGGGGAAAATTTTTTCCTTTTTTTTCGATCATAACTCGGAAACCAGTTGGAAATTGAATGCTACTTGCGTTTTTATATTCATAATTCTTGATGAATCATAATTCTTAGTGTGAATATAAAATTATCATTTTGATTGTTGACTTCGTTCGCGTGCTATCTACCATTATCAAATTTGAAAAAAGGTTTTAGACTTTCCTTATCTATGTCATTAGACTTATCTTGTTTACTGCCTCATTATCTGCGCCACCTCCGGTTTTGCTTTTTGGATGCATTTTATCGAACCAAAATTTCCCAAGCAAGCTATTTGTTGCTGATCGTTCTTTTTCGCATACTTTGTACAAAATGTACATTTATTTGCATACAAAAATTACCTTCTACCTAACTACTCTTCTAGATAAATGATACTTATGTATACTTTTAATGATATTGTTTCTAGTCAATATTCAGTAGATATCATACTTTTTTATTCTATTGATGTTGTAAATGCTCTTCTTATCTAATCAGTGTATGCAATTAAACAAAATAGTTCTAATGTTTGTATTTTTAAATCTACTATATTATTTTTGTATCAGAAATTAATATAATTATTAACATTTTTCAAATCAAATCAATTTCAGCTTTATTGTTGAATGACAATTACGTTAAACAGTTACAACAATTCAATTTCTATCAGCACTTTAATTCAATTCATTCAAGTGGTAGATACTAGAACCGTGGCATGAAATATTATAGACCTGCAATAACTTCTATTATTACTTTTTTGCAGTTGGAAAGAATCAGCTGGGAGTTGTTTGTCAAGCCTGCAAAATTCTCCTATTCTACTTACTTTCACGCTTGGAAAGCCATTCTCAGTCATCGTCAGAGTCTGTTACACTTGCGCAGTCTCTGTCTTCTAAACAGCTACTGCTGCCTATCCGGGCACTCTGCTCCGCCTCTAACATGCTGCCTCGTGCTGACCAAATTGCTCTCACAGCAGTAATGAAGAATGCAAAGCTACCTCCGCACATCAAGACTTCTCTACCCGGCGAGAAGGAGGCTGGTAACAAGGAGTTGAAGACCAGAACTAGATGTGAGTTGTCAGCACTTATCATGGAGCAGCTGACTTCACCACTGCACGACTTTCCTGCTCAGAGGCCTCTTGTTCCTGAGTCAATGGAAACAAAAACACCTGAAACGTCTACCGCAGACTCTCAAGATATTGAGAATATTTTCATTCAGAAAAACATTGCCAGTTTGAATGCACTTCATGCTGGAGACATTATCATTGATTTGTGTTTAAACTTACCACATTTGAATAGATACTTGCAGAAATACACGACTGCAGTATCACGTGAAGCATTTAGTCTTCCATCTACACATTCTGAAGCTGTGCTGGTTCGACACAGTTTGCAAGCTTTGGTAAGTGACATAAGTATGGTTTGGAGTGCGATGTCACTCCCTGTCCTGGAGCCATTGACCAAGTCACGTCTTGAAAAGCTGAGCACCCTCACAATGTCTTGCCTATATGCAGCAATGTCTACTGCTACTGCTTTCAGTATTCTTGGAATTTCATCCACAGTTCCTCAAAAAACTAGCGCTAATGTAAATAATTTGGCAACAGGCAATACAGCAGGCACTAAAAGCAGTACTGAGGAAGAAGGAGGAGCAGAGGGTTTAGCTATCAGTGTTGTTGAAAAATCTCTTGACGTTTTTAACTTGGTATCCAACGTTATTAAGAACTCAACCAGAGCAGGTGGACAAATTCTTCAAAATCATCTAGCTATTGGAGTATGGCTTCTTGTATCAGGACTACAGTTGCAACTGACTCAATCCAGTGTCTTACCAGCAGACAAAACAACCAAAGAGGATAAACCAGGAAAATCACCTAGCAAATCACGTGAAGGCTCATCTAGAATAAACTTGATGAAAGTTCAGCAAGGGTTTGGAGTTTTATCAGTTGCTCTGGCCCAAAGAGCATTGACAATGATGTCTAGTCTTCTTGATGATTTGCATCTAGAAAGTTCAGAAATGTCCAATAAGATTGAACCATCGCCGTTGACTATTTTAACACAAGCTACTGCACTGCAACGTGCTGCTCGTGTTTTGAATACAACTCCATTGAATCAGTTTCTATTCTACTTGGCAACAATAAGTTATAGAAAGGCTTGCACTTTGAAGAGAATTCAAAAGCACCCACCAGAGGGAGACACATTTAGTACTTCAGAGTCAACAACTTACTATGATGATGATATTATCAGTTGCTCAGATGAAAGCACTGCTGATGAAGATGATGACAGCGAACCTCTTTTGAATCTTTGGTTTGAAGAAACTGTTTCAGTACCTGATTGTTCAGGGTCTGGCCATGTAGCTCAATCAGGTTCTGAAAATCAAGACCCTTCTACTAAAGTAGCCTTATCTAACGACAATACCAGCTCTGTAGTTCCAGAGAAAGGTGAGCCCAATGGCTATATATCTCTTGCCACTCGAATTTTTCAGTTTATGAATAGATATTTGGTCAGTAGTGAAAGTCCATTCATGAGGAGCTATGTTGAATCCGGCCTTGCTGAGCAACAAATGATTATTCTTGCAGCAATCATCCGTGACTTGGATCGAGAATCGGCCCGTACTGAAACTGGAACTATATCTGTTTACTTCGGGGCACAGCTTGGTGTTCTATACAGTGAATTTTCTCAAGCATTAACTCGCTACACGCACAATCTTCTGGCGCATAACCTCCTCTCTGAGAGTTTGAAGTCATCTCTGCTTCTTCATATGGGTGTTAGTCCTGTTGCAGGCTCCCCAGAGAATAACTCCTGGCCATTACAGGTGTACCCTCGTACTCTTGCTGTGCTTGCTCAAATTTTACTTTTGAAGCCTCAAGCTGAAAAAGAAGCTGCTTGTATCAATATATGGAATCGACTCATCAATACTCTAGTTCAAAATGTCTGCTGCAACACACCACCTGTGGCAGATACTGAAAATGATGACCTGAATGTTGAGCATGCACAACTTCTGCTATTCCTTTTCCATTCATTGAGTCTTATGCAGAGAAAATCTGTGCTATTGGTATGTGCAGCTGGAATTATTCGAGTTGGAGAAACGTCTCTGCATGGAGTGTTGAGAGAAACACAAATTTTATGTTTGAGTAGACTTCTTCTTCTCCTGGATTACATGATGAAATACCTTTATGATGCTCCGCTCTCATTTGTAAGACTTGTTCAATGGAATCTTTTCAGTGCTACAAGTATGGTGACAGACCCCAATGAAGGCAGGATTGAATCGAGAGTATTTTATCCTTGGAAGGATATTGAAGATAATTATAGAAAATTGGGCCCTCAGGATGAGTTTTCAATGAAACCTCGATTCTATAATCTAGTTCATTCTGAACTGAATAATCAAGATCAACCAAAATTGGATGGCCTGGCATTGAATTTTATTCTTGGTTCACCTGAAAAAGTCAAGTATCCTTTGTTGATGGATGCGTTGGTTGAGATATTAAGTGTGACTGATCAGTCCAGTCCTTGTATAAAATCAGAGTGCCAGTCAAGCTTCACTCTACTCTGTGCAGCACAGTACTGTTTCACCATCTGTTGGAGACTACTGCTCCAGTTGCCACCATCTACTCCCTACCTTGACAAACTGGCCTTGGGCACTACAGACTCAATCACTACTCCACCATCTCCATTGCTACTACATTCTATGGTCTGGGCTCCTCGTGCTGGCCACAAGACGTTTTCAACTTGGATGAAGGAATCTTTAGTCAAGCAAGGCATGTACACTCAGTATGCTGAAAATCTATTAAAATCTGTTACTGAAAAAGTCAACAATTTAAAGCATGATGTTACTGTTGCAAAGAACACAATCACTACATTGATGCCTCAAGTAGAAACGAGCAGTTGGATGGTGCCTAGAAGAAAACTACCTACACTGATGGAGCTTTGCTTGTTGGATGCTGTTGTCGCTAAGGTGTCCCCATGGAATATACTGTCTGAAGATTCATCAACTCCAACTCTACAAACCTCTGACAGCTCTTCAGATTTGAATAAGACTATAACTGTTGTGGAATCTGCTTCACAGAATGAGCTTGTTTTGGAGCTTTTGCCGCACGTACTCAAACTCACAGAAGTAATTCTAGTATGTAGTCGATCGAGTTTAATGTACCAAATCAATGAAAGTGCTGGGGGCAGTTTATCATTATCGGATTTTGTTGCATTCCGTAGTGTGCTAGCCATCTGCTCTTCTCAGGCTTCCAAAATACAAACACTGTCAACTGCTCTCAATGGCTTACTGCCAACTTCCATTCGTTCTGTTCTTGAAAAGTGGAACATCAACTGTGCTACAGAATTTCCTTGGAATACTTATGCAAACGACATCATTCCCAGTGAAAGCTACCTCCTTGCCACTTTGAATGCCCATATATCTAATCTCTCAAGTCAAAGTTCATTCACTATCAACCCGTCTTTGAATCACCTTCTTCATTCTCTGGTGACATTCATCAGTGAGCACATCATGAAATGTGAGTCACTTAAAGAACAAGCCGTGCAAGTACTAGCTCCTTTGACACTAGATGCTTGTACAGAATATCTTCATGAGACATCAATGCGTACGTTGGAAAAGATTCTTGGCGATCCAGAGTCAGATGAATACCAGGAAAGAATTTATAGACTCGTTCTTATGCATATTTATACACTTATAGTTTACTACACGGATGCTACAACACAGTGCAGCGAATCTGTCAATGAGAAACTCTTACAAGAGTGTTTGGTATGGATGGAAGGATTGGTAGAGAAGCCAGTTGGAAGAAAAGCTCTTGATCATTTTTTCAATCAGTCAAACGTTCAAAATCAAGATCTACTGCAAATATTGTTATCAATTGCCAGTCCAAGAACTTCTTCTTCAATAGCGTATGGCATCAAAGTATTGCAGTTTTTCAATAAACTTTTTAGCACTGCTGACAAAAATCCTGGAGATGAGTGTCTTGAGAGGCTGTGCAGTTCTGTATTGCGTTTGCCATCAGTGGAACATGCAAAACTGTCAAAATGGCTGCATCACGTTATTTTGAGTAAAGAATCATCTTGTTCCATCGAAGCTTCAGACACAACAGTTGTTAGTTTGGCAGTTGTATCCACAACTACCACCACTACAGTGGCAACAGTAGCGACTAACGGCTCTGCAACGTCTACAAACACTGCTAGTACAGCTATTTCAACAGCCACTACAGCAGCTGCGCCCACAGCTACATCATCATCATCATCCTCTGAAGTGACTGCTGATAAGGCAGCCACCGTTGAGAATGTCGACCTGACTAAAAAGACATTACATCAAGAAAACCATCAGCTATTACAATTTTTAACATCTTACATAGTGAAAGACAACTGTGACAACCACGCAAAAGAAGCTGTAGCTATAACGTTGTTGGAAGCTTTGATTCCAATGGGCTCTCAATTATTATCAGTGTCTGAAGGAGCTGGGTTCTCGGAATTGATGGTTGTAATGGCTACATTGGCCGATGCCGGTTCAGGAAAAGGACATCTAAACTTATTCACAGCTGCTACCAAATGGTTGGATATTTGTAAAGAATACCTGTGCAGAAAAGAAGTTGTAAGTAAATTGGAGGTAGGTAACGGAGGCTCCAACATGATGGTTGATTCAACAAGCTATTTAGTGAATTATCTAGGTGACATAGTGTCGGCTCTCTGTCCATCAGCAAGCTATGGCGGTCGTGCAGCTTCACCACCTTGGGATGGCGAGGTATTCCCCCTTCCAGATCCTGACGCAGATTGGATTGATGACCTTGGACATGAAGATGATGACGAAAGTGGTGGCGATGATTCTGATGAAGACAGTCTATGCAACAAACTCTGTACATTTACAATAACACAGAAGGAATTTATGAATCAGCATTGGTATCATTGTCACACTTGCAAGATGGTCGATGGTGTTGGTGTGTGTACAGTATGTGCCAGAGTGTGCCATAAGGGACATGATGTTACTTATGCAAAGTATGGAAATTTTTTCTGTGACTGTGGAGCTAAAGAGAATGGAGCTTGTCAAGCTTTAGTGAAAAGGAGTCCTCAAACTGGTAACACTAGTGATCCACAGAGCAACAGTCAGGGAGCTTCAAATCAAGCGATGGCAAGTAGCTCAAGCACTGAACACATGTTGACACCTTCTTTAAGAAGGAGGCCTTCATCTCCCGTTGCTATCGACAAAAACTCTGAAACTCGAAGTCTACCACGTGACCGACACAAGCAGTCTGCGCTAGCAAAACAATTGGAAAGTTTGAATGAAGTTATTACTAATATTGTGTGGAAAGATGGACAGGTTGTTGTCAAACTACTAGATGTTTTACAAGCTCTCATTCCTGCCGTTCAAGCATCTTGTCTCCGTCAGTCTCCTGTAGGCTGCCATGAGCGTGCTAAAGCTTTGCTAGACATTCTTCATACACAAGAGAAGAAATGTGAAATGACTGATCTACTAATGGTTCCAACTCTCGGCTCTCAAGAAGGAGCATTTGAAAATGTCCGAATGAACTACTCTGGCGATCAAGGACAGACAATAAGACAGCTGTTATCTGCGCACATGATACGTAGGGTTGCAATGTGTTGTCTTTCATCTCCATATGGAAAACGTCAACATTTGGCAGTGTCTCACGAGAAAGGAAAAATAACAGTCCTTCAGTTGTCCTCACTTTTGAAACAAGTTGACTCTTCTAAACGAAAATTAACACTTACTCGGCTTGCTTCAGCACCAATCCCTTTCACAGTACTCTCAGTCACTGGCAATCCATGGAATGAAGATTTCTTAGCTGTGTGTGGATTGAAAGATTGCCATGTGCTGACTTTCAATTCAAGTGGATCAGTATCTGAACATTTAGTCCTTCATCCTCAACTGGAGACTGGAAACTTTATAATTCGAGCTATATGGTTGCCAGGAGCTCAAACTCAACTCGCTCTGATTACTGCAGATTTTGTTAAAATTTACGACTTATCAATCGACGTTCTCTCTCCTCAATACTACTTCCTTGTTCCTACTGGAAAAATTCGTGACGTCACATTCATCTGTACACAGGATGGAAAAAGTACGATGCTTCTTATGTCATCTACTGGTTATATCTACAGTCAAGAAATGGACGATGACAGCTCAGCTAAACATGGACCCTTCTATGTAACAAATACAATCGATATAAGTCATCCTGAGATAAAGGAAGTGAATGGCCAATTCTGTGGTGGTGGAGTTTCAGTCTATTATTCTCACATTCTGAAACTGTTGTTTTTTAGTTACACTCATGGTAAAAGTTTTGTTGCGCCAGTTACAAATCTTGACAGCAAACTGTCGCCTGTATTCCAGATCAACATTAATAGATCAGGAAGTGGAAGTGGATCAAGTGCTGCTAACAGCAGCAACACAAACTGTAGCAGTAGCAGCGGCAGCAGCAGTGGTAACAAAGCGAGCAATGCAGCCACCAATCACCCGCAGCCGTTGTGTCAGTGGAGTGAGGTGCCCAATCATCCAGGACTAATTTGCAGTGTCATGCAGAGTAGCAACAACCCTGTCATTCTTATGATGAAACCTGATTGCATATTAATTCAAGAAATGAAAGCTGTATCTGTAAAGGCGAAAATAATGGATATGGTTGCAATAAGACATCCTTCTTCGAGCTCTGATCATCGTACCACATTGATATTGCTGTGTGAGGACGGCAGTCTACGAGTTTTCAATGCATCCATGGAGCAAACAGGATTTTGGCTATCTTCAAGCGTGCAGGCAACAAGTCTAATGCCCTCAACAAAGCCATCCAAGAAGAAGAAGGCTGCAAAAAGTGGAAAACCTTCTGGACAAGTAGCATTCCCAGTTGACTTCTTCGAGCACAGCATTCTGTTGAATGATTTAGAGTATGGTGGAAACGATCTACTTCAGATTTACAATCCGCAACAGATCAAACACCGACTGAACACTACAGGAATGTATGTTGTGTCAACTAGAATGACTGGCTCCACATTGGAAATTACAAACAACGATTCAGCTCACGTTATTACAGGAATCAGAGTTCTACTTGGCAATCAAGATGTGCTTAGAGTACCTTCTTACATAGAAGTGTTTGGTAGGAGTATTCAAACTACTCTATCTCGTAACCGGTGGTTTGATCTGCCTTTGACCAGAGAGGAAAGTTTGCAGGCCGATAAGAAACTGAACGTTATTTTCGGTCCATCTCAAGATCCCGAAGGAGTTACAATGATTGATTCGATCAAAGTGTATGGCAAGTCGAAGGATGCATTTGGCTGGCCCGAAGAATCGGAGGATGCTGGCAATACTTCTGTTGCAACTCAGGCCGCTGTCGGCTCTGGCTCAAATGCAAACTCTGTGCCCCCCGCTGATCACGATAGCTCGTCTGCTCTACAGCCTCGTATCACATCTCTTGACAAGTAAGTTCGTTACAGAATTTCTAGTGTAAACTAATACGCAGATTCATTTTTAATTGTAACCAATAAACAGACATTACTATTACTATTTCAGTAATAATTTTATGTCAATATTCCAAATCTTTCTCGTAATTTATAACAATATATCTTATGACCCCTATTTATTAACGGTTATTTTCACTTGTAACAAACACTTCATGGCAATACTCTAAAAATGGTTTCATAATTTATCGCAATATAACTGTTGAATCCATATTTACAAAATACGTTATAATGAAATAGTTGAACGTACTAAGAAAATAATGATTGTTCTACAGTGCACAATCTATTCTATCTATTCTCTATTCTATCTATTCTATCTATTTGATACTATCTAAATTATGTTTTAAAATCATTCTATTATGAAAAAATGCAAAATTCACAGATCAAATTTTTTATGAAATTAAATATTCAGACTAATAAAAAATTACTTTTACTATAAGTAATAATTATCAGTAAATAATAACAATTGTTTCTTTTTATTACATGCCAACCCAGTATATTTTATCATTCACGTTTTCTGATATTTCTGGTTATTAACATTACATTTTTTCAGTACTAACGTACTCAGTTCTTGGGTATCATATACCACATTCCCAGTATCTTTATAGATTATACCTGTACCTAATACAGATCATTCAGTACTCATAAGTCTCAGTTTCTTATAAATTAATATGTACTGTATATAAATTATAGGCGTCTGAGAATTTTACTGGTGTAGGTGCTGAGTTGAGTTTAATTGCTTCAATTGCCTTTTTCAGGATGGTGTGTGGTATACTTGAGGTATTAGACAGTAGTTTCTCGTCACTACATTACCACGGCTCAACTGGTCTCAATTCAGATGCACAGTACTCTTCAGCCATGTCTCTGGCCACAACACTATTGACACTTCCAACTCCAGTTCCGATGCAAATGCATACAAAATCGCTGCTTGCTGCTCTCCTTCATCCGTCCTGTCATGCCTATCACAATTTTAAGGTAATTTGACTTTGTTTAGCACATGGGCTCTGGCATAGAAAAGCCACATTAAAATAATGCAATGCAAGTAAAATATATCGTTCTAGCATGAAATCTAAACATGAATAGAAACAAGCGAATAAAATCGAAAACTAAAAAAAAAAAGGAGCCTTCATTGAAATGGAATTGAAATCAAGCTCCTCGTTTGAAAATTCATGTTATATAGCTTCGATCAATACTATATAATTGTTGAATATTTCATATTTGTCTCCTTCATAATATTTTGATGTATTCCTTACTAGTAGTTTTTAAATTGTTCCCCTTGGAATACATTAATATTTTATGATATCTGTGATGCTTTCCATGACGAAATACTTAATGAACAATCTAATATTAAAACTGACACTGTATTTCACTTTGTATTTCAAAAGTGAAATAGTGTCAGTTTTAATATTAGATTTTATGATGTATTGATATCATAGTTAGAGTAAAATTATGTGATTTTTAGTATAGAAAGTTTAAATAATATGATTCCTCAATAGTCTAATAATCACGTTGAATTCATTGAAGTCTACAATCTATCTACAAAATGAATGTGCTTCCTAAAATTATGAAACTGTTGTGAATTTCATTTATTTCCATTTTTTGCTAAATTTTCTTTTTAAAAATATGCTGAATCATATAACATTCAAATGATTTACCAATAATTTGTATTAATCAAATTTTTATTTTTTAATGTGTACATTTAAACTAGAAATGTATAATAAACTATTTTATATTGAATATTAATAGAATAATTTATGTAGTGAATTTACTGGCGGACCGCTTAGCGCAGCTGGTTGGGGCGTCGCAACTTCAGCTTGCTGTCGTTTCAGCGGTCGTGGGTTCGAATCCCGCTCCTTCGTCTGGCATCTATGTGTTATCATTCACCTCATTACCCAAGCACAAGTCTCGGATTCATGTGGGCATCATCAGCAAAAAATGAAAAGAATATAAAAACTTTATGTGTCTGTGTGGGGGCTACTTCGCACTTTGATAGTGCTTCCTTAGACATAGCAAGCGGCCTAGCTAAAGTAGGCCGCCAACACTAAGGAATCACTACAATAGTGCAAAATGGCCATCAATTTAAGTGTTTACATTCACTATAAAGTCTTGTATCAATTTATAGTTTATTTACTTATATTATAGTTCATTTATCAAACTTGAGAATGACTAGAATCTAACAAAAACTTCAAATCTTGAAATCCTTGATAATTATATTCTAATTTAAGTGCAAATTACAAGATAACCAGTTGCAAATAGCACATTCTCATCTAGTATTGGAGTTTTTTTAATTAGCTCATGCTTTAACTTGTGCTTTCACAGGATCTATCGATTTTGAGTTATGTGATGAGTACACTGGGAACGTTGAGGAAAGTGTCGGATCCATGTGACCTTGATGCGGAATCGTTCTATCGACTTGTACTAATGACCAGAGCAATCGCCGTCACAAGACCCTACAGTCTCGCTAAAATCTCAGCAGAGTTGAACGTTGGTAAGTTGCCTTATCATTACTGTGCAATAAGTTATGATTGGACAGGGGTTGATTGATAACAAACGGATCTCTGAGATGAAAGTGCATCATTAAAAAAAATCCCTTGCGGACCGACCGAAGTAAATTAAATTTTATTCAGTCAACATTGTACAAATACATATCACAATATACATACACATTACATAGTTCAGAATACAGTACAACTGTTCTATTATTCATTCATTTATTTATAAAACAAAACACAATCAAGTATAGATACATGCTTTCTTTACACTGCTGCTTTCTTTACAAATTTTTAAATAAAAAATCCAAATTATGGTTATGCCCAAGTTGGACTAAGAATTTCACTTCGAATGCATAAATATCCTTCTCCCTTCCTAGCTAGCACCGGGTCTGGGTGTTTACAAGACCCTCCATCTTGCCACTATCCCTCATCTTAGACCCGCTGCCATCTGCATCCACTCTGTCGACAATCTCCTGTCCTTCCATCTCCATCTGGGTCGCCCTCTTCCTGCCTTCCCCTAATTATTTTTTTTATTGCCGTGAAAAACAAACACTAACAAAAGTCTACAAATTAAATTTACACAATGTTTTTTGCAGTAGAAGAACACCACAATTCAAATGTGAAATTGCTTTATTATCCTGCACCTAATGAAATAAGTACTGTAATAAGTACTCATGAATAAAGTACTCATAATAAGTCATGATTACGGTTAATGACTAAGGCTTAAGCGACGTATGCTGTTAATCGATTTGTGAACCTCCTGGCTTTCAGTAATGAACTCTTCAGAAGGTACTTTTGAACCAATAATCAAAGGGAAATAGTAATTACAATATAGTTATATATTTTCCAGGTGCTGATGCTAATCAACATTTTGTTCATCAGCTGACTGAGATTTTATGGAGACTCCACCAATGTCGACCACCAAACATCGCTCTTGCATCAGTTTGTGTTCCTGGTAACCTTCCATCAAATTTATCTTCACATTAATACATATTTATCCAAAATTCACTAATACTGTATTCTCACATATCATCATTATTTAGTTTTATTCATTTGATTGATGACTTGCCAACAACTAGACTTTAAATTCATTTTCGTAGATATACAATTTTATTTCCTTGGAACTTATATTGATTGATTGCTTGAGCTTCAATATGAGTTAACCATGTAATAAGGCAATCTACCTATAGATACCCTAACAATAGTCAACTAATGTATGATCGAGAGTTTACTATCTAATGAAGAGTTCTACTACTACTACTACTACTACTAAATGTTCAAAAGTAGTCGAATAAAGAAGAAATCATGTACATTTTTTTAAATTTTGTAGATGCAACTAACAGATTGCATGTAGATTTGAGGCCTAACTCCTGGATTGGGGAGTCCGATTTCACTAGACTTCATATCTGCAAGAAACTAGTAGACAATTAACAAACAAATTCATAACAAATTCCATTATTCTTGTCGTATACAAATAATATTTTCATTCCCGTAATTCAATTGATGAATTTCTTTTAACCAAGTAATATATAGGTAACTTACCTTGAGTAATCTTAAATTTTAATCGTGTAATTGATTTTATTTCTTCAACAGGTTTAACTCATGTGGAAGCAATAGTTCACTCAATGGTGGAGATAGTGCATGCTTTCACTTTGGTCGACCAATCAGAGAACTGCATAGCGATGGCCTCCAAACTCTATCTTGACCTGCTGCTTTGTCAGGACACCGCAGTCAGCTTCAGCGCCAAGCAGGCGTTTGTTCGTGTACTGCGACCACGTTCAAGAAGGAGACGCGTTTTCATACCTAGTCCTCCTCACTGCACAACTCCGGGTCAGTAGTTCTTCATATTTTCTCAATTTTCCCCCTCTCATTCTTTTTCCAACTGATACTGTGTGCATGGATTTCCATTTATTTGAATGATTTAGTTTAGGGGGTAAAATCTATCTATTCCTCTAAAATGTATACAGTATTTATGTATGTTATCGTTCATCAATCAATTTTTTTCTTGAAGATGAAGCCCACATAGATCTGAGACCTGTGCGTGGGTAATGAGTTGGATGATGGTGATTGATGAGTTGGACCTACAGTTTTAGGTGGGTTCCGAACCACCGGGAAGTGCAGAGAACAGTGTCTTTTTGCTGGTCAATGTAATCGGCCACCCTTACAAAGAGTGCCTAGGAGAACGCAGCTTATCTCTATCTGATTGTACAAATGCCAGCTTCATCACATCGACGTTTGTAATTCTAGTCAGTCTGTTCTTTTCTGCTTATTGATACAGTGAATAACTTTATTAACACAGTGGATAATCGGTAGATAGTTCAAAATTATACAACTGTTCTTAGGCTCCAAAACCACTTGCAGTTTTTTATAAGTTGTGTATCTCTGCGCAAAAACTGCATGTACACAGATGCGAGTATAGTCTGTTCAGTAGCAAGTGTAGTATTTGCATCCGCGATATAGTAATTGATGCGACTACCTCATTGCATGAGGGTTCGAGACCTAAAAAGAAAGTTACCTTGAATATGGATAAATTTCAGCCAATATTTGCACTTATCTTCCATCCAACGTCTATTGAATTAATATTTTATTCTGTTGGATCCAAAGATACTGTTTTCCTGATAACCTTTACATCTATAGGCTACATTATTACCATGCTCACAAATGGTCTCAGTGGTTAGATTGTATTAACTCATTCATTCAGAATTTTTCTATTTTATAACATATACAAAATATCAGCATCATTGATTTATAGAAGCAAGTATTTATACAAGTAAATGGAAATTCAAGAGTGATTGTGAGAATCTGTATAACGGATAGTAGTTTAGTCTGTTTAGGGTAGCTATGGTATGATAGTTGGAGTAAGCAATGCAAGAGTCAGCGAAGTTTTTCATGAAAGGTGAAGTTAGAATTGAAGGTCCTAAGATTAGGAACTAAAGGTCCTAATTTGTCATATGATTTGGAGAAATGAAATTTATTTACAGCATTATCAAATCCATAAATCAGCATTGCTGAGTTGAGAATAGGAAAGGTGACTCGAATTTAATGCATGTATACATTTTCTGTTTATTATAATTTCTTTTTGCAGGTGAGATAGAAAGAGAGCGTGAAGGACCAATTTCTCAACCATCTCAAGACTCATCAGAAGCGGAAGCTGTTCAGATGGAGGAAGCAGTTGAACCAATGGCCATTCTAGCTCCAGATGCTGGTATGGAACTTGACTGTTTCTATCAACTAACTATGTATAATCACTGGTGGGTTACCAGTAGCCCTACCTGTCAGTTGCACGACCCTACCAGTTGGCCGACCAAAACAAACTTTATGAAAGCTATACTTTACGAAATAGGTAAAGTGTAAATCTCGTAACATTATCAGACTAGGTTAGGTTAAACCAAATTGTAAAGTTTGTTTTGGATGGTCAACTAGTAGGGTCGGGCAACTGACGAGTTAGGCAACTGGTATCCAATCATTATCACTTGATAATTTTGAGTATCAAATATATTTCAAATGTATCAAATTTCTTGTATCTTCAGACATTCTGTCTCCATTTATCTTTTATTCTGCATTTCAATTTGAAGTTCACCCATCACTTTATTTTATTATTCACTTTCATTCATTTTCAGATTTATGCTTATTTTTCTAATGATGTGATTATGAGATAGTATAAATATTGTTTAAAATGTTGACTGAACTACTCCTGCTGTCCATAATACTGTACATTTAAATAGCTAGTAGGACCTTCAATGTGTACTTTGTAAGTGTATTTATTATCACATAGTAGTACCGTAAATGTACAACGTTAAAACAAATACTGTAGCTCCTTTGTTATACATAGAAGAACAACAATAATCTTCAAACAATATCCTGAAATACGAAATAGATGAATTTACAATTTTCAGGTCTAACATTCAAAAAGGACCTTTATTCAGCTAGGATGTCAGCTAGACAAGCACTTTCATCGAATTTATTTCAGAATTATTTCAAATTTATTTTTATTCTTGGATTTCGTGTTCCTTAACGATCTAAGTTGTTAAAATTAACTTTCTGTTGTAAATTTAACGACTTGCAGTCACTCTTATATTGTGAATATACTGTATAATAAATGTACTCACATTCGGCCGAACGTTTTCGAGGTATTGAATCTCATCTTCAAGGTCTCATCTCATACTAGCAAATTTGTATGTGGTATTTATTTTTATAAATGTATTTTATGAAATGAATTTTAAATTGCCTTGATGCGCCCAATTACCCTTTCAAATTAGCAAGTTTGTTTGCCTCATTCTTTATAAAACTTTTGATGTGAAGGAAACGAAAAAACAATGTATTTTAGGCGCCGCCAGCAGAAGCCGCAGCTTCAGCGCTAGCAGCAAGTCAATAAATAGAAAATCAAAAACGTTTTAGCTTTAGTGGCTCGTGAGCGAAAAAAGGAATTTATAATTTAAAAATAAGAAAAAAGAAAGAAGTAGAAGAAAAAGCAGATGAAAGTATTGATCTTTCTTAGATTTGAAGAATGTTGATAGCTTCCTTGCAATTTAATAATTGTGTTTTTCACTTTCTTAGTAATGGCGAAGGTGATATTGTGGAAGGTATCCATAATGAAAAAAAAGACGAAATTGTCACAACCACATTTATTATAAATAACATGTAATAAATGTGGTTGTGACAATTTCGTCTTATTTTTCATTAATAATTGTGTTCAGAAGTATCAGAATGTCTCGATTGAAATACCTATTCCAGCTGAATTTAATCGTAATATTCCTAAATTCCTTTTTTTATTGTTTCCTTAGTTTTTTCAAGTTACATTTATTATGAAACGTATTTTTATTCATATTGCTTTCATACATTAATTCGTCTATTTGTTGTATTCTATTCATTGGTTTTCTGACTTCTTTGCAGTCAATCCAGGCGGATTAGCAAGTGCAGTTTTTGTCGATGTTGATGCTCTGTTGGGAGCTGGCGGGTTACTCGACATTCCTCCCGATGCTGATGATGAAACTATGGTCGAGCTAGCAATTGCACTGAGTCTACAAGACCATGAGGGAGCAGCCAATCTACAGGGATTGGTCAATTTAGCTGGTCCAGCACTCCAGGTAGGACGCTTTTCTTACTTAGGCAGTATGTACACTTCACGCTTCAAATGAATTTGTCATTGGCTGAGTCGTCATAATCGATGACTCATCAATCTTCTTCTTTCGTTTCTGGAGGTATCAACTCAAATATTCTTCCAATATTTAGCCACAGAAACTGCTTTGTCATTTGCTAAAATAATGTCCTCCATTGTATAACTTGTTGAGGTGATTATAGTTTTAGACCATTCCGCATTCACACTCTATACACTGTCATCACTATAGCCTCACAAGGTCTAACTTACATCTGGTTACCCCTGTTCTAAGCCGGTTCAAGGACTTCCATATGGCGTATGGTAATTGATGACCTGCAGCTCCTTCTCTAAACTCCATAAATGGATCTGGAGCTTTTCTTCTCCATAGTGACAGTCGATGAGCTGCTGGTGTTGCTGTAAACCAGGGGCTCCCAACGTTATAGCAACTGTGTACCACCTGAAGGTTTTTGAAGATTTTGGCGTACCACCGACACCAGTCTAGGGGCTGTAGATTGAGAGAAAGCCTAATCCTAATTTTTTTAGAAACACATTTTCTATCAGAAACATGTCCATTATTTATTTTATTTTTATTAAATAAGTAATAAAACTTAATATTTGATTATTCATTCACTTTTCCATTGGTTTTCAATAACACTAGGACATTTAAAGAAAAATTGAACAATTATGCACATTACAGTTAATTACACATCTACGCAAAAACATGTTATACGATTGCTACAAACAAACAGCAAATCAAAGTACAAATCAACAAAGATTAATGTGTACTTTGATTCATGTGAAGCTTGTTCGAGGTCAAGTGACGTGTACCACCTGAAATCTTCCCGCATACCACCAGTGATGAGCATACCACCGGTTGGGAACCCCTGCTGTAAGCTCACAGGTTGTTTTCATTAAGCTATGGTGAGATTTGTCTCCATGGCTGTTCTTGGTGGTCATACAGAGGGTGCCTTGAGTCATTTTTCTGATTTTTCCTTTCAATTTAAGCAGATACTTCCCTACGGATTACAGGTGGAGCAGGTCCAATTATGTGGTATTTATAGGAGTTTGCTTCAAACAGCCTGATATAAATTGCAGTGATTGTCAGTGCAATGTCCACTTGCCTAACATTTGCTGAGTTCCTCCATACTGGTGCAGCATAATTTATTCTGTAGCTGAGAAACTGTGTGCAAGTCCTGAAGTGCGGAGAATATTTGGCTGTGCTCCCCATGATGATCCTGTGAGCTTTTTTTGATGTTTTTCTTGTATTTTGTATCATTTGGTGAGTCACAGTGCTCCAATTCTTCACCTTTCCAAGTGATCTTGCAAGCCTGATGGTTCTTAAGATGGAAGGCACAAACTTGTGATTTTCCAGGGTTTGGCTTGAGATCATTCTTTTCATAGTACACTGCTAACTCGCTCAATGTTTGATTAAGTTTATCCTCCACTTCTTCAAATGTTTTTCCTTGTGCACCAACTGCAGTATCATCTGACATAGATAAACTTCCTATTATACATATTAATGGGTTGATCTCATTGGTGGATAAGAGTCAGTACGCTTCTCTGTGTCAGGCCATTCTTCTGTGGTCTCCACCGACTTCTCTTATCCTGAAGCATTATGATCTCTTGTTAGTTATACACCATCTGAAATAGAAGGTGACTTATCAATGTCAGCCAGTAACATTATTTGTTCATGACGCTTGACGTCTGTGAAGTTCGGAGAACGCCCCGTTGATTAAGATGTTGTTTAATTTACTAGTGAAATGGAGGAACTTACTAGCTCCTGAAACTGGATTGAATTTATCAGAAACTAAAGTCGATTAGGGCTTGAGAAAATCAATGATTAAGAGCTAGCTAGACTTGCTGACACACCAGAGAAATTATTCGATTAACCATCTCAATTTCTATAGTCAACCAAAATTAAATTTACGAAAGCATCAATTATTCATCATTAGAAAATTGACTATTTGGAGTAATTATTCTATTGTGTGATTTTATTTTAATCAGGTAAATTATTATAATCAGGTAAACTGATTGTACACTTGACCTACTGGGTTCATATTTACAGGTTCTCGTCTCATCTTTGGTTCTTTGAGAGATGACAAATGATACCTCTTGGGATATTTGCAGGAGATTTATGAAATTATAACACATGGAAAATGTTTTTGTCTATATCACATATTGACATATTGCAATTTGTAACAGGATTTAGTTTTGTTTGAAGATGTCATTGAAGAATCACGATGCTTAAACTGTACATTGTTACTGAGACTTGTGTGTGAGTAATGAAGAGAATAAAGACAAAAAAAATTCAGGCTGAACGGGAATCGAACCCGTGACCACAAGAGTAGCAGTCAGTCTTTTGGAAGATAAGCGCTGCAACCGATTACACACCTTGACTATGGGCATTAGCTCAATCTTATTTTCCAAATTTGAAAGCTTTTTATAACAATTTAAAAAAATTGAGGCCGAGGAGACTGAAAAGTCGTGGATGAAATCTAAATCCAGTCATTTATTTTAATGATATTTTACGTTTTGCTCTTATTTACTACTTACATAATTTCATAGTTTTAACTTGAAGATATTTATTTGTGCTGTTTATGTTTGAAGGGACTGGCTCAGGTGGCTCAATCTCAAAACCAAGAAGCTGGCCATTTCTCAGATACGACGGCATCTGCTGGAGGATCAGACGATGAGGGGTCTACAGCCGCTACTGATGGCAGCACCCTTCGCACATCACCTGCTGAACAGGTGCTTAAAATTTATTACTTTATTTCTCACGGCAATATTGAAACCAACTCTTAACTCAAAACTAAAATATTGATATTGATTTCATATTTTTATTTTCCGGTGCCATTATTATAAAAATAAACTTCACAGAAGAAGACTTCTGCTAATGTGGACTTGAATGAAAGTATTAAAAAATTAATATACACTATTAGAATATTTCATGCAAGATAAACGATAATAACGTGTTTACATCATTAACTATTTGTTGTCAATTTGGGATCGTGCATAATTTTTGTTATGCTAAAGAAAAAATGGTTTCTTTATCAAATAATTATAATAATATGTATATTGTTTATCATTGTATATCAACAACTACTTGTTTCAGAATCGGGGTGCTTTTGTCAGTTATTTACAGTTCTGATAAAGCTTCCATTCTAAACAAAAATATAGACGATAAACATCAAATATGTAATTTTATCAATTCACTCATCAAAATTTATTACTCGTATCTTGAACTAATTGAATAAGATGCAAATGGCAACCTGTCAAATAACTGCCAACCTGAGCAAATAGAAGCAAAGTCTGAGCTGCGCGGCGCTTCTTTTTGTAAATCGCAGAAATAAATACTACTCTGCAAATAGAAGCAACGATGGGGTTTAATTCATTGAATGAATATTGAAACTATGAATGAACAAAATCATACCTTAGGCCTATATTTGTGAAGTATTATTTATTTTTGTATTTCATGAATGTAACGCAGCATATCTATTTGCGCCTGGTGTAACCATCGGTTCACTTTGAACTATCTGCCGCCAAATTATGGTTTTATAACTATTACAGGACTATAACTTCGAAATTCATCTGAGGCATCCAACACTATTTTTATTATCTTCTTTTATTTAGATACATGCCGTTTCTATCGTTTTCATTATTCGTCTTATTAATGAAATCGAATTTTTAATTATGTATGATCGGTTAAGGGTTTGTAGAAATCAAAGTCTGTCAATTTTTGCTTTCTTTATTAATGGGTTTTAATGTTATTGCTAATGATTGTTCAAAATTTTCTCTTATCTATTCTGTTCTTCATAATTTCTATCTCAACTTCTTATTTCTTCTTGTGAATGTGTGTAAGTATGGTTAGATCCGGTTCTACTGTATCCACCTCCTAGCATATCATGTATATCATGCACCTTGTTATTAGAAATTTCTATTTAAGAGATTTATTTCTATGGTAATGTAGGTATTTTTATGTCATCAAAGCATCTGGAATTCATGATGTTTTGCATCACCCTTTGCAGGATTGATTATTCTGATCCAATCAACATGATTTATTCTTTCAAGAGCCTTTAAATTGTTAGTTTTATTTCTTGAAACTATTTCTTAATTTTTCTATGTATAATCCTATCCCTTAACATGTTGTTCGGTGGTTGTAATTTACTAACTCCCATTTTCTGTTAAATTCGTTGAATATTCGTCTGCCGATATATTTCACTCTCAGCATTTTTATTTTACTAAATTTGAATGGTCAACTTTATTTTGTTTTGAATAAACGGATGTGCAGTAAATTTTATTAGATTAATATCTGCATTATTGGTCAAATAAGTAATTGGAACTAATGAGTCGATTGTTACTTTCATGTTTCCAAGCGACCTGAACTGCTTATAATGTTCATGCATTCTCTTCAAAAGTATTGTCATAGACAAAATTCTCTGATGAATCATTATAATGATGAAAATGAGTCCGATTTTTCGAAATAGCCGGTTGACAATACAGTACAGTACATTCAAGAACTAAGCTTCAAGTTTTATGAATGACTAAAAAGATTCAAATTTTAGACATTTACTTATTTACAAAATTACAATAGAATGGTATGACATAATAAATAAAAAAAACAGGGGATTTTCAAAGAAATATTGACTACAGAATCCAATTCTTTATAGGTTAGGTCACAATGAAATGGAGTAATTGAAATACAGTCTTACTATCGCTTTTCGAAGTCATCATGTGTTTACTTTAATTCATTTATAGTAGCTACAATTTTATACGTAACATGATTGAAAAAAATTACTCTATGTTTATTTATTCATTTAACTAGCATACAATCAATTTGAATACAACAGGCTATTGCCCAAAACTGCTTTTCACAAAATTTTAAAGTAGGGTCAAAATCTTAGGTTAGGTCGCTGTTTCACTTGAAATTTCACCGTGACGCACAATAATTCACAAGTTTTTTTTGCAGATAAAGAATATTAGTTGTATTAAATGTTATTCATTTGTACACTCGAAAAAGATAATGCTCTTATTAGCATAGTGTTTGACAATGAATATAATTAATTTTTAAATGTATTAACAGGATTATCAATCTCTTGAGAAATAAATTCCTTATCCTTGTTTATAATATGTTAGATACATACTTTGATATTAAATGTAATTAATGTAGGGACTTTCATTTTCTGAAGTTATAAAAGTTTAGTTATGTTGTAAAACTGTTTAGTTCAGTATGTGGTTTTTGTTGGCCACAATTCCGGTTGTCATTGAGTTGGCTTTGGGGTGTTAAGTGTGGTGGTGTTTATACAGGGTGGGTCAGAGAGTGGGGGTAGTGGTGTGGACAGCATCACCGGTGATCACAACGTGTCAGGCCGAAGCTCGGCTTACGGCGACAATATTCAGGAGGCACTGGCACTGGTCGGAGTCGGACCAGGCGCTCGCAGTGAGACCAGCTCTCTTGGTGTCCCAGTCGGCTTTCAAGTACGTCTAGATTAGATGGCCGCGCAAAGCCAACGCACTGTAGAATATTAATTAATCGCTTTGTAAACATATTTCAACTTATTAACCACATTGACAATAATTTAATACCTGTTTTATCATCCACATTTCATCATTTCTAACTAAGCACATTACTTTTTCACACAATAATTGACTTTAAATTGAAAGAACTAACTGTGAGGGCGTAAGGTAAAATAAGGTAAATTTATAGATAACTAAGAGCCTTATTATACACAGCCACTCCAGTTTACTTTGACATTGGTGAGCTCGGTCACTCGCTCGGCTATTGTAATTATTTAGCATTGATTGAAGCACGCGTTTACCACTGTGTTGACTCTGTATAATAAGGCTCTAAGATTCATAGTGATAGGAAATTATTGTTACGACCGTACAAATACTTTACGTGACTGAGAGACGAGCCTGCGGAGTACCATGTGGTAATAATATTAATATTGTGTGACCTGGCTGGCTCAGGTTGCACTTGAACAAGTCTAAGCCCATAAAGTCACTTAACGACTGTTTTTAGACAGTCGGGACTTCGTACTTATAATAAACAGTCTATACCAATATTATATTGGATTAATGAATCTTATTGATTATCACCAAATGCATCAAAATCGTATCAGAAAAGTATGGCCACTATTCGCTGATTTTTTTCGGCGTAGACTCCTTTTGTCGTTTTTTCACAAATTGTATCTACTTCTGCTATTCATGGAACATATGTCCATTGTAACATGAGATATTTATAACACCATGGCATAAGCTTGTTAAACCTTTTTTGAGAGATATGTATCAAGAGAATGGTTAGTTGGCCAGTAAGTACTGGTGTTGTGAAGTTGATGTGTGCTTGATGTTGTTGTCCAACAATATTGAGATGTTTTAGACAAGTCAGTACTGGACTGGCTTCATAATTCTTTGGCATTATATATGTAAAGATAACTTACAGAAAGCTTGTTGAATTTTGCTGAAAGTATGTGAAACTTTATGTTTATGTGGCCCAGAATAAATTGATTGAAGCAGTATCTTGAGTATGTGAATCATATATTCACATCTCCCTAGTTTTTTATGCTTTAGGTGCTACAACATTTTTATCTCTTACTTTTTCACTCTTCTATGAACTTATGAATGAGAACTCTGTGATTGATTTATTGAAATATTGATAACAGGAAAAGTTTATGTGGCCCAGAATAAATTAATTGAAGCAGTCTCTTGAGTATGTGAATCATATATTCACATCTCCCTAGTTTTTCATGTTTTAGGTGCTATAACATTTTTATCTCTTACTTTTTCACTCGTCTATGAACTTATGAATGAGACCTTAGTGATTGATTTATTAAAATATTGATAACAGGACAAGTTTTCTCGCAAAAGAATTGTCTTCTATTAACGTTACGTAAATTACGTAAATCAATAAAAAGGACCACATTGTTTATGCTTGTTCAAGCCTAGTACCATTAAGGATATATAGTTTCTCAAATAATATATTTCCTGTTGAAAATAACTTCCATTTTCTGACATTTTGTAATTATGTTTAAACTTGACTCAAAAGTCCAAAAATTATGAAGCCATACTTGATTTCGTCAAGCCAAGATTCATTTGGGATAGGTAGAGGGTAGATTAAGGAATTGATGACTAAACAATAATTTAGAGTTTTTCAAGTAGAATAATCTGAAAAAGAATTCTGTTAACATTTTTAACCCTTTTTTACTTGGTATAATTATATCATACTCTTTACATAAATATTCATTAACATTCACAGGACACTTTATTTATTAATAATAAATTGAAACTAACTAGAGTTCGCTTTATAGTTTGAACCCGTTATTTAATGCTAGCGCGCATGTCTGCACAGTTGTAATTGACACACAACTGATGCATGAGTCTGTATAATTATTTAGTATTTGTGCTTACTTCAAGTATGCATCTAATAATTCCTGAGTGGAAGAGAGGACCAGGAGTCCTAACTCCGCCCAAATAAAGGCATTTAATCAATCAATCAATTCCTACAGACATTGGCTCTGATTTTATGAGACACCGGTCTACTTAAAATCTAATAAAAATTGCAGAAGAAATACAAATTGAACTGCAAAATAACCTTGTCTTAGAAAGGCTGGAAAACATGCTTGCTCGTCACGGCTACTTCGAGAATAATTTGGTAGCAACAAATAATTGCAATTAAGTGAAAATTAACTAATTATAGTCCAGATTCAAATAGTTTAATTCAAATTCAGCTGGAACACAAATATGATGCCCTGAAACTTGACTGCACATACCAATATCATTTTTTTCAGTTCCAATAGAGGATTGATTTCGGGCCAGTGGCTAATCGTCATTGCTACTCATCCTAATGCCTTTTTTCCTTATTGTGTGTATGCTGTATGAAGACTAAACACGAATTGAAAAAGAAAATTATTTATTGAACAGAGTTGTTGTAAATAAATTTCCCAGTAGATACATGCTGAAGCAAATTATTTAATGGTCTTATCAGTTGGGAGGTGGATATGTAATAAAGTTAATTATTGTGAACTAAAGATGATGAATGCTAATCGTTTGATGAATGCTCATGCTTATCATACATTCCTGAAATGATTCCTCATTAAAATTGGGCCTTCTGTCTGATAATCATGTCTTGCGTAAATTAATATTCCTAATTGCTTAGTATTAGTTTTCTATTTATGCACTTTTTTCAAACATGCAAATTATTACTGCTGAAAATGTTTTGATTGCTTTTCCGATTGCATATCATTTTAATTTATCAATTTATTTATAATTTATTTTATCAATTTATTTCAATTTTATAAATCTGCTGAACCTCGCTTGCCTACAATCAATATAGATCTAGAACTAACCAAAAGATGTTTCCCACATGACTTCGCATAGAATAGTTTCATATATTTTAATTGTTTAAAATCCCATATTTATTAATTTATCTTAAAACTAAATGTAGAATTAGAATATTTTCTCTCATTCCGATCAACAGTGTTGCGTTTTCCATGCTTTTGTCAATGCATCTTAATATTCAAATATTCTTTATCGAATACTTTCAGCATGAATCACTTTTTCAATTGTGATTATATTACTGAAACTGTCGCGATTTAATTCATTTTTAACAATAATTAATAAAAATAATGATTAGGTTTAGAAGCAAAATTATCCTAGCACTGATATAAATATAAAGTATTAATTATCAATTAATACTAAAGTTCATTTGAAATCAACGCCCGGGTATTGATCTTTTCAAATTGACCGTTTTCAAATGTCATCACAAATGGCATTTGAAGCAATTTCTCCTCACCTTCGAACTTTTAATGTGTGTATTTTGACTTTACGCCTGGAAAGCCAGTGTGTACTTTTCGCCTGGAAAGTTTCACTTGTGTGTTTTTATCTCCTTAATTCCATTGTAATATGAAAATTATGATTGAAAAGGTTAATAGATAACTGAAACAATGTTTTATTTTGATCCGACATAAATCACTGAGGCAAGTTTTTATTTCAAAAAACTTTTATGTCCAAAAACTTGTGACAAACATTCTTAAAATTTAAAGAGCTTTCATTTCAGCTTTACTTAGAAAGATCCAAGTGAAAAAATCACTATATTTTGTTTTAGAGTCAAGAGGCAGATGGAGTTGAGGCTGAAGCAGAAGTTGAAGTTGAAACTGAAGCTGGTAACAGACTTCATATGTTGCGTTTGGTAATGCTTGAAAAGCTTGTTGAGCACATGAAATGTCTTCGTGAAGTGGGTGGAGTTCGATCTATCCCTTACATGCAGGTACAGTTCTCTATACCTTTACTTAATTTTAATTTTGTCGCATATATTCTTGTTTGTAACTACTGCATCGAAATCTTGTTCTTAATACTGTTTATGAATAGTTTGTCAAGAAATGCGGTACGAAGATAATTCTATTTACTTGTGAGAAATGTATAAAAATACGAAATTGGAAAAAATCAATTTTTCTTTAACGACTTGCAGTAATAATTCTAGTATTATTTGTTAGTATTATTGTAAAAGTTGATGTTAACATCATTGTTAGTGATGAATAGTCAAGATTCAAACTTTATGATACGAATGATCAGAAAAATATTTTTGATTATTTAATGAGATTTTATAGCTAATTTCAGTTCTGTAACCCTCAACACTAGTCATTGTTTGACTATAATTCATTAGTGTATTGGATTATCAAAAATGATGGAATTTAATATTATTTTTAAGGAATAGCTACTTACATTTTAGTATTTATTTGAAACAGACAGGATCCCTGCATAACCCAGCCCAATCTCTCGTCCCTGCTACATATATTTTTGTAATTTTTTAAATAAATATTTCTGATTTCATGTATTTAGTCCGATAAAAAGCATTTTTTCTATTGGTAGGGAAACCTACAAGTAGGAGGGACAGGACACGATTGAAAAGTTTGATTGTAAAACTCTTAACATCGTCGATTTTCCTGTAGTGAAAATCAGTTCTCCCCAGGCGAAGGAATCTTGATGCACTCACTTGATTCGCCTATGGAGGGAACAACAACGATCTCTAGGCTTTTCCAATAGCAATAAACTTTCAAGTTCATAAAACTTGTACTGATATATTTTTATACTTTCAGGCTGTTCTCATGTTGAGCTCAGATCTAGATGGTGATGAAGAACGGGATAGAGTGTGTCTTGAAAGATTGCTAGCAGCTGTTATCAAGGAGTTGAACATGCAGCAGCCCGATATAACCAACATTTGCCAGAGAAATTCACAACGAGAAGTTCATCTTGTTATCATGAGACTCTTAAGTAAGTTATCTATTGATTATAAATAATGTTCTAGTATCGATGATTTGTAGAATTTCTATGGAGTAATGGTTAAAATTCGCCGACTATCCTGTAGACTAGTAGATTATTTTTATCATAGTTATCCTACATCCATAGTTTATCATATATCCACTATATTATTTTTTTATTTGCTGAATTTTTGGGGAAAATATTTAGTCATTTATTTACTATTGCAGTACTATTAATAGTGTCTACCACCTTTGTCAGATATGACGACATTCATTTTTATGGCATTAATCCACCAAGTTACAACGCCTTGTAAGATAAGCTGGGCATTTACGTTCCGCTTTGCAGTTTGACTTGTGGTCCAACCACCAAGGTTGGATCCGATATCGGACTGTGAATGGGCTTGTTGGATAGTTGTAAGTGTAGATGAACGACTGGAAGGTTCGACTGTCGGCGGAGTTGGAGCGTGGGTGGGGGAGTCGGATCAACTTACCTCAGTCAGTGATTGACCTTCGGGCAAGCTCTGGAAACTTCGGTTACATTTTTCGGTTCGAGAGTGATGTTCACATCTGTGAAAACAGACTAGGACTAAAATTGGATAGCAAGTCGGAGCGTGAGTGGAGTCGACTATCCACTAGCATTCCTACCAAGTCGTACTACAAGTCGGAACGTGAATGCCCAGCTTTAGGAGAGTTATTGGCGTGTCTGGCCGTCGGTATTAACAGCTCATTAAGCGTCAGCATATTAATTATAGTGTTTCATGGTATAGCAGTGACATATAGCTTAGGAGGCAAACTTTGACAGGATCCAAATCTTATCATCTTTTAAACATCACTAATAATTTTCACCTATAAATTGAGTTTGATTTGGAGAAAATTATATCACAGTTTAATAAATTGATACATACGTACCATTGAGCAGTTAATATTAATTTTGTTTGAAAACGGAATTAAAAGTTGTTTTTTTATTGCTGATGATGCCCACATGAGTCTTAGACTTGTGCGTGGGTAATGAGGTGAATGATTACACATAAATGCCTGACGGTGGAGCGAGATTCGAACCCACGACCGCTTAAACGAGAGCAAGCTGAAGTTGCGATGCCCCAACCAACTATGTTATCTGATGAATGAAGTGTTCGTATCAGATACTCGGCCACTGCTCATATTATACTGCTTATTGAAATGTTCTGCTGGACATTTCATTATTATTACTTTGTTCAAACTTTACAGGCGTTTTGATGTCACGTGCGAAGACTAGCTCAAAAGGTCAAACACCTATGGATAATGTTAGCTTTGTGTCTCAGATGACAGCCACCTTGCTTATGCAAGCGAAAATGATAGACTACTGCCTCATTTTGCTCAAAGAACTTCTTGAATATTGGAAGAAGTAAGTTTTCTTGTTTCTTGATTTTATCTCATGTTTTTTCACGAGCCAAGCAAGTTATTGTGAGGTTGAGTCACTGCATTTTTGTCAAGTTCGTGTTTTGAATCACAAATACTATTTTTGTAGTGGCGAAGGTGATATTGTGGAAGGTATCCATAATGAATAATATGACGAAATTGTCACAACCACATTTATTAAAAATATTGAGAAACTAGTTTCGGCTATTATACCATTATCAATCAAACATAAAAATATTGAGAAACTAGTTTCGATTGAATGTTTGATTGAGATTGATAATGGTATAACAGCCGAAACTAGTTTCTCAATATTCTTAATAAATGTGGTTGTGACAATTTCGTCGTATTATTCATTAATCACAAATGCAATTTTAGGGATAACGGATAACATGTTATATTATTCTGTTCAATTGGCGATTTTGGGCTGCGTTGATGCATTGAATAATCAGCAGAAATGATGTTTCTATATTCTCGCTTCTATTTGCGAAGTATTGTTTAATTCTGTGTTTCACAAAAAGTAAGGCAGGCTGCGTTTTATTTGCGACAGGCTATTAGTTTTCCGTCAATGAGATGTTAACAGTAATGCACAAAATGAACAAATGCACAGAGGCAGGAGAGTGATAGCCGTGAGCCGTAGCAGGTATCTGTTCATTCAGATAGAGATAAGCTGCGTTCTCCTGGGCACTCTTTGTAAGGGTGACCGATTAGATTGCAGCTAAAAAAGACACTGTTCTCTGCTGTAAAATCTCTTCCCGGTGGTTCGGAACCCACCTAAAACTGTAGGTCCAGCTCATCAATAACAATCATCCAACTCATAACCCACGCACAGGTCTCAGACCTATGTGGGCTTAATCTTTCGAGAAAAAAAATTATTCTGTTCAATTGGCGATTTCAGACTACGTTGATGCCTTAATGAGAATGAATCAACAGAAATGATTTTTCTATATTCTCGCTTCTATTTGCGAAGTATTGTTCAATTCTGTGCTTTTCAAAAAGTAAGGCAGTGGCTGCGTAGTGCATGCTGCGTTTCATTTGCGACAGGGCTATTAGTTTTCCGTCAGTGAGAGGTTAACAGCAATGAACAAAATGAACAAATGCGCAGAGGCAAAACATAAAGGTCTTATGATAGCTTACCAAGATTTTTCTTCATGATTCGTTATCAACCTGACTCACAGCTCGTCTTGATAATTTTAATGGTTACATAGCATTATATATGTTGAATGTGTCAAGAAAAGCTTAGTTGAATTTTAAACAATGAAATTCAATTCTCACTTTTTTCATGTTTATCTTCAAAATGAGAATATAATCAATTATTTTATAAATTATTATAGTCTAGTTAGAGATGTGACCAGAATGAGCGAGTCGTTCAAAGTAACTGACTCTTTAAAATGAACTACGAACTAGTAGTTCAAATTCAGAAAGTAGTTCGTTCATTTTTGAGCTGCGTTTGTGTTTTCATCTTGTGAGCGCTCTTTGAATTAGCAGAGCACTGAGAGCAGTGCAGCAGCCTGCTGGACAAGAGCATTTCGAACTGTGAAGTGAACTAACTACAACAACAGCTTGCTCACTCACTAACCTCTCTCAGCTCCATAACCTGTCTGACTACTTCTGATAAATAGAATACTCTCTGTGCTCTGGAATATTAAACTGATGACTCAGATTCTGAGAATTATTTATATTGAGTCGCCAGACATATGACAAGGCTGTTTATTGTTGTGTTGGTATGAGTGCTTAGTGACCGCTGAGCGTCTGAACAAGCTATGGTACAAATGAGCACGTAGTAAATGTAGTAATGAGCACGAGCATTGCTGATGACTCATTTTTAAACTAGTTGAAATGAACGACTCACTTATAAGAGTGAGAGCGATTGAACGACTCATTGAAAAGACTCATCATTGCCAAGCCTAGTCTAGATAAGCAAATTGTAAATAGTATCTATTTTAATAATACTGTATTACTATTGTTTCCTAACTACCAACTGTCAAGTACTTTTATTTTGTTTTGAATTGCACTACTTTTTCGAAAATTTTACCTAGCTATCGCATTCATTCACACGATATTATCAATTTTCAGCTGCAACTTGGAAGAAAATTCTAATGCAATTGGTGGATTATTATTGAAACCTCAATCATCATCCGTGCCTCCAGATATGTCTCCATTTTTCTTACGTCAATATGTAAAGGGACACACCAACGATGTCTTTGAAGTCTATCCACAGTTTCTTACAGAGATGGCTCTCAGACTGCCCTATCAAGTGCAGAAGCATGCCACAATACCTATCACTTTCGAGCAGGTGAACATTCTAAAATATTTAATCATAATTATTATAATATCATAGCCCATGAACTCCTCAACTTTGTCTCATGCCTACTGTTGTATAATTTATACCTTGATCATGCACAGAAAAATGAATTTATGGTAGCAACTTATGAGCAAGGAGTATCATGTTTATTTTGAGAAATCAATGTTTTCTATGATTATGCATTGTACTTTTATTATTTACCCTTACTAAGAACTAAACAATTCCTTCTTTAAATGAAGACATAATCATATAATAAAGAACTCGCACTTTTAACAGAACTTTATATTTGATAGCTTTTTCTCAATCACCATTACTCATGTATAGAAAAAACGTGAATATTGGAAAATTTTCATCAGTTTCTTGTTTTTTTTTTTGTCTGTTGTTTTACTCAACATGTATTTTTATCTCAATACATGAGAAACAAATATGTTGAATGCAATTTGAAATTCCGGGATCAAGACATTGTTTAAGACCTGTATTTATGGTTTTCAAACGTGCAACGGCATTTCCAATACGTAACATCGCACTTATAAAATTTAGTGCACCAAAAGCCATGCAGATTTCCAAATACTTGAGCACCATTCGGAATAATTTCTAAATTTTAAATTTAAATGAACTGGAATAATTCGTTTGAACTGATTAGTTTAAACAAAAACGGAAATCCCTTCATTTTCTAATGTTGGTTTTGGTTAGGTTAGAAATAAGTTTTGAATGTAAAATGTGAATTAACGGTTTCGGTTGTTATATCATTATCAATCTCCATCAAACTAAAACTAAAGTACAGAGAAGCTTAATATAATATACTGAACATGGAATGATTCTATTGGCTAAGCGAGAAAGAGGCTGACCTTCATCGAAGGTTGTGATTGGCTGACAAGTCACGCCCCCTGGTGGGAGGAGTAACAAGCAAAAATACGAGTCAAATCAATAACTAAAAACTGTGAAAAAAAATTAAAAATATTTTATAAGGTCAGCCTCTTTCTCGCTTAGCCAATAGTATCATTCCATGTTCAGTATATTATATTAAGCTTCTCTGTACTTTAGTTTTAGTTTGATGGAGATTGATAATGGTATAACAACCGAAACTAGTTTCTCAATATTTTTTAATGAATGTGGTGCCAATTTCGTCTTATTATTCAACATTAAAATTGGTTTCAAAATTGATAGTATTTGTAAATAATGAAATTAGTTTGTGATTTTTTGGATTTATTAGACTGGACTTTTTCGGCCCCAACCCAGTGTACATCCTGTGTATTTGATGTTTTTAAAGGAACAAACCGAATAGTAATTAATGGTTACTTTTCGTGTTTCATCATATTCTACCACTGATTTACTGATATTACTTGATTTCAGACATGGTTCTATATATTATGCGAATACATGATGACTCAGCAAACTCCATTTGTACGCAGACAAGTAAGGAAACTACTTCTGTTCATCTGTGGCGACAAAGACAAGTACAGGCAACTTAGAGATCTGCACTCTCTGAAGTCTCATATGAAGGTGAGCTAATTAGTCTTGAAGGTCTGAATGTGTTTAAACCGTTACTTCTCGAAATTTTCGAGGTTTTTTACCTTCAAATATTTGTCTCATAATGTGTTGATCATACATTATTTGTATGAACGAATGAAAAATGTCAACAATATTTATTGTAGAATATCGACATGTGCATGATTTGTTGTATGTGGACGGAATATTATAATGTCCAAAATTTCAACCAAACACTAAACCAGGCTTGAATTACTTTATTCGTCATAGCCTCTCCTCTTGCTTGTAAGAGCAGGTGTTGTAGCAGGTATCTGTTCAATCAGAGATAAGCTATGAAACTCCTGGGCGCTCTTTTAAGGGTGACAGATTGAATTGGCCAGCAAAAAAACTCTGATCTCTGCTGTAAAATCACTTCCTGGTGGTTCGGAACCCCCACCTAAAACTGTAGGTCCAAATCATCAATCACCATCCAATTCATTACCCACACACAGGTCTCAGACCTATGTGGGCTTCATCCTTGGGGGGGAAAAATCTATTTGTTATTGCTGTTGTAGAACCATAATTTAGCGGCTATTATTGAATGAAAATGTGTGCTCAAGCACACTTTTAGTTCTGAAAACCTAGAGGTTTACCCGTGCTTTGCAATGGGATTTACGTATTATACTTATTTCATTATTTAATAATTTTTATTTTCGATCTAAATAAAAATGAATGTTTGGTATATAGATATGGACCGCCTTTATCAGCTTGAGATTGAATGTACCGTTAAAAAGTGGATTTTTTGACCGCTTTCCACCTTTTTAAAATTAAAAATTTTCAAGTGTGGGACACCAAAAAATTTTTTTCCATGCTCATGTGTTGTATGGATTTCAAGCGCCTTGGTGAGCTGATTAGAATGAGCTATCACATGATATGATGCAGTAGGATAGCTCAAGTTCTCAATTTAATAATTTTAACAGAATTGGTTTTGAAAATAGAAAACTTATTTGGTAGAGTTCTGTGAACAAAAACATTTTGCCCATACCGAGATTTAAACCAAAGTCCCCAAGCGTGCTGAAAAAGTCCACAAGGTGCTCTGTGCACTGCGCTGTCATGCCCGATGGAATAAGTTACTACTTACAGCTCTGTTGAAACTACGAAAGACAATAATAATTATGACTACCGTACGATCTATGATTACGGGGCAATTACAACAGCAATTCTGGGAGTTTTGAACACTAATTTTGAAAGGTCTGAAAGGAAAATAATAAATTGGGCTTCGAGGTGCAATGAATCAAGTTTGGAGGAAGCCGTTGAACTGATACACACCTCTCCATCTTCCTCGATCTTCTTCCCACCATCACTCATATTTAACCTGCTTCATTATGATATCAGGACGATGTTCAAAATCCGCAGTGTTAGTACATACTTAGTACAGTGTTGTAATAACTTCCTGTCTGTTGGTAGGCTACCATGATTATTCGATGTTTCATGTGATATTTTTCTCTCATGTCATTAAGCAGAAGTTTATCCATGTTACTGTTCGATGTAATTGCACTTATTTAGCTGAATGAAGGAAATTTGAACTTAATTTTCAATTTATTGAATGAACTTCGTCCAAAACCAACAGCGACATTTTTTAAACGTGAATTTATGCTTTTATAGGCGGTGAGAGAATGCTGTAACGGAGCTGGCACTGCTGGGGCCTCCAGTCTGTCCTACGACGCTCTAGTGGAACTGATGGAGCATCTGAAAGCCTGTCTCGAAGTGACAACAACCGCAGGTCGAACAGCCAATTGGCAAACATTCTGTCTCGAGCACGATCAGACTGTGCTTGCTTTCCTCATGTCTGTCAGTTGTGAACTGGAAGAGGTGGTTGCCGCGCAAACCATACTCCAGCTACTGCAATCTGCCATTTGCCCATCTCAGGTTGGTGATACGAATATCTGGTTAAGATCTGATAGATAATGAATAAATGATCCTGTAGTGATTGAATAGTTGACACTCAATGTACTCTGGGTTTCACGAGTAAAGAAATTATGAAATTAAATTACGAGCGTGTTAAGAAATATTAAATGATCGTCTTTTAATACAAGATTTTTCTTTAATTTTTTATAACTTCCATTGTTGTATGAATTATTATGATAATCATAATTTTTACGTTTAATAATAAGAATAATAATTTTATGAACAAATACTAATTGCTCAGGCTGGAAATACCAATAAAAATACGATGAACCTTATTTTTTTTTGACAAGTGTATACTTATTTTTTCATTTCTACAATTTTTTTGTGCTATGATTTCCGACATGTTATCTTGAGAAATTCATTTTTTCAGGCACATTTGATTAAACGAAGTATACCTTTTCAACATATAAAAATAATTATTACAGTACAAAACGTTGTAAACTAAAGCATAAAAAGGCTTGACAACTAGACTATAGTACAGAATGTTATTTAAATTGAGAAATATGTTTTTTTATTATAAAATTCATAATTTTTACTACTTTGCATAAACACATATTAGACTGTATCAAAACAATTTAAAAATTTCAAGAATAATTTACGATTAAACACTTTAATAAGATTTTGTAGTAAAAGCAACTACAAGTACTAATAATATTAGTTAGTACTTTGTTATGAAACAGACTCCAAGTCTTGTAATAGTCCGGATATCAAGCTCTCTCCCTGAACTTGGCTATTAGGACCTAGAAAAGGTTTCAATGACCGATAAATTGAGGTATTTATTGGCAATGTTTATGACATCTTTTTCCATTCGCCGCCACTTTTTTATCATTTGACATCATTTTTTATTTATGATTAGGATGTGAAAAAATCGGATAGCAAGAATAGTGGAACGAATGGAAACGCAACTAACAAAGAGAAAGACAAGGGTGAGAAAGAGCTTGAAGAAGCCAACTGCAAGGCCCTTGTTCGCCAGCTGAATGAAACCGTCAACTGTGAACTACTCACTCGTTTTGTGCGCACTTTCCTTCTGGACACCAACGCTACCAATATTCGCTGGCAGGCACATGGACTGGTCCTGGCTATCTACAAGTAAGTTGTTCAAATACTACATTTATTCTATTGAATTTGTACCTTAAAATTTTAATGAATTGTTTCTGAAGGCCTCCCGTCATTTGAGAGGAGTTATCGCATGAATTAACGGAATAGTTCAGTTTGATTCACACTTGTAGTTCAACCGTTCTGCGCTTGGACGGGTTACCGGCAGCTATAACAGACGTTATCACTTACCCAATTTCGAGAATCCCACTTCGTTGTATCAAACACCATTGTACCATTCATTATTCACCGTATTATTATCCATGTATAAGTCTCAGGCTCATGTGGGCATCATCTGCAAGAGAAAACTTATTTATTTTCAATTTCAGATGTATAGGAAATACTCTTTAAAAAAAGCTTTTAAATGCTCTGCAATGAAAGATTGATTCATTCATTACAATAGAATTGCTCCTTATCCTTATCCACAAAATGCAAACACAATCTTCAACTTTCACTTATTCATATCTATTATATTTCAGCTATTCTTCATTGTTAATTAAACAAGCCTTGGACAATGTGAAGCAAATCGTTTTCAACTGTTCAAGTGCGGTCCCAGGGAGGGGCTCAGAGTTTATAATGAACTATGTTGAAATCAAATTTCATAGGAAATTGCAAATTTCTGTACAATTGTGCAGCCTACACTACCAAGATAACTTTGAGTACATTATATTATTTAAATCCATTCCAAACAGACCAATCCGATAGCCTTTTACTCAACTGCCTAGAGTTGAATAGTTCTATGTTGCCTGTATGCAGTCAGGAAGTTGAGGTCATATTAATTTTTGAGATAGGACTCAGTTTTTTCTGGAAATAAAGTATATCATCATGGTGACTTGAATTGTGTCGTGATACACATTTATGAAGTTTTGAGTACTCGCTTCGCTCGCCTTACCCGTCCGACTAGACCCAGTGATGGGAGAAGGGAATTCATACAATATTTAAAAAGATATCAATCGTTGCACTTTCTACAGGAAAATTTCGATACTTATTAACTTAACTTTCAACTTATTAACACAACCTATCAAATTCAACCAGTATTGATTCACCATTGAACTTACTGTGCAACCATGTTGAGAAAGTTGGAATATTTGGGTGTAAGGGGTGTTGAACTTGAATAGTTCAGATCCTATCTTGTGGGTAGAACACAATGTGTAGAGATAACAAGAGAGGAATAAGGACAGATAATTGAATGCAAATCAAGAAATGTTTTTAGTCAGGTCAGGAGTAGCACAGGGTTCTATCCTCAGACCTTCATTATTTCTGCTGTTTACCACAGTTAATATCAAGTGGCTTTTGTGGTGCATGAAATGAAACACTTGGAGATAGATAGTTTTGTAATCAGTCACACATGCCATAGCCCAATTTCTAAAACAACAAAAACTTGAAATAAATTAATCGAAAAGTGAGTCTTTGCAATTCAAGCAAAAGAACAACTATAGGGAAACAAGAGATATTAACGTTCAGATAAACGAAATAATTGTTCAACAGCCCCCTTGTTCAAAGTTGCTGGGTGTCCTACTGGATCAAAATCTGTCATGGGATTACTATATTGAACAACTAAGCAGTAGGAGTTCATCTGGAGTTTTTGCACTTGAATGTTACAAGATTAAATAAGAATAAATTTACAATTGCAGTCAACCATGCCTTTGTAATGTATCTTTTTCGCTATGCAATATTGGTGTGGGGTGGTTCCAGTCTTCAGAATTTAGAGGGGGAATTCAGAATGCCGAAGAGAGCTGTTAGGGCAATGAAAGGAGTTAAGCCACTTGAATAGCGCAGGGGGTAATTTAGAGATTCGGGGCTTCTGATTGTGCCTTCTCTTTACATTTATAAGGTCATAATGTATACTAAACAGAGAGTTTTCACAATAAACTGTGACAGGCATAGGTATAGCATACTAAATAAAGAAAATTATGCTTCTGTGAACCATAGGACAGGTCTGTTTGAGAAAAGTCTGCATACATGTGTCTTAAATTCATGAGTAGGTTTCCAGCATGGTTGAGAGGCTGTGAAAACCTATCAGTTTTTAAAGCACAATAAGGAATTACCTGATAAATGGGGTTTATTTGAGCATTCAGGAGTTTATGTGTGATGATATTGTGGCAAGTAGTTGAGTGGTTAAGTGTTTTTCTTGTATTAGGTTTTTATCTTGTGTGATATTGGACTGTGTTAGTGCTACGTTTTTAAATTAAGCTCCTAAATTGATATTTTTGTGTTGGAATGAATCAGTAATTGTATTCGAAGTGAAATTCCTAGTTCAACTTGGACATAACCTTAAATTCGGACTTTTTATTTAAAAATTTGTAAAGGAAGCAGTAGTGGGCTATGCCTGTTGTATCTTTACTTGATTGTGTTTTATGTTATAAATAAATTAATAAAATGAATAAGGTATTTTTTCACAACCTCTATACTCTGTAAAGACTAGAGTTACCAGGAGGAATATATTTATAAAAACAAACCATTCTGCGATCGGTTGCCTAAATGATGAAAGAATGGTTAAAGGTAAATTATGATTTTTTAAGGTCATAATTCTATACGGTTTGGTGATAGCTTACATACTTGTTTGATATTTTCAGGAACTCAGACACAACTCAGCAAGGTGCTCTATTGGACATGTTGTGGAGTCTCTGGTCACGGCTCCCAACTTACGGGCGTAAAGCTGCTCAGTTTGTAGATCTGCTTGGATATTTCTCTATCAAATATACGGATTCTTCGTCAAAGGTATTATCAGAATACATTTACCTCTAAGTATCTAAGCATTGTAGTAATTCAATACCAAAGTATCAATCCTAGGTATGTTAGTTGTAATTTTTTAGATTTTTCTATGTTATTTTTCATGAAAATTTCTCTTATATTCCAATTAAAAATTGTTTTCTATTTTCTTTTTTAGTTGCAATGCTACTTCATTATCTACTAGTAGGACTACCAGTTTCTACTTTTATGATTAAGCTATACTCTCACGTACCTCTAAGAAACACTATTTATTATCAACACTTACATACATTCACTTTACGAATTTTATTTCCACAATTAGCATCACACTAAGTCTGCCGGATTCTTCCTTTTTAGTCTTGTCTACGAGCTGTAGAGCTTTGACATTTTGGTGGTCGGGAGTGCCTCTCCAGCCTTTAATACTTGCAGTCTGTGCTATCATTTCATCTACAGTCTCAACCTGAAGATCGGAGTTTCGGAAGAAGTATGGTGCACTGACCTCATTCATCAATACCGTGTCTCTGAACCTTGGAATCTCTGGATTACGTCAATGTTGTTTTTTTTTCTGGAGCATAGCCCCACATCTGAATACCATACAACCATACAGGCCTTAGTATCTGCTTGTACAATAGTATTTTATTGAAGGTTGTTTTCTAATATCTTTCCATATTGGCTTCTATGTATCCTATTATGCAGAAATAGTTTTTTATATGTGTATTTAATGTTACAGATGACAGAATATATAGAGCAGGCGGTGAGTGTCCTTCACACTCAGAACCAGTTGCTAGCTCATCATCCAAATGCGAATCTTTACGCAAATCTCGCTCAATTCGTTGAGCTGGATGGCTTCTATCTTGAGAGTGAACCGTGCCTAGTTTGTAACAATCCAGAAGTGCCCTACTCTAGTGTCAAGCTGTCAAGTATCAAGGTATGTTATCTTTCGAGGGTATCTATCCAAAATAACATCAGTACAGTTTTTTTTAATGTCATTTTTGGGTACATTTTCTGTTTAATTTTGATTATAATAGGTCTTTAAATACAGTATTAAAATTCTACAATCCACTAATAATGAACATTGCTTTTGTTATTCTATAAAATAATTCATGAGTAACCGAGTGCTACACCATATAGATCTAAAACTATAAATTTTATGCAGATTTGATCGCTTTGTAGTTTTTAGACTACGATATTTCTACAGATAATAGAGGAGTGGTTATATAATAATTGAATGAATCGATTTTAACTCGTTCTTATTGATGAAATCAGAATTTAACTAGAAAAAACAAGAGTAACACTGTGCTGTACAAATAAGATAATCATTTATTCAGCTCATTGTTGAGTTGAGACAAGAGGAACACTGTAACACTGATAAAAACAAGAGTAACACTGTGCTGTAAAAATAATATAATCATTTATTCAGCTCATTGAGTTGCGACTATTTATGTATTTATTTAACTCAAATCAAATAAAAAATCGCTTTATTCCACAAATTGATAAAAGAAATTACAATAACACAGAAAAAAAACTTTGAAATAACTATAGCTTTTAAACATAATAAAGTGAACATAGTTAAACATAATGGAATGAGCCTACATGGACAACTATGGCCTGTGGGTAGACTCAAGTTGAAATAATTTGGATCGTGTACTGTAAATCGGAATTGGGCAGACAGTGAAGAGAATGCTGTAAGATAATCATATTAGAATAAAGTTCTTATTGATAATAAGAGCTATTACCACACAAAAAATGAATTTAAACATGATAAATTTAAAAAAAATGAGTTTAAAAAAAGAAGAAACAAGAAATGTAAACGAGAAAGGAAGATCAAAGCAAAAAAAAAAAAGAGTCAGTAGTGAGGGGATGGACCCACAACGTCGTAACTAACATGCAATCGATGTGAATACAACAGGCTATTGCCGAAAACTGCTTTTCACAAAATTTTTAAATACTGTAGTATCAAAATCTTAGGTAAAAACTACAAATGAAATATGGAAGGTTATAAATCCTAGGAAAGGTTTTTGTGATGATTGAGCTCAAGAGATTTTTTTTGTTATTTTCAGATCGATTCCAAGTTCACAACCACCACTCAGATAGTGAAACTCGTCGGAAGTCATATGATAAGTCGCATTACATTGCGCATTGGAGATTTGAAAAGGGCAAAAATGGTGCGGACCATCAACATTTACTACAACAACAGAACTGTGCAAGCTGTTATCGAATTGAAAAACAAACCAGGTTATTATTATTTTTTGTTTATCAGACATTGAATTAATGGTTTACATTTATAAAACTGTATAATTTATAAATGATTTCGTATTATCAAACCTTAATCCAATTAAGGGCCTACGGCCCACATCAACAAATTTTTTGGTCAATATATTTAAACGATTAGCGCCAATGCACTTACGAAGTATTGATTGAAATTGTTTTAGAAATATAGTTTGAAGGCAATATCGATGAGCTTTGACGTACATAACCTTACGCTCAACTAAAACAAAAAAAAAAAAAAAAAAAAAATACTAGAATTGAAATTGAAAAATGTAAAATGTTTAGCTCCAATTCAGGTTAATAAGATAGAAGTAGAGCAGAATAAATGTAAATCATGTAATGGCACGATTCCATATTTGAATCAATATTGGTTATTATTATTCTTTATCCTATTTGAATTTTTTCACTTCTCACAAAGTTGATTATATGCATTTACATACATTACTTATACATTTATATACATATCCTGTTCCCGTTTGGGCTAGCGCCGGTTATAGGTGTTGACGAGGTCTCGCCATATCTCATCCTGTAAGATAGGGCTATTCTGACCTAACTCCACCTTTTTGTGTAAGTGCATCACCTGGACATTTTAATATTCATTTATTATGCAAACAGTCTTTTTATTGTCTGTAATCAAATTTCAACAGTGTAATAGTGACAGTGATTTTGGAATTTTCCATTCTCCTTGGCAATCGATTAATTATATGAATGTACAATTTATTGCTCTCAGTTTTAGAACTTGATAAACTGAATAATTTATTGTATTAATGTTCCTCCAGCTATGTGGCATAAAGCGAAACGAGTGAACCTTGTGCAATGCCAAGGTGAAGTGAAGATAGACTTCCCTCTACCGATTGTCGCTTGCAATCTCATGATTGAGTACGCCGACTTCTATGAGAACTTCCAGGCGTCAACTGAAAGTCTGCAGTGCCCTCGCTGCAGTGCTTCTGTACCTGCCAATCCTGGTGTTTGTAACAACTGCGGAGAAAATGTGTTCCAGTGCCACAAGTGCAGGTAATTCTACTTGTAATATTCCTCTATTCCCATCACATAAAAATAGGATTAATTTACTACATTGTCTTATCTACATTCGTCATTCAAGAGTCATTAGTCATTCATAAATATTGTTCCTTACATTTTGCTTGGAACTTTCCTTCAGACGCTTCAGACATGTATGTAAATTTCATTTTTAATTTAAAAGAACAATATAAATATTTTTCAAAAAGGGGCTTTTTGCATTTTTTGTTGATCTAGGTTTATATTTTGATTAGTAAATTTTGATTCAATTTTGTCTGGGAGACTTCTTTATCACTTGATAAGTGTAAAACTTGAAAGCATTTTCCAACCTATGAAAATAATTAATTCAATTCACATTGGTTTTTTTAATAACATTGATATCGTTTTTTATGTACTTTCAATGCACAATGCAAAATTATTTTCAAAATATTGTAACTTCCAATATTTTGTATATTATTATCTCAATCAGAATTTCTATAATTTTCACCATCTTGAGTGCTCAATCCGAAGTGAGCCTAGATCTAGCAGCTAGTTTAATACACAAAATTTGTAATCATAACCGTTTTTCTTGCTGATAATACTCTCATGAATCTTAGACTAACAAAATTAAATATTACCTTAGACAAAATATTCTACCAACCAATCAACAACCTATGGATCAAAGACTAGTAAGTATGAACATTGATAGGCATGATCAATATTATTAGTGCATGAAACATACTAGATATGAGGTGATTGAAAAGAATAAGACAATAATTATTCTTATTGTAACTGCATCTTTCCGTTGCTGAAGTGGGTTACAAATAATAAACAATTATTCATTGGAAATTTCAAAATTTATTTAAAAATCAACGTTTGTTACTTACTATTTAATTTTGGAAATTTCAAAATTTATTTAAAAATCAACATTTGTGTTAATATTTAATTCCGCTTGGGAAGAACTATGTAGGTCTCTACCACTTCACTGGTTTCAGTTGCAGAAGTGAAAGTCACAGTTCAAACTTCCATTACGTCATTAATTTTTGAACCACTCCCAGGTTACAAATTAAATTTTCTTCTTTAAATTTTATCATTAATATTTTAAATATTTCCATCACATTAGAATAGAATCTTTATTGAGGACAAAAAATAGAACAATGCATAACAGTTATGATACAATATGATAAATAATTTGTAATAATTTCAATCTTCCAATAGTTCATGACTTGAAACATTTTGCGCAGACAAGTACTCATGGTCTGTCGACCGTCTGAGGTGTTGGAGGTCGGTAGCCTTCTCTTAGTAGAACTCTAGTAGTTTTACTTCATGACCAGCTCGTACCTGTATTTCCTCGTATGTTTCATGATATTATCATTCATATTTCAAATGTATGATATATTCTTAATATCATCTATGTCTTTTGATATCTAATATCCAATCAAGGGCATGAAGCTTTCCTCAAAGGATTGCCAATGACGAATAATCCAATTAACCGTAAAATAATCAAACTGTATAACTTTTGCCACGTTTAAATATCTTTGTAATGCTAATGAAACTGCAGTGCATACAAATGTTGTTTTCTATTTCCTATTGTAGGATAACTTTGTTACAATAAATTGTTGTTTTTCTTTAGTTGACAATCTACTCTGCTTGTCGTAAAGACAAAGTTACAAGAAATATACCTCATTCATAATCGCACATACTTGATAGTCTTTGATGAGATGACTATTCTTTGAAGGTAAATTCGTATTTTTCCATCACATTATTTTCGTGCTATTTCAGAGCTATCAATTACGACGAGAAAGATCCATTCCTTTGTCATTCGTGCGGTTTTTGCAAGTATGCCAAGTTTGACTACACACTAACTGCAAGGACTTGTTGTGCCGTTGATCCAATTGAAAATGACGAAGACCGTAAGAAGACTATTGTGGCCATCAATTCTCATCTTGAAAAAGCTGATCGAGTTTACAAGCAATTGATTGGCTACAAACCGCTTCTTGAGGTGAGTCATGAATCTTTCGTCAATTTTTTTTTTAGGATGAAGCCCACAGGTCTGAGACCTGTGCGTTGGTAATGAGTATGATGATGGTGATTGATGAGCTGGACCTACAGTTTTAGGTGGGTTCCGAACCAGCGGGAAGTGATTTTTACAGCAGAGAACAGTGTCGTTTTTGCTGGCCAATCTAATCGGTCACCGTTACAAACAGGACCTACGAGAACGCAGCTTATCTCTATCTGATTGAACAGATACCTGCTACGGCTCGCGGCTATCACTTCCATTTCAATTGTGGATGATCTCCCCAGGCGTGTACATTGCTAATAATGTAAAATGATAATGCACAACTTTTGTGAGAAGAAAATTAATTAAATTTTCTCTGTGATGTTTTCCATGACGAAATACTTGATGAACAATCTAATATCAAAACTGACATTGTATTTCAATTTAATATTTTGTCTTTACTCACCAGCAAAAAAGACACTGTTCTCTGCTGTAAAATCACTTCGCGGTGGTTCGGAACCCACCTAAAACGGTAGGTCCAACTCATCAATCACCATCATCTAACTCATCAATCACCATCATCCAACTCATTACCCACGCACAGGTCTCAGATCTATGTGGACTTCATCCTCAGAAAAAAATATTGGAGATAATAGAGGGATGCATTTCACTTCTGAAAAGAAGCTTCGTCTGCCTGCCGATAGGGGTCAGGCTTTGTTGAGGTTAGGATGAGCGGCTATTATATAGTTGAAAATTGCGTTGGATTTGAATTGTGTTTGGTCATTGAGTAAGTTGGTTCTATCTTGTTTATAGTGTTTGAATATTTCATATTGCTCAAGTATATTTAGTTTGTGGCTTTTTTGGAATGTGTGTAGAATTTCTAAGTCAGTTTGAATGTTATTGAGTGAGTGTCCAGTGCTGATTAAGTGATCTGCAAATTTTGAGTCAGAGTTGGAATGCAGTGCTTTGATGTGTTCTTTGTATCTTTATAAAATTGAATATATTTAATAATGTCCGAAGTCTGAAGCTAAATGAATCAAATGTATGTGCTCAGCTACTAAGATATCCCAGACTTCTTATGTGACTTTGACATTCTATCTTCTCAGATCTCTTGACACATAATAACTACAAGAGATATATATATATATATATATATATATATATATATATATATATTTTATTCATTTGGGTGGAGAAATATCCCCTCTTTTTATTCTATGATTGATTTTATCAGCGTAATCTGATTATTAGCTTGTAATCTTGCATACTGATTATTACCATAGGTCTTTCAGGACCTGACAACTTGTATTCAATAAATCTTCACAAACTGTTGGGAAAATACTACAATTTGGATACTGTACAGTTTATTGCATTTGTGGTTGAAAATTGATATGTGATAATTGAATAATTATAATAGTTACGTGCAGAGGGGATCCATCCATTACTCAAGGAGAACCATGTTGGTTCCATGTTATTCAGTAGGCCAGTAGCCTCTGTTTTATGCTGTTCTTCTCAGTATATTGTATATTCAATAACTAATTTATTTTTATAGTTATTATTGATAATTTTACTTAAATGTTCATTATTCAGTTGTAAATTACTTTTACAGATTTTTTATATTTAGATTAGATTTTTATATTTTAGTTACATCACAGTATAAAGAGGTGTTGAGTTTTTTTTTTAAATATTTATAATCATGGGAGTATGGAATATTTTATGTTTTAAAATAGCCTATTTGAATTTTGTGTTCTGTTGCTGATGTGGACAGGTACTTCTGGTGAAAATCAGTGAGCACAGAGTGGACAGAAGTAGTGAAGAGTTGCCTGGAGCAGGTGCAAGCAACAATTCGAGCTCCTCGGGTACCTCCTCCACACAAGTGAATAAAGCCATTCAACTTCTAGCACAACGATACTGTGTGGACTGCAGAAGCTCATTTGAAGAACTCAGTCGTATTATTCAAGTTAGTAGTGCGAAGAAATTATTCTTGAAGCTTACTACCAAATTTCTAGATGCTGTAGGATTGCTGTGTTTCTATCCTTGGTTCGAATGAAATATTATTAAATTGAAGTCAATCCTTACCTTAGCGAGCCGAGCGGCAGCAGTGACAAAAAATGAGTGAGTGGCCTGATCTGATCAACAATCTCGTTGTCGTCTACTACCGTTGTCTCCATTTTATCTAGGAATTTTTAGTAACTATTGAAATATTTCTATCTAGAATTCCAAATAATTATATATAATTTTATTATTCGTTTTTAGACCATTCTCCTCTTGCCCTTATAACGAAAAATAATATGAAAATCCAATGTGTAATAATGTTCATTACAAATTCCAAATAATAATATTCTATAAAAAGTTGAATCAGTTGTAGCATAAGTCAGAATTGAATTTCACAAAATCAGCATAATATATGCTTTGTCTTATTATTACATACAAAGATTAGGTTATGTAGGGTATATATATAAAGATTAGGTTAGAATAATGCAGTAAGCATTTTATGTTTCATATAGCAGTCACTTTCGAGTTCCCTTCTAATGCTGTAAATTATACTGGAGACCTCGACTACTGTGGATATTGACAACTGCATTCAATAGTTAGTGGTCATAATTAATGAATACCATACCAACCAAATGCAGTGATACTACTCAGAGGTTGTCAGTGTAGTGATTCCTGGCGCTGACTGAATGTTTTTGTGTAGTGGCATTCATCGATTTTCATAAGCTATTTGTAGAAGTTTGTCTGTGGTCTGTACGGGGTCATTTAATGTGAACATCGCGTTTTTATTGATTCACCTATTTGTGTACGGTATTGTTAGAATCCTTTTTTTGTGAGTCCGCTTTTTGTTTGAGTCCTCAGACACTCCATTTCCATTGATACTGATCTTATTTTGCTTTTTCCATCAATTATTTTTCTTTTCTTTCTTTGAATTGATTAGCAATCTTATTTTCAATTTCTATCTATAGTCCAGTATAATATTTATCAAATGTCTTTTTTTCTCTCTTCTTCAATTAATTTGATTGATTTTTGAGTAGTAGAATCTTAATAGTTCTTGACTATTTTAGTTTATTCTATTTCATTGTGTAGTATTCTTTTTTATTGTTTGTTTTCAACTGTAGTAGTATTGTAGTTGTAGTTTATCACTTTTTTTTATCTTGTATTGGAATTTTAGTTGTATAATGTATCATAATAGTGTTTTTTCTGTATCACATTGTAATTTTAATTTATTGAATTTGTGTTAAGGAACCAAATAATGGGAGTAACTCTTGTATGCTTCTATGTTTATTAAGAAATAAATAAAGCAATTGTCTGCAATAACGAAGGTCTCCAACATAATTTTTAGCTTTAAAAGGAAATTTGAAATTGCTTATCTTTCAAAAATGTTCAATTTGATAGTTTTTAACATCTTTCAAAATAACTCTAGATTGATGTTCTATATGCTTTTACTTGAAGTTCAATATATTTGTACATAGCGCACGGTGAAGAACCGTAGTGAGTTAGTTGAGCCTTGGGAGATGTTGACAATAGTAATGATATGTATTCCTCCCACTTCGCTGATTTTTGATTGACTGTTTGCCCAGTTTTTTTATGTTGGAGTTTACTGTTTTGTTTGCACAGAAAGTACTGGCCTGTCGTCGTGAACTGGTGGCCTACGATCGTTGCCAGGTTGAGGCTGGCGGTGGCACATGGACCGGTCGAAGAAGTTCAGCGACCAGCTACCATGGAACGGCAACTAGCACGCCGGGTCACTGCTATGGCTGTGCTTCGTCCGCCACCGAGCACTGCCTCACGCTGCTGCGTGCCTTGGCTCATAGTGTCACATCTCGCGTCTCACTCTGCGGCCAAGGTCTTGTCCAAGAACTGGTTGAAAACAATTTGCGCAGGGGAACTGTCCAGGTAAGACAATCGCAGTAATTTATCGCGCCATTGTTAGAGCCTAGAATAAAGTAGATTAACGCTTAACTATTTTCAAATGTATTATTTTAGTAATACTTCTACTTATCATTTTACCTGAGTTGTTCTTTCCACCAAAGTTATTCTTAATGAGGAAAATAAACACTAATATTGTCTCTATATTAATTTTTCTTGCACCTGCTGTGGAATAATGTATGACATAATGGAGAAGTGTGAAAAACACTCTACTTTGTCTACTATTCGCAGTAAGTTTAGTTTCACTGCTATCCCCCTATGCTCTCTGCTTTTTCACACTTGACTGTGCAATCATCCTTAATAAGCTTCGCCTTTAACTCTGACCTTATCAAAGACAATTAACCAATCCTTAGATAGTTTTTACTGACGGACATACTTGTGACTGCATACTATCTTCATTTCTTCAACAGCATTAATATCTCATATTTCTTACTTATTTTTACACACATCGATTTCTACAAAATATGTAGAAAAACCATTATTTGTTCAAAAATGTTTGTCCCGAATATCACGTCATTAATAGAAGTGTAATCGCCGAGGAAAGTGGGAACGACAAGGACCACTTTGACAACTTGTCTAGATTAACAGTAAAATTGAAGTCAAATACTTCAGATGAAAAGCACATTTCGAATAAAATTAAAGATGTATCATTAAAGCTAATACTAAAGCATTTGTCATCCAAATAGATTGTGAGTCTAAATATCCAGGCGTTGGGAAGCTAGAATGAAATCCAATCTTTCAATTGACTTCTCGATTTAAAAAAGGTATCAGGTTCGGATTCAGATCAAATTATTCAATTCTTGTCTTTTTCTATCAGATATATTTTTCCTTGTAATGATGATTAAACCAACTTTTTATATTCATTAATAATAAATTACAATGTAATGGAAATACTCAACAGGCATGGAGCCAAAACTGCTTTCTTCACAAATTTTGACTCCAGAATCCAAATCTTTGTAGGTCAGGTCACTAGAAAAATTTAGTTCACTGGAAAATTTCACGAGACAAAATTAATTTAACATTAAACTGAATATTATAATATACTTTCATGTGTTTCTTGGTACACTAGTTAGTTATTTAACTTAACTTTCTCGTTCTTACAGTTGATTGATTTGATTGAAAACTTATCTAACTATCTGTTTGTTCTCTTCCATTCAGGTACAGGACGAAGTGAGACAGCTTCTTTGTCTGTTGACCCGCGATAACTCAAAAGCCACAGAGAGCCTTTGTTCATTGCTGATGGACCGCATATCGCTGACTTTGAGGGGTCATGTTGCAAGCTGCGATCTCTCATTCGCCGTTCGTCCCGAGATGGCTCTCCTAGCGGCTCTTGTCCAAAAAGAAGACTCATGCTGGGAGCAGAAATTGAAGTTTGTAGCATTTTACATGATACTGTAAATCATTAAATAGGCTGTGCACAGTAAGATTGCGAATATTGTTATGCCCAGCTATAATTATGGATGAAATTTAACGGAGAATGCAATTTACTTGCCCAACTTGCTATCTAACCTAAAATTGGAAATTCTAATAATATGGCATTATATTTCAAATGTATTTTCAACAAACAATCTTATTTTACAGCGTCAACATCAAGCTAGAGTTATTTTGGAACAAGTTAAAAATTATCAAATTGAAAAATGTTTAAAAGATAACCGAATGCAAATTTCCTTTTAAAGCTAACAATTATGGAGACCTTCGCTATTGCAGACAATTGCTTTAAATAGCTTAAGAAATTGCTACACAACTCAGTATAACACTAATGCCCTGAGTACAGGAAAGATTAAACTAATGTAAACAAAGTATTTTCATTAGACAAAAAAACTATAGCCCATAAAGTTTTGGTAGACATCCAAACATCAGAACAGTATTTGACATACTTGTGTTGTAGGCTTTGTTCTTCAGAGAGCATGTGCAAAAATAATTATATAAAACTCCTAAATCTCGATACTGTTTCCTATATCATAGGAGGGTTTCAAATATTCAATTGTTTCAATTTTCTCATCATGAAGTGTTTTCAAATTACCACAAGAAGTCAAAATATTAGTTAAGTCAGAACCTCAACCGACCTTCCAAGAGGGCTAAATTAATTTAATTTTTTGATTTTGAATATTACTCAATTTCTTAACAGATAAACTTATTAACTTTTGTTGTACTTATCTTTTATTTGTAGCTTAGCTTAAACATCATCGTTCACAATTCTCATTTTCTTTTTTAAAATCCCATCATAAAAGTATAGGGCTTCGATAATCAGTGTCAAAATTCATTCAGAACGACAGAATTGCGAAAAATTTCGAAATTCGAAAAACATGATAATTTTTAAAGGCTTAATCTCGGAAACTATTGGGTCTACAGAGACAGTTCTAGTATCATATTGTAGCAAATTTAGTCTACTTCTAAAACGTCTTGGATTTTTTTTCAAAAACTAGTCCTTTAGGGTTATAATCGCCAAAATTTGAAAAAATAACGATTTTTCGCTGGTTCTTTTTTCGATTTTTGACAAAGTTGCGTTCGGCGCTCGAGGTCAAAACTTGGATTATTGATTAGGCCAACATCATAAACAAGTCTGCAAAAATCAGAACTATTTGACGCATGCTGTGATATTTAATTTTACTGGACTACTAAGCCGTATTAATAATAACCACTTCATATTAAATAACTTATTTGAACGTAAGGGTATACAGAGTGTTTCAGGAAAATCTATCGTACTGCTCTAGCTGACGTCTCTCATCAAAATGAAGAGATAAGTACATACATAAACACAGGTCGGGAAATGATCGACTTCGTTACAGAAATAAGGCTGAAGTTGGCAGCTATCCCTATCAATTTACTCGTTCAGAAATCTGTAAGGCCTTTATTTAAGTGTTAAATTGAGCAGGTTTCATGTAAAAGGTGCTGAAATATAGAACATAGCATGTCACATACCTGTAACTACCGTAGATATTGAGATATTTTACATAATATGTGAAAAGAGCTTTAAAAACACGCTTTTCAAGTTTTAAATAGATCAGCTTTGTCATTTTTAATGAATTGCTGTTTAACTCGGATAAATTCACTCTGTAATAGTAAGTCAACACTGTTTATATTACAAAAACGTATAGTCAGGTTTTGCAAACAGCAACCAAAACTAAAGTAAGGGCAAATAACGATAGGAAAGGTAGAGTACTGCTCTTGACATCCAGTCATGGACGAGACTGTAGTGACCTACTAAATAAAAGATTAAAAAATAAGTATGAAGTTCAGAGCTTTTTCAAACCAAGTGCCTCTATAAACGCAATCGTAGAGTCAGCACAGGAACAAACTAAAGATTTTGGAAAAAACGATTTTCTAATAGTACTGGGTGGCTCAAACAATATAAATGAACCTAATCTAAAACATCTTCCTGAAATAAATGAAAAAATTAAAGAGATTGTGCCACTCAGCCAAAAAACTAATGTAATAATAAGTACAATTCCGTATAGGTTTGATAGGCCAGAGCTAAATGAAGCCATTAAGTCAACAAATAAATCAATTCATAATACAATCAACAGCCTAAAAAATAAGAATTCTAAGCAGTTGGGGATTTGTTTTCTAAATGAAAGGCTGAAAAAACAAAACTTCACTAATCATGGTCTACATCTAAATCAATCTGGCAAAGTAATATTTTGTAATAGGCTGGCAGAGCTGATTGAAAGTCGTTTGCAATCTACTGTTAATAATTCTCCTAAACAATCATCTAACGAACCTTTTTTAGTAAAGTGGCTCAAAACCGGGAAGGGAAACTAGTTTCAAATGATAAATTCATATCTTCAATTGTATTAAAAGACGTTAATCGATCAAAAAATCAGGATAGCATCAGTGGAAGGAACTCTTGTAGCAACCTGATAGGCTCTCAAGATTCTAAGAGATTAAGTAAATCTACTTCAATATGCAAAAGCAACGATAAAGTAATAAGGGATGATAGGGAAGTACCGGTACTCACTGTGTTCCATCAGAATATTCAATACATTCGTAACAAAATAGATAGAATCGAAGTATTTTTTAAAGAAGAGGCTCCTGATATAGCTATTTTCACAGAGCATGGTTTAAAAGAAGATGAATTGTCACAACTTGATATTCCAAACTATTCATTGAAAACGTCGTATTGCAGGACATCTCATCGAAGTAGGGGAGTAGCTATCTTCACTAAAAATGCTAAGAATATGCAAACATTTAATTTAGAATATGTAGAGAAATTTGCTGTGGAAATGGATTTAGAAGTTTCTGGGTTAAGAGTAAAAATCGACGATGATTTCGAAGTAGCGGTGTTAGGTATTTATAGGTCACCAAATGGGGAATGGAACAATTTTTGTGAACTATTCAATAGGATTTTAGAGATTACTACTACTCGTTTTACAAACGTTATCATAGCGGGAGATTTCAATACAGACTTTGCAACACAGAATAAAATGACAGAAGATTTAAAGGATATTATATGCATGAATAACTTGGAAATAAAAGTTCATGAATATACCAGAGTCACAAGAACATCACAAACAATAATTGATAACATCCTTACTAATATAGATTACTCTAAAACAAGATTAGGCGGCTCGGAACTATCTGATCATGACTATAAAATCTTAGAGGTGGGGTTGCAAGGTCATAAATCAATTAAAAAGAGTAGAGTAATGAAAGAAATTCAACAATGTGAACAGAGGAATATCGATTGTTTGAAGCAGAATCTGCTACAAGAAAACTGCAGTAGGGTTTACAATAGCAATAGTTTAAATGACAAATATGATAGTTTCATTAATATTTTAAGGTTTCATATTACTATGAATTGTCCAGTTAAAAAAGTCCCTGTAAAGAACAAATTAGACAAGATTGAAGAGTGGATAACTTGCAGAAAGAAATAGGGTTAAAGATGCATATGATGAATTCAAACTATCTAGAAATATGTTAAGTGAAGATAATTACAAAGCTCTAAAGAAAAATTATACAAGAGAAGTGAAAAGAGCGAAATGTAAGAAAACAGCTGAAATTTTGAATAATAGTGTGTACTTTAACATAGCAGTGTGGGATGTAATAAACAAAAATAGGCAAGTAGCTCATGTAGATGCTTATACTAGTGTCCCCAGAATAATTAACGAAAATAACAAATATATTGATGATAGTGTAGACATTTTTTATTTCTTTAACAGATATTATCAACTGGTTGCTAAGGATCTTCAAAAATCTCTTAATACAGGTATTATTGATGCAAACATGAGGAATACTGAGGGGATTCAGAACGAATTAAAATTCCACCCAGTATGCCAAGACGAGTTGTCAAATATCATTGATAGTTTAAATAATAAAAAAACTGTAGGAATGGATGGGGTATCCAGTAAAATTCTGAAAGAATGTAAAGATCAATTGTTAGACCCTTTGATTCATCTGATCAATCATTCATTAGAACAAGGTGTTTTTCCAGATAACTTGAAAGAGGGGAAGATCTTGCCAATCTTCAAAAGTGGTGATAGAGAAAAGGTAGAAAACTATAGGCCTATTAGTATTTTAAATGTAATAAGTAAAATTTTTGAAAGAGTAGTTCTAAATAGGCTACTTCTGCACCTTCAAGAAGCTAACTTTATCTGTGATGAACTTCCAGAAAGGGAGATCAACAAAAACAGCCATAGTTTCTCTAGTTGAAAAACTAATAGATATAATAGATTCAGGTGATAAAGCTACTGCAATCTTCTTAGATCTGTCAAAGGCATTTGATTGTGTTAATCATAGAACTTTATTGGAAATACTGCAAAATGTAGGTGTAAATGGGGTTGAACTGAAATGGTTTGAATCATATCTTATTGGGAGAAAACAATGTGTAGAACTAACTACAGTAGTTGGTAATAGTATAGTAAAGAATAAATCTAATAAATTAGAGGTGCAAGCTGGAGTGCCTCAGGGGTCAATACTAGGTCCATTGCTTTTTTTGTTATATGTCAACCGTTTACCTAAAGAATTAATTAGTGGTAGAGCCCTCTTATTTGCTGATGATACATCACTCATTTTCAGCAATTCCATTCTAAATCATTTAGAAATAAGTGCCCATATAGGTGTGCAGTCCATTGTCCAATTTTTAAATGAGTTGAAATTAACTATAAATAGTAAAAAATGCCAATACCTTCAATTCAAAAACAAACATAATTTAAATGAAGATAGGGCTATAAACGTGTTTGTAAACGATAATCAATTAGACCAGGAAGAAAAAATTGCATTTCTAGGAGTTACGTTGGTTAGACGATTGACCTGGACTCTATACATTGAGAAAATATGTAGTAAAATTTCATCTGGGGTATTTGTCCTGCGACAGCTCGCTAGATTGAATGACAAAAAGTTACTTTTTACAGCTTACCATGGGCTCTTACTGTCACATATTAGGTATGCTATCTTAGTATGGGGTAATTCATCAAAACAAAATCTTGATAGGGTGTTTAAGATCCAAAAGAAAGCGGTTAGGTGTATAGAAAGAGTAAATAGATTAGATTCATGTAGGCCGTTGTTCAAGAGACTTGGTCTGCTTACTGTACCCTGCTTATATGTGTATGAAGCTACTTTATATGTAAAAACGAATGATATTAACCAAAATCTTGATGTACATGATTATAATACAAGAAGCAGAGGAGATTATCACTTGGTGAGTCACAATAGTAGCTTATTCAAACAAAAACCTAGTTATATTGGTAGGAAATTCTACAACAAGCTACCGCAGTTTTTGAAGAGTCTTGAAAATATAGAAATATTTAAAAAACAATTGAAGAAATATTTAGTTGATAAAGCTTTTTATAGTGTACAAGAGTTCCTTTCACCTCAACTAATTGAAGTAATTATGGTATCTAGTGTATAATATTGTTGATCTGACTTGTCTTATACTCCTTAACTGGAGTCTCCAAGACGTAATCTACAAAAACAAAAAAAAAAAAATATTTCTATGTTAAGAACTTTCTATTCTTCATTTAAAACTGCATGAAGTGGATTAAATTGTTTTAAAACGCTGTCCTTGATTTGTTTAGGTGCGTCATGAATCTTTTCCTTATTGCTTCTAAAGACTTCAAATCGCCAGTCGTTATGGAATCTATCACATTGCCATGCCTGAAAATTTTGCAAAGTTTGATTAAACCAGATCAGCCTGGATCTAAGAAAAACAAGGTGAGAGATTGGAAAGTATTATTTTCCTAGTTATGTGAAATTTTATTGCTCGGAAAATTGTTGCATACTACATAATGCAATCATCTGCTTAATGTTACTGTAATTTTAAAATGTTCGTCGCTTGATTTCATCGATTATTTATTTCTGTTGATAGATAATTTTCTATTAATTCGAAAGGCCCAAGGGAAGAACGGTAGTAGTTCATGACAATGAACGACATCTTTCAACATTAAAGAGGGAATGTCTTATAGTCATATAGCATATAGTCGGTGCAACATTTAAGTGTATGGCTTCTAACAAGTAGCCGCAATCCAGAATGCTTACTTTTTATGATTTCTTTTACACGTCTTGCTAAGTATCGAGTAATGCACTAATTACATGATGTGTATTAATTGTCAAAAGATATTAATTGATATCCATAAGATGAGCATAATTGATTTCCTTGCTTTTTCCGATGTAGTATCTTATAATTTCATTTTTGGTATGTTTAGGACAAAGCGTTAGATGCTTTAGCTACAATTCGGCCGACAGAAGGTGTCAGCGTGGACGTGAGGAAGTGGTTGGCTGGTGATCCATCACACACGTTTGCTTCCTGGCGACAGAGAATGCCTTCCAAGCCGGTTGACGACCAGTCCTCAGCACCTACGTCCGCCCAGCCTGAGAACAAGCCGACCAAGGTGAGCAATGTTGCCAAAACTCCACTTTCATGGCTCCAAAAAGATATTTTAAGATAATTTTCAATCTATTTATGGATAGGATGTATACTTCTTGGGGTCATAATATTGCTCTAAATCAAATCAAAAATCTTTTATTTAGATTCTTCTAAAATATATACATAGTATATGTATTTTTAACAATAAAAAAACAAATCAAGAATCTATAACACCTGCAGGCGAATCCTGTGCGCTGGTATGAGTTGCAATATTATAATTGAAAACAAATGATTTTATAAAAACTGAGGGAAAAAAGGGTATTTTGAGACAAAGAGTGAGGAGCAGATAGGAAGAGAAGAAAGAAATGAAGAGAGAAGAAAGAAAAGGAAGAGAAATGTGGTAAAGATTTGTTTAGCAATGCCATTGAACATTCGCCTCCAACATACATTTCACAACCCTTTTATAACTTGAAATATTTTCTATTTAAATGTGAAAAAAGCCTTCTTGATTTTAAAACTTGGCTTTAACACTATTGTCTCATCTATACGGTTATCAAATTGATAGTTCACAACAATTTTAATACTTGATCAAGTTAGTAACTGCCCATCATCACAAATGATAAATGCTGAATAAATGATCCACGAATCAATAATGATTGGTTTCCAGATTAATAATTAATCTTAATAAAAACGTTAGCAAGAAGACAGAGAAGAAAGTAGTCATCGGACCGGGTGTAAACCTCCAGTGAAAGTTGAGAGTTGTGTATGTTAGTTGATTGTGATGTATATATCAAAGTTCAACAAGAAGAAACTAGTGTAATATTACTCTCTCCAATGCTTTGATGCTATGACTTTATGTTTATTTGATCACAATAGATCAACACTTCAAATACACATAGAATAAAAACAAATCGTGCATTATTTCAATAATGTAATATCATCATTTTTCGGCCCAAAAGTTTTATGAAAATTTAATGTTATAAACTAGTTTTAACTGTTTTTAGTGTTTCGTTTCAAGCGAACTTTTAAATTAATAGTGGTTAAGTGAGAAGATTCATTTTGTTATTTTTGGAGTGAAGGTTTTAGCAAATCTTAAATGTTTAGTCCGTGTTAACCTCAATGTTTTTGGACAATGTAACATTATTCAAAATTTATGAAGGGAGCAGTTTTAGACTTAAGTCTGTTGCACCTTCACATTCGTTACAAATTTGTCACAATAAATAAATAAATCAGTAAAGAATACTTATCTGAAATTTCTCCCAAATATTTCATTTAGTTTTTGAACCGATAGAAGTACGTTAATCTCACACAATGCGTTTACCAATATAATCTAAAAAGTTAATCTCTTATACATTTACTGAATGATTTTCATCGCACACTTGATAAACGAAGTACAATACCCACAGTGCAGTTATAGCATGCAAATAACCAACTTATCTAAACTTGGAATGAATTGAGCATGTGGCCATAAACGTTCAAGAAACAATATTGTTTTTAGTTAATGATAATGCAATTATTTGAAGGATTTATCAAATGTTTTAGTCAAATAAGTTCCTCAACCTGGAAAAGCGTATTGCGTCAAAATAATCAACTACATTTAGCTTCCCACTACTAAAATTTAATTTTTGTAGCATTTTCATAACTGTTACCCGAGAACATGAAGCAACCAAAAACATTTAAACTATTTTTCATCAACAATAATTATGTTCTTAGTTATTTTTTTTAGTTAATTCTGCGAATTTCGTAGAAACTGCAAGCATTTGATAAACGCCAAACTTCGCACAAAAGATTAGGCTGAAAGTTGCACCTGATTTCACCCACACTGGCAGTGGCAGTGTTCAACCGCTGTTATTAAGATGTGTTTCTAATTGCTTCATTATTCCGGCGTAGCCTCATCAGTGGAGTGCTGAGCTTTCATGCAGTCGCTCTTAGTTCAAATCCGTGATAGGTGCAAAATTTAAAATCACAAATCCAAATACCAAGAATATTTTAATTTTTTTTTTATTTTTAAAGGCAAATTGGGTTGAAAAAAGCATTTCTTCATTTTTTCGCCACAGTGTTTGTCCTGAATTCTGTTTATAAATGAGAAAACTATAAAATAGATTTAAAAATAACATTAAAACGTGAAAAATTGGTTTGAGTTCATTTAAACGTAACAAATCAATTAAATTTAAATAGAGCTTTTTTATCAATAACAAATATTTGAAATTAAAGTAATTTGGGTGTTAACTGGGATTTTTGGAAATTATTTTTCTCTTAATTTTAATAGGAATTAAAAACATCACTTAATAAAATAAAGTTAATTGAATTGAAATTAAAAGTACACTTGAATTAATAAAATGGGAGAATCTAATGAATTTTATTTGTAATTTTGCTGATTTTACAGTAGTTTGAATTTAAATAGGGAATTTTCAGAAATGATTATTCATCTATTACAGTGAAATACGGATGAAATGGACTAATAATTGATTTACTAAATGTAGCCTACTAAAAATTATAGGTTGCTATTCATTTATTTTTTAAATCAACAATAATAATAGTTGAAAATCAATATTTAGAAAAATGGAGGAATAAATTAATTTATTTATTGTATGGTGGGGGGGGGGGGGGAGTATTATAATAATAATAATGTTAAAAGTGGGAAGAGAGAAAAAGTCATGAATAGCTATCCTGTTAAGTATACAAGAAATTTAATTTTAATAAATTTGTCCCAATTATAAGACAGTGTGTAATCAAGGCAAAATGTTCGAGGTTGATGATATGATAATTACACATTTTATTGCGTTTATAGGGAGATTTTAAATGAGAAGACAATTTTTTTTTTGGATGCATTACTTCCTCAATCAACTTAAGAGCAAAGCCTGGTTTTTTTATTTAACTTTATTTATGAAAAAAATACATAAAGCAACCTTTTTAATTGTAAATGTAGTTGAGAACGTAAAAACATCCTAGTCTCTCCAGATGGGTTCTCGGCTAGCAGACACATTATACGTTCTACATTTTACGTTTACGCCTAAATTGCGCCATTTTATGCAAAAACAACCACTCAAGGCATTGCCTAGACATTTTTTAACCGTCTTCCAAAAAGAACAAGGTTACTATTCTTCCAATCGCTCTACATGACATTTCAATCAAAATGTATTACAATATTATGTATTTATCTATTTCAATCAAAATGTATTTATTACAATCCTGCATGTGCAAGTTATTTTTATAATTATTTTGTTAATGAATGCCATTATTTTAACAATGTACGATATTCATTTATTTCCCTATCTGTTTCTTTCGAACATATCGAACTGATTGATATCGACTTACATACAATTTTCAACTTTCACTGGAGGTTTACACCAGGTCTGATGGCTTATTTTTTACTCAAATTTGAATAACTTCGGTTATTAGTATTTAGACTAGAAGAAAGCTGGTCGTAAGTCCCATGTACAAGTAACAGTTATAATAATTGAAAAAAAATATTGTATGGTTTTCATTGTATTTTTTTTTTTTAATTTAATGGCTTTTTATGTGTTATTTAGGATGAAGTGCGTGGCAATTACCTGATGGAGAAGTACGGACAACGATGGCGCGAGAGAACACTTCAGAGCACCCTGATGCCATTACGATTAGTCGATTCAGCTTGGTTGAAGCAAGTTTTGTTCAACCCCAGCTCACGGCTTGCCAGACAGGTCGCCTGCAACATGCTCGAGAGCTTATGTCAAGTTCCCGTTCGTAAGCGTGAGGTAGATCATCATTCTCATCCTAATTAGTTTTTCTTTAAGAACTGAACAGCTTTATATTACAGCAGTAAAACTAGATCAAAAAAGGTGTCGTTTTGGAACTAAATCATGTAGTTCCAATTTCTTCGAGAATGTGTACAACGAGAATGTGTATTGAACAACGTAGCCTGTAATAGAATAGAATATTTATTGTACAATTGAAAAAAGAGGAGGAGGAGGAGAAGGAGAAGGAGGAGAAGAAGAAGAAGAAGAAGAATAGGCTTATTGATGCACAAAAAAACGTTACAATATTAAACAATATTACAATATTAAATAAGCACAAAACGTTAAATTATTAAAAAGAATGAATTATAACACCTGCGCAAGCAATAAACAAAAATTAAAATTAGAAACAAAAAAGAAAATAAAAATAAAAAAAATTATAAAACTAAATTAAAACTTTTTCAAATGAAATTAACAATTTTTAGAAATGAAATATAATACGCTTTTGCAATGAATTTGATGAATATAATATGAAAAACCGTTGACGTTATGGGAGGGGTGGGTAAGGCCGAGTACATACCAAAAGCAACTGGTGATAGCAACGCAACAGCAACTCAACTCAGTCAACTGGAGTTTCTTTTAGGTTTACACCACGTGTACATACAAAAGAAACCCAAGTTGACAAGTTGTCCAGTCACTTGCACCGATGTCTTCGTCCGAGGAGGAGGCAGTTCTTCTATGTGTGCTTAGAAAAAAGAAAAAAAACGTATAATGGCAGCAACATACATATAAGCCAGTGGCATATGCCTTACAAGAATATCCTGAAAAGTTTTTTAACTATTACAGGATGAGCAAGGCTAGCTATGATATGTTGCTGGATTTAGTGACCCCTCTACTGCTGAAAAAAAAAAAAAATACTAACTACAGAACCCCAATTGATGTAGGCGAAAAATTAACATTCACATTAAGGTAAGTTCAATGAAATGTATTTATTTGTTGTTAAAGTTATAAAAAGTTAAAAGTTAGAAGTTGAAGTTAAAGTTCAAAGTTATAAAATTAACAATCACATTAAGGTAAGATCAATGAAATGTATTTATGTACTCTACCACAGCCTGCCAAGCTTTGTCTGTCACCACCCTGTTACTGTATGACTTGTTGTTATGGTCATATAAACAATTAAACTGTTCAATGAACTGTGCAAATTTAATATTTTCTTGTTGTTCAGCAGCCATATTTACATACGGTCTGCACTTCACAAGAGCAACTGAGCAACTGGCAACTCGAGTTTACAGCATGTCGTGACTCAAGTTGCCTGCGTTGCTCAGTCAAGTGACCGTTGAATCACCGTCGCATCACAGTCGCTTTGGTATGCACTGGCCCATTAAACTGTTTGTGCTATTCATAGGCAACTCAAGTGCCTAAAGGTACACATTTTCAGTTTTCTGCTTATAAATCGAAAATAGGGCGTTTTTAAGGAAATATCTGCAAATGAAATTTAAAGCTTACTAAATTTACTCAAACTTGCTCCTCTGCATAATTACTGAAACTCGCACGGTTTCCAAGTTACAAGCTCTCAAAATAGATAATTTTCGAAAACATCTCAGTTGGATAACTCGTTTTCAATAAAAACGTATCTTTTACATCGAATATTTTTCACGTTTTGAATAAGACTTTATCTTTAAAATCATTCCGACCAAAATTAGGTGGGGTTTTTCTTTATTGGAGGTGATCCTCCAATACTGAAATACTTCAAATGTATAGATGCTTGAACTTGATTTATTTTCAATAACTTTCTTTGTAGTAGCGAAGGTGATATTGTGGAAGGTATCCATGATAAATAATAAGTTTTGTCACAACCACATTTATTTTTAAAAAATATTGAGACTAGTTTCGGTTGTTATACCATTATCAATCTCAAACAAACTAAAACTAAAGTACAGAGTAGCTTAATATATACTAAACATGAAATGATACTATTGGCTAAGCGAGAAAGAGGCTGACCTTCATTGAAGGTTGTGATTGGCTGGCAAGTCAATTTCGTCTTATTATCCTTCTTTTCAATAATCTATTTTTATCTCTTTCCACTTATGAGCACAATTAGCATAAATAAATTGTTTCATTTCTGTAGATGCTTGATCTTTTAACCGGATTTCTTGGAGAACTGGGATCAGCTGGAGAAAGTGCTGCCGAATTTCTGTCCCTTTATCAGAGTCTGGTGCAACAGTCGCCCTGGAAACAGTACCTGGCCCTGCGCGGCGTTCTTCCACACTTAGCCGATCTCCTCACTCGTGAAATACAAGCATTGCATGTTTTGGAAGAAACTTCTCTAACATCTGATCTTGTCCAAGGTGAGTTTCCTTAAGCATACCTGTTATATGTATTCAACATACACTTCTAATTTTCTGTTCGAATCTATCAAGCTCAAGAACTCTACACTTCTTATCCATTTTATCTCAATTTTTTGTAACTGTTTTTCTATATAATGTATTCACCACACTGGTAGAATGGTGCTAATTATCGTAAATATGATAGTATGTTACTTAGAATATCTTATTCCTTAATGTCTTTTATACCTTTCTAAAGTGAATAATTCTGAAATTATCATTTTTTATTCATTTTTTTCTCTTTTTACTATTGCAATCTAGTCTAAGAAGGCTAATGAGCGATTTTTTCCTGATATTATGACATTACGATGTTCCTCAAGACTTTGTTCTGGAACCGTTGAATTATATCCACATTGCTCTTGCTGACACAACCCCAAAGCTGGATTCCAGTCATCCATATGGGTTTCAGAATTTGGTTATAGATAAGAATCTTGTTGTAGATATATAGGGTTGAATTCCTACCTATCAGCCAGTAGAGTTTTCTATATCTGATTACTAATTCTTCTATTTTTTCTTGACATGTGTGTCATTTTTTATTAATGAAATTGAAAAATGTGTGGTGTTATTCTACTAAAATATAATGTTGAACTGCTACTTTTATCAACAATTTCATTCCTCCCTAATGGAAAAAAATGTTTTATTGAACGATTTCATTGTCTGATTATCGAGAAGAAAATGGCCCGGTTTTTATCTTTGCTGGTTCTCTTAAAATTTGAATTTTGTGGGGTTGTTTTCATCAATCTCATTAAATGTTCATTTGATTTTATTCATGTTTGTTTAATTACTTGATGATGAGTCTAGAATATGTTATTTATCAATTTATTCATTTCAGGTTATGCATTAAAAATGTTGACTGAGCTGATGGCATCCTTCTTGGAACAAGAGAGTATTAAACAGCAGTACAAGGGAAGATTGGTGGGCGCTGTACTCAATGGCTATCTCTCTTTACGTCGTTTAGTCGTTCAGCGTACGAGACTGATTGATGAAACTCAAGAAAAACTACTCGAACTTCTTGAAGAAATGACTTCAGGTGCTTATTTTATTTCTGTTCCTCACTGGAAGAAAATGGAATGAATTTTATTCGCGGAGCTTCAATTTTTTCGCATCTTTCAATGCAAGAATATTCAATTATTCTAGATTATTTATCACAGAAAAATGTGGGTAAACGAATACTGTGCGAGACTAAGCTCCGTATCCCTAACGGCTGAAGAGGAGATACGAAGAATACTATACTGGGCAGCGCGGACGCACGCACAGAGCCGCACAATTGCATTGCTTTTGCGATGACATAGTGACGTAGTGCATTCCTCAGAGGGACACGGAGCTCAGTCTCGCACAGTACCAAGTTTTGAGATTGTCATAGTATAGTTGCCTGACTACCACTCTGGCGGTCTCAGAGTTCGATTCCTGATCAAGCCTGGAAGTTTTGTATTGTAATTAATTTTATTATCCACACACAAGTCCAGACTCATGTAGGCATTATCACAAAAAAGTTTATCAATTATTTAACGTCTGTATTATCTGCATTACATTAAAATGCAGTCAATACGAGCACACATCAAAACAGGTTTCTTTAGTAAATCTCAATTTCGTTTGTGACGAAAAACGCAGTTGAAGTGAAATATGAATAAGTAACGAATATAAATATATAAGAGAAATATAAAATTAACTGTATTAGAAAGTTAAGATTTATGAAAAGCGAATTAAACATTGTTCAGTTTTATGCACTGTAAATTTGTTTCATCATTCAGAGTTATTTTTATACTTTAAACAAAATACATTCGCTCTCTCGCTACAAACCGTGGTTTCACTGTTATTTATGCTAATTAAAAAACTAGTCGGTCTCAATAAATCTCCACTATATTTTATTTGGCTACTGTAAAAGTATTTCTGTATTGTATCATCTCTGTTTCAACATTATCATCTAGACTTTGACATTATCATCTAGACTTGCGTGGTACTTTATTTATAATTGTATTCATTACATTCTGATATTCTGCAGGTACTGAAGCTGAAACCAAAGCATTTATGGCAATCTGTATTGAAACTGTGGAAAAATGTAATCCTGATGATGTGAGAACGCCTGTATTTGTATTTGAACGTTTGTGTTCTATCATCTACCCTGAAGAGAACGATGTTGGAGAGTTCTATCTTACGTTGGACAAAGACTCTCAGCAAGAAGATTTCTTACAAGTAGGTTTAGAATCAGTTCGTAATAATCTAATCTTCTCTACTACACTGTTTATTTGCTCTTTTTTGTTGTTCAAAACAAAGTTAATAAATGATACAGATTTTATGTAGTAGCATTTTTTGAGCTACTAAGAACAGAGTCTTTCCAATCTATAAATAGTTTCTATTATTAAGCCGTGCCAATGATTACTTCACCTTTATACACTAGTGAGAAAATTATCATTTTCATTATTCTCTCAACTTAATTTGTCTTATTTATCATAATATATGGATTATCTTTTTATTTTCTGTGCAATGTCTACTTGATAGAATGAAGCTGTTTTGTTATATTATTATGTTCATCATAACAAAATCAAACATCACCTCTATCAACTCAAATTATCTCTTATAAATGCAAGTAACACTGTCCTTACTCTTCAGAGTATTATTAATATTGATATTGTCCATTACGTGCGGTATCGTATTCAATGTTTGCATTGATCATAGCTAATGTTGATATCTCTTACAAGATCAACTATTGATGCATGACATATGTTTTCTATAATTGATGTTGAAAACTATTTTTCTTCATAGTAAGGTTTTCTCCTGTATTTTCCTGAGCCGCTTTGGTTTGGTCAGCAAAAGACACTGTTATCTGCTGTAAAAACACATCAATGGTTCGGAACCCATCTAAAACTTAAGGTCCATTTCAACAATCATCATCATCATCATCCAACTCATTACCCACGCACAGGTCTCAGACGTGTGTGGGCATCATCCACTGAAATTTTTTTAATCTATTGGAAATCACAGTGGGTGGGGTGAATAAAGATGAGTGAGTTGCCTATGTTGAGTGACTGAAGTCGACTGATCTGTTGAGTCGACGAGAGTCCAATAAGAAGGCGTATTGACCCAATTTGTATTAATATCAAGTAACAAGAATCCCAAGCGCCGAGTCAAAAATATGAGATACTCAGCTGACTCAACTTACTTCACACCACCCATTGACTCGATTGTTCAAAAACTACGTCTACTCTGTTTCCAGGGACGTATGTTGGGCAACCCGTACAGCTGTAATGAACCTGGCCTTGGTCCTCTGATGCGTGATGTGAAAAATAAAATCTGTCAAGACTGTGAACTGGTCGCACTCCTTGAAGACGACAATGGCATGGAACTACTGGTCAACAATAAAATTATATCTCTTGATCTCACTGTAAAAGAGGTGAGTCAGCAAATTTCACAAAGAAAAAACAACTTGAATTTGGTTACCAACTCGATGTACCTTCATTCATTATTAATTTAAAATTGACTCATTTAATATTACTGTTACTAACTGGTAAATTATGAACATATGGCCATGATCTTGAATGATTATTGAACTTGTTTCCGGTTGCAAGATCGTCCATAATGGAACATTAAATATGTTTTGAAGTCTCGTTATTTTCATTTAATTTTCCAATGAACAAAATGATGTCATTTGATGTTGAGTCACAATCCTTTTAAAAGCCCGTTATATGTAATGTCCTATTATTTGTTAAATGAAGGCTCTCGCAAGTGGGTAGTTCAGAACCTTTACAAAGGCTATTTCTTCATTGTTTTTGGTTCATTTTTTCTAAATTTTATAAACTTACAATATTATTTAAGCTCAATTTGAATTACTCTGCTTATTTCTAAATATTCTGCCGTCTTTCTCTAGGTGTACAAAAAGATCTGGGTGCAGGAAGGTGGTGAAGGCGATGCCATGAGAGTGGTCTATAGAATGCGAGGACTGCTGGGAGATGCTACTGAAGAATTTGTGGAGACTTTGCATGCCAAGAGTGAACAGGAAGTGAATAATGAGGAAGTTTATAAAATGGCCAATGTGATGGCTGATTGTGGTGGTTTACAGGTATGTTTATTTCAACTACTACAAGCTTTATTATCACTTACCCGGTGGTTCGGAACCCACCTAAAATAGGTCCACCATGTTCCCCGTAACATGGCACAAACGGCGAGGTGGAACTACCCGTAAGGGTCTCCCCACCATTAAAAGCCATATGCTTATTATTATTATTATTATTATTATTATTATTATTATTAACTACTAGTCAATCTGTCATCATTGTCAATCGTTCAAATACATTTTTAATAGGAGTAGCAATACGGTAGTCAAAATTCTATATTTCTATATATCCGAAACTTTAATGTTGATACCACTGGTACTGTTAGCTTGGAGTGTGAAGCCAGTCTGAAGAAATTGAAATTTCTTGGATGATGAGAAAATGTGTAAAGAACAAATGGCTCGATTAAGAAGTTTAACTAAACTTTTAAGTTAAGATCTTTAAGAGAGGCTCTTAAATACGAACTTGAGTTGAAGTGTTGAATATACTGGGCGAGTTTACTAGCTGAAAAGTTATGTTACAAGCCGACTCAGCTGTCCCTTCCATATTTATGTAGTGTCAATTTTTTTATTAGTGTAAACTAGTGTTTTTTAATGTAAATTATTTGTGTTGAATTATTTATCAGGAGTCAGGCCTTTTTTGGGGCAGTTGGGTTGGCTTTTAGTGTTAACAGCTACTCACTGACTCGTCACTTCGTGAACTTGTAAGTGTAACCAAGACTTAGCGCTGCTAAATAAGATTTATCCAAGCCTTTCTTTGATAAGAAACCTTCATAAATACGGCCCCAGTTGACTGCAAGGTTAACTCTAATATAATATATACAATTACACCTCATGAACGATAACACTGATTACAGTTATAAAAATCTTTTATATCCTGGGATTTTATGGTCATTATCAATTATCCAAAACAGTTAAAATGATTATTTCTGGCGAAACATTCTTTGCAGTAAACTGGAGAATAAAATCTCAAAACTTTCTCTGATACTGAGAATATTATAACTTGAACCGTGATATTAGGCCAATGCAACTTCTCTAATGAATCAAAAAATAAAGTATCATTATCTATGCCATCCAATTCGAAATAAAATATAAGAATAGAACAAAATATAAGAATGGAACAACATTTAAGATTAGAACAAAATATAAAAATAGAGTAAAATACAGTTTTTTTTTCTTTCTTTCTGAGGATGAAGCCCACATAGGTCTGAGACCTGTGCGTGCGTAATGAGTTGGATGATGGTGATTGATGAGTTGGACATACAGTTTTAGGTGGGTTGCGAACCACCGGGAAGTGATTTTACAGCAGAGAACAGTGTCTGTTTTGCTGGCCAATCTATTCGGTCACCGTTACAAACAGGACCTACGAGAACGCAGCTTATCTCTATCTGTTTGAACAGATACCTGCTACGGCTCGCGGCCATCACTTCCCTGACTATCACAGTAAAAGACTGCTATTATTGATTCTAAAAATGCTCATTGTTTGTTCAAGAACTCAATATTCTGAATCCAGTTCACAGGCCCACCGTCTTGCTATCGGACCAGAATTTCCCGCAATATGTCCAATTCTTCTCTCCCTTTTTAACTTCGCTGCCGCCAGTAGACGCGTTCTCTCTGGAGTTAAGCTCGCATTGTTTAGATTGTATTCTTCACTTGTTACCCAACCCATCAGTCATCGAACCCTTCTCCTTTTTTCTTTTTAGCAAACCCTGTTTATCTTGTCCACGGAAGAATTTAATGGTAATTGCTGGTGACCGCTTCGTGTCGTGAGTCTGCTTCAGCCGGTTACAGTCATCCATCGTTTCAGTAATGTTCTTCCCGAATGCAGTTCCAAGTTTTTGGGCCGTTTCCATTATATTCTCGTTCGATTCTTCCGGTATTCCATAGATCTTGACTGTATTGACTCGTGAATATTGCTCACTCATATCGAGTTTAACCTCTAGTCCTGTAACTTTCTTTCCAAGTCCCTCTCCATGGTTTTTCGTTCCTCATTAGCTTCATGTAAACATAAGCACGATCTGGAACAGGCTAGGAGCACTGGATGCAGGAGGACTGGAAGGCGGCCCACTTTGCTTTCTAACCTTATCACACGGTGGTTAACGTCAAACTTGTTTGTCACTGATGATAAAGTCATTCTCAGTTTTTGACAAATCAACTCAATTCGCATGACACATTACACACTATTTTTAAGATGATTTTCTGGAGACCGCACTTTTGCATACATCGAAGTTCGCCATTTTGATTAGCTGCTGCCATCGATTTATATGAAATCAATATTTTGGTAAACCAGACAATTCATTTTAAAAATCAGAAGTACATAACCATTCAGTATAGTAACGCACTATTGTAGGCACATAACACGTGAACTCAACATTCCACTGTGTTCGCTTACCAGATAAGATAACGGAGCAACCAGGCTGCGTGACCGCTCTATTCAACGTCTGGCTCATATATCCACAGTTATATTGAAAATAAGATATTATTCTTCTATTCATATTTCTTGGAATAGAAATTATATCAGAGAATATAGCTGACATTCGGGAAGTGATAGCCTTGAGCCGTAGCAGCTATCTGTTCAATCAGAGTAGATAAGCAGCTCCTGAGCCCTTTCTGTAAGGGTGACCGATTGGATTAGTCAGCAAAAATACTCTGTTCTCTGCTGTAAAATCACTTCGGTGGTTCGGAACCCACCTAAAATTGTAGGTCCATCATGTTTCCAATAACATAGCTCAAGCGGCGAGGTGGAACTACCCATAAGGGTCTCCCCACCAATAAAAGCCATACTTTATAACCGACATTGAATGGATGAGAGCAGAACATTCTATTGCGTGATGAAATATGTGTTCAAAGTTGAGGGTAAAAATTACTTGACCAGTATTTTGTTTTTAATAATACAGTATTAGTATTTTCGTCATACTTGCAGGTTATGTACAGTTTACCAGTCAAGGAATCAATGTGGTAAACAGCTGTTTACAGAAATCAAAAAACAGCTGATGTCATTTGATGATTATTACCGTACGCTGTGTGGTAACAATCATCAAATGATTATTACCGTACGCTTATGGGTGGCTACTGGCTACCATTTCACTGAAAAAACCATTTGGCCGAAAGCTAGATCAGCTGATCTAGAACCATTATTGCCCATTTCACCTTGAGTTGCTGTGATTTGGTGTGCTGAGGTTATGTTTGTATAATGATTTATAGTTTCTTATTTCAACTTATCTGCTATTTTAGAATTGTATGACGAAAAATATCGTATGTAACTCGTCCGGGAAGATGTTTACCATACTCGTATGATAATTTAACGCACTCGACTTCGTCTTGTGCGTTAACTTATCATACTCGAACGGTAAACACAATTTCCCGCACTTGTAACGTAATATACTATTTTGGGGTATGTATTGTAAGTTTTTTGTTGATGTTTCTGTTTAAGATAATGCTCGATAGGCTGCAAAAAATGCGCGAAATAGTGCGATCTCGGCCATTGCTGCAAGTCATTCTGAAACTGCTGTGCCTCTGCGTGAAAGTGCAACGCAATCAGGAAGTGCTCGCTCGTCCTGAACTGCAAACAGTTTCAACTCTGCTCAATACTCTGCAGCTCTGTTTGCAGGCTGATAATACCTCCAACCTCACTGAACAATTGTTGGATGTGAGTATTTATTTATTACTCATTTCAAAAATATACGTTATGTACGAGCAAGTTGCCCAATTCAATTGAATTGGAATATCTAGAACATAATGTAAACTATAATCCAAAGGCTTTCTGTTCTTCTCCTTTTCTTTTCCACTTTTTCTTCTCTTCCTTCGCTTTTTTCTCTTCTCCTTTTTCCTCCTCCTCCTTCTTCTACTATTTTCTTGTCTTCTTACCATTCTTCTTCTTGTTCTCTATTTCCTTATCTTTCTCATTTTTCTCCTCTTTCTTTTTCTCTTGTTCTCCATCTAATTCTTCTTTTTTGTATTCTCCTTTTTCTTATCTTTCGTATTGTATTTATCTTCTCAGGCTTCTGCTCCTCCTTTTTTTCTTCTTTCTACCTTTCCTCCTCCAGCATCTTCTCCAGGAAAAGAAATATTTTTTTTTTAAATATATTAGATATTTTCATTATTATCATGTCCCATGAATGCACCTAGTTCTTTTTGAAAATTGTATTCTATGGTATTAAGTCTCGTTTTGAAGTGTTCGTGAGCTATTTGTAAGAAGTATGCAAACAAAGTGAGCTTCTCCAACTACCAAGAAAGAATTGAATAATATATTATAAAGTATCATTAATATAGCTGTTTTGCAAAATGAGACATACAATTTACTGTTGTGGACAAGGCAAAGGAGAAAGAAGTATAATTATATGTCTGTGTCAATATTGATTTCCGGTTATCATTATGCAGCGTGTTATTCTATTTGCTCTTACTCCTGTAATTCCCTCATCTTGCGGTTTATCGGGGACACCTCTAGAATATTATTATCATGGCAATTTAAGTATTCTCGAACAATGAAGAATATTCTATTTGTTTACTTTAGAAATTGATAGAAAAATGTAGAGGTATCTAGTTCTTTCTAGATTATGAAAAATGTATAAATAGTAGAAACTCTCGTAAAAGTCAGTCAGTTGTGATTCGATCGTTAATGCGATAAGTGGCAGACTTAGATTGACAGTGACAGTGATAATCGCAATATATTGTGACAGATTATTTATTATTCAGGCTTACTTGACTATTTATACAGTGACTCGTAAGTGCTTGTAGTTTTTCAACTATTATGTATTAGTCGCTTCTCCTTGAATTATTAAACAGTTATTATTTAATATTTGATCGGCCTTTCAACATTTAGTGATTGATTTTTGAACAGTATTATAGCAAAATCTTCATTAGCTGAACATTTTCGATTTATCTGCTTCTGGTTGCTTATTTTGTGTAAGAAATAACTGATCAGTGCGAGTTGTGGACAATTTGTGTTAATAAAGTGTGAGTGTTAATTTAAAGTGTTGCCAGCGTTATTTTAAAGATAGAACCTGTAACTTTACAATACAAAGAAAGAATTTCTGATCGAATAGTATGATTGGAGATCTTATTTAATCAGGATAAGCCATAAATTGATAACATTTTTTTCAGGTAATGGAGACAGTTCTGTCGAAGGCTGCAAGCCATACTCCCGAAGAATTTCTACGTTTCTCACAAACCCTGGGCGGAGTGGAGCATGTGCGCTCACTGCTGGAGCTGACGTCATCATGTCCAGCGGCCAAGAGCAGCCCCCCTGTGCTGCATCACCTCACCAAAGTACTGGCCGCACTTACCTATGCCAGTCCTCCCAAGATGGCCGTGCTCATTGATCACTTCAAGCCGCTCAATTTCCACAACTTCGACCGCGAACACTCAGCCGAACATGAGCAAAAGGTAACAACTGTTCTATGCTGTATAGTCACTTCCCGGTGGTTCGAAACCCACCTAAAATTGTAGATCAATCATCATTGTCCACTCTCAGGTCTCAAACATAAGTGGGCTTCATCCGAAAAAAAGAACTCTAATGCAAGCTTTTCTTTAGGTTACAAGCATTGCTATTGTCTGCATATTATATTTTTGCTGCTGAAAAATATGATTTGTAAATATGGGATACATGTTCTCTTATGCATAGGTCATTATTGGAGAGAATAATATAAGGGTAAAATATCAATATTTGCAGAAATTGAGTACAAATTAAAAAAATTGAAGGCAAATAGTGAGTTTGAGAAAAACTACATTAACAATAATAAATAATGATGAAATAAATATTAATTTAATAAATATGGTAAATTACGATACCTTTTAAATAGTAAATTGTCTTTTTAACATTGGCAATAGGAAACTCAACAATGTTAAACCTGTATTTTAAATTTAATCTTAACGTTAGTTATTTTTATGTTAGTATTCTCAACTTTAGTACTTTAGTTTTATTTTGATACTCTAATAGTCGCAAAATAAATATTGTAAGTAGTTGGTAACCATTTCGTTTTTGTTTTTCAGTTGGAATTATTCTGCAACCTCGCTATTGGTATAGACAGGACTGCACTCGGAAATACTCTGAAAGACTACATTATGAATTTAGGCTTAGTGGATCAAGCTCTTGAATATATAAGAGTAAGTTTATCTTTGTTTACTGAAAGGCATTTTAGATTGTAAGAGCTTCCAATTTTGGTTATTTTAGTTCGCATATTTTTACAGTTTAAAAAAGATTTGCAATTTGATTTGGCAGGTATTTGTCACTTGATGCACTCATTAGTTGACCAATGAAAATTTATCTTCGACACGGTTTGTTAGGATAGATTACTTGTTGTGAACTTTTTGTTACTTGTTGTGTTGAGGACTGTGTGGTGATAACAAAGTGCAGTATCTCCACTCCTCTACTCCTTTATTTCCTATTCTTACTACGCTCAGTCTGTTAGAGGATGACCTGCTCAACGTTCGGAGCTCGTCTTCTCACCGCATACCTCTACACCACTCAATAAAACCGCAAATAAGTTAAACCGAAAATTTAGTCTTCCCCCGGTCGTCCGGAAATGAACCCCTATTAGCAGTGTTAGCTCCCACATGAACTGTGAATTGTGCGTCATAATAAAGTAAAATTACGGTACAAAAAATGCCTAGTCTTGATTTAAAATTGTTATAGCTCTGTTACCTCAATCTTGATTGATGGCGCTCATTTGCATTGTCAATATACAAAGTGATTTTAAAAAGACTTTACATCTTTGAAAGTCCATAAATATTTATTGAAATTACTTACAGAATTGAGAAAGGTGTCATTTTGTTATAAAACACTTAAAGTTTAACGTATGTGTGTCATTTTGGTTCGATGTGACTGCCGTTTGTATTGCGACATAATCCCACCGATAATCGATTTATTGTCATACTTAACTTCTGCAACCGCAGCGATGATCCGATTTCGGAGGTCATTAAGATTGTCTGGTACCTGGTAGAAGCGGAACATAAACTTTATCTTTAATGAAACCCCACAGGAAGAAATTCAATGTTGTTAAATCCGATGAGCGAGGGGGCCATGCAATTGGCCTTGCACGGCCAATCCAATGACGTTGAAAGCAATTATCTAGAAAATCCCGAACTTCTCCGTGGAAATGAAATGGTGCACCGTCTTACTGAAAGTAAAAGGGCACTAACTTGTTGGGAATAACATAAGAAACGCCCGGCCTTCCTGGTGATCAGCTCAACCAGTCTCAATAAAGTAATTAGACAATAAAGTTGTTCTTGTGTCAATTGTAAATTGTTGGCCTGCTTGGAGGTTCCTTCCGGTATTCCGTATGAAATCTATGCTGGAATGCTGTTGCAGAATTCGTTTCATGAAATTACAACACACATCGTGCACGTTCCGCACCAGTAAAAGTCGCCATTTTAACAATGCATTACCGTGGCGCTCGAAGTGACTGAAAATGGCACTAAAGTTTATGCGAGTCAAACTTGAAGTATTTTGTAACAAAATGACACCTTTCTTAATTCTGTAAGTAATTTCAATAAATATTTATGTGCTTTCAAAGTTCTAAGGTCCTTTTATAATCACCCGGTATAATGATTATTTCATCATCAATAAAATGAGTCGAACACAAAACTATTAAGGAAAAAAATTATTTTGTTTGGAGGTGATAGCAAAAAAAACAATAATAAATTATTCTTTATACAAATTGTTAAGATAGGACGCATTCTATTGTTATAGCATTGACAATTTTTTTTTTTTTTTTTTGTCAAACTAGGTCTTGATAGAAGATCGGGAATTTGAGTCGCTCATACCTAAATAATAGAATAATTTGGCAATTTTTATTATTATTATTATCATCTTGATATCAACTTATTTTACTTTCAGCAACACGCACCACCTATGAAACCAAGCCTACTGAGAACAGACAGCGATGATTGGAAAGAGTTCATCTCGAAACCGGCTTTAAAATACATTCTACGTCTTTTGACTGGATTAGCTACACAACATGAGCCAACACAGGTAAGTTTTCTCCAATGGAATACATTTATTCTAAAGCTAGACTACTTTAAATTTCCCTTCATTCATCAATTTTATATTCATATGATTCGATAAGAGATCAGGAATGGGAAGTGATAGACGTGAGCCGTAGCAGGTATCTGTTCAATCAGGTTAGATAAGCAACGCTTTCTTTGGCCCTCTGTGTAAGGGTGACCGATTGGATTAGCCAGAAAAAAAGACTCAGTTGTAAAATCACTTCCTGGTGGTTCATAACCCATCTAAAACTGTGGGTCTGACCCACCAATAACCATCATCCAACTCATTACCCACGCTCAGGTCTCAGACGTATGTGGGTATCATCCTTTAAAAGAAATATGAACTTTCATATGCATGTAAAGATGTATTATTAAACTTGCATCTTGAAAACCTCGAAGCATCTTGAAACTTGGCCTTGAATTTGATAGAATTAATTATTCCGTTGATAAAGGTCACTTGAAAATTGTATAACCATTATTTAATTTCAAGTAGGAAAAGAAATTTATATAAATGACTGCCAGGGGTTTTTTCTTCTTATTGTGAAGTCTATATTTGTATATCAAGTAGGATCCTTCTCTACTTTTCTCTCTTCTTTTTTCTTCTCTCTCTTTATTCTCTCTATTCTTTTTCTTCTCTCTTTTCTCCCCTCCAATTTCTTTCTCTTTCTCTTCTTCATCATTGTCCTCCTGAGTCTTCTTGCAAAAATAATAAGCACATCTTTCAAAGTCCAGGTCTAGAAATCAGTATCTCCTTCTTCGTCATTTTCTTTATCTTCTGTAACCCTTGTTTTGTCCCATGTTCATTGTCTTAACACCATTCAGTGATTTTTCCAAGTGTTGCCACTCAACTCAGTTCAGTTGCAATGAATATTCTGTTACAGAAAGCAGTTGGCGCCGATTGCATAGCGATCATTCACCGTCTGGAGCAGGTCTCCTCAGACGAGCACGTTGGATCGTTGGCTGAGAACTTGCTTGAAGCGCTGTGTACCAACCCCAGTGTGGCCACTCGCATCGATGAGGTACGCAAAGAAACAAAGGCCGAGAAGAAGCGTCTAGCGATGGCCATGCGTGAGAAACAGCTCGGAGCACTGGGCATGAGAACCAATGACAAGGGACAGGTCGGTGTACACTTTATTTTCATTATAAATAATTTAATGGCTTATGCACGTGAAATTCTTGCCATTTTCATGTATTATATAACAAAAAAATCAATACTGTAGGAGAAATTGATATAAAAGCAAATGATATCTAACCACATAAACTAAGAATACCTGTGGCACGCAGAATGATTCTATTCAGTGTCAGTGTGAGTGTGTTGAACGTGTGAAAGAGTACAAATATCTGGGCATAATATTCGATTGTCGGCTAAAGTGGAACAATCATGTATATTACCTGAGAAACAAACTCCGTAAATTTATTTATGTGTTTTCATCCTTGAGCGGAATACTTACACCCAGTATAATAAAACAAGTCTATTTTGCCTACATCCAATCAATCTTACAGTATGGTATCATAGCATGAGGGGGTGCATTTAAAACAACGTTAGCTTCTTTATCAATTGTACAGAAACTTATCATGAAAAGTGCCTTAAGCAAACCACTAACATATCCATCAGACTCTCTCTTCGAAGAATTTAATGTACCAAACATTCGACAATTATATATAAGAACTGTAACCTTGTACATCTTTAAACATAAATTAGCCCTATTTTCCAATATCCTTCACAATTATAACACCAGAACAGCTTTAAATATTGGCATCATCAACCCTAGACTTAAAAGAACTTTCTCTTCCACTTCCACTCACTATAAAATGAATTTTCTTTTCCAAAAACTACCCGAATATTTAAAAAATCCAACCATTATGAGAATAAGTCACTATAAAAAAATTGTCAACAGATGGGTTACTTCCCTAAACCTGGAGGAGCAGGAAGATATTCTAGTGTCTCAATACTCTAACTGAGGAGCGAACCTAATTTGTGCCTTATTTTATATAAAAGTATATTAAATTAATGGGTGTGTGAGTGTGGATGGTGTGCTGTGAGTGTGTGGGTATAAGTGTGTTGTTTTTCTCCTTTACAGTTTTAAATATACAAACTTTACAGTTTTTGACTCGGTAACCATCGGGCATATTCATCGGTCTCACCGTGCTTTTCACTTCTTTTCCTTTTGTAGGATATTTCTTTTAACAAGTTCCTCTCTCTAGATTAAGTTTTATTTTTTATTTATTATATTATTTATCCTTCTCCTCATAAAGTATATCAACAAACTAACTTATCATATTATTTAGCAATGTATTTTGTAGCTTTTAACATTGTAAGCTAGTTTGTAATAAAGCTATTATACAACTCGCTCCTCTCTCACAGGCATGTGCCCATAAGAGGAGCCTCCAATATATTGTATTTTCCAATTGTAATTATTGTTGTTATGCTAATTTTGGAGAATAAAGTATTTCAATTTCAATATTACAAACCTATACAAATATACCAAGCCTATACAAACCTTAGTTTGCAATATTACGAGTACAATGCTGTCAAGTTGCACAGTAACCTAACAAGCACCTCACTAGTGCAATCTAAGGTTTACTTGTTCTATTTTTAGAAAAGAAAGACAGATACAAAAAATTAAACGAATTAGATTAGTGAACCAGTAATATTGTAGATTTGTATTTTATCGTTGTCCTTTTAAGATGTAGCCTTTTGCATTTTTGAATTTTATTGTGAATTTGTGTATATGAAACAATATGAATTGAAAAATAGCTTATGTTTTTAAATTTATCGGGTATTATAATGAAGTAACTGGTCGAAATGCACCATACATACAGTATAATATAATATAATAAATATACATATCAATACTGTCAAATTTGAATAGAATAAATCGCAACTATACTTTTTTAATGTTAGTTAGGATATGAATTTGCCGATCGAGTAAGCAAAGAGCTTGCGATTTGCAATCCTAGCAGTAGCCTCCTCCCAAACGCTTCGCACAAAACTATAAGATTCAGAAATTATGCAGTTACTTTAATAAATAACTTGAATATTTACAAAATCAAATAGTCTTTATTTCATTTATTTATTGAAGTAACTGCATTATTTCTGAACTTTTATATTCTGTATTAAGGCCTTTGAATTTTGTAAGAAATGTTTGTTCGAGTCCTGATCCAGATACGTCATGATGATGATGAAAGAGCAACGCGGTTGTATTCAGTGTGATAAATAGCATTATTATTGAACAAGCTTAGTTTGAGGTCTCAGTTTTAGTTTGATTATTGAGGTCTCAGTTTTAACTAGAACGCTCGGCATTTAGTCTGTATGTAGGTTACATACACGATTACGGCCAAACACCTTGACCGATTATCATTAAATTTTGCATAGATGTTCCTTTTGTTCCTAGGCCGAACAATATATGTATAAGGGTTTTACAAAAAAATATCAGGCTTGAGAAAATATCAGAAACTTGAATATTGTGATATTAATAAGTGACATTAATTGTGATAAAATATTGTGATGAATAAGTGGGAATTTTTATCCAATCAGGTAAAGCATTAATAACTCTGAAGACTTTCAATCGAAAAAATTTGGAAAACATCTTTCAAGCTAAGGGTGGATTTTTTATTAATGGATAATTTTTATGTTTGAAGGTAAATACTAAGAGCTGCTGAAAATGGTAGTAACTTTTTATTAGCTATCTCTAATGGGTAATTAATAGGGGTTGTCAAAAATTATGAACTTAAAAAATATTGTTTTTTGCAGTTTTCATCAACTAAGCAACGAAAATTGAGTCGAAAGGGTTCTTTAACTTGTATAGAAAATAATATCATTCATTTTTGAGCGAGGAGTGTTGGGCGATTGAGGTCTACTGTTCACATAACTACTATAATCACTATAGTAATCCCTAAAATCTACTCATGCACAAAAAGTCTGCCTCCTGTGACGATATAGAATTGGAAAACTTATGTAAATAAAAGTGATTTTATTGTCGTTGTTGTTGTTGAACAGGTAACAGCTGAAAGCACAATAATGCAACAACAGATGGAAGAGTTGGGCGAGGAGACGGGGCTAGTGTGTGTGATCTGTCGCGAAGGCTACAAGTTCCAGCCGACGAAAGTGCTCGGCATCTACACATTTACAAAGCGCTGTAACGTTGATGAGTTCGAGCCCAAAACTCGTAAAACTGTTGGCTACAGTACTGTCACTCACTTCAATGTTGTGCACATTGATTGTCACATGTCAGCTGTCAGGTAAACAGCCGTTTGGCAATTTTTAGAAGGGATTTTTCTCTGTGAAATAGTTTTAAGTACGGTATTTATTAGTACTTCTAAATAAATGAATAAAATTCATTGCAGCAAATCCTGAGGTATTTTACAAATAGTCATATTTTAACATAATATTTATTTCCTCAGTATTTTAGTGCACATATTTTTCTGATGCCCACATGAATCTGAGACTTTTGCGTTCGTAATAAGGGGAATTAAAACACGAAATATGCTAGTCTGAACAGGAATCGAACCCGTGACATCACGAGTAGCTCTTAGTAAGAACATTATCAGTCAGATCATTTAACATCATTACATCATTTCATATTTGTCACAGTTTTTGTTATTTGAACAACATTCATGATAATGTTGGTGAATAAAAAAATTGAAATGAATTGATTTTTTGAAATAAATAAAGCGGATGGAATGTCCACAATATTTGACAAGCTCAAAAATTCCTCAAATTCATACTAAAGGTTACTCAACAAAAAAGGTTGAAGTTCAAGCTTGAAATCGGTTTTGTCAGATATCTTTAGGGTGTTTTAATGTGTGGGCTCTTTTGTAAGCTATGAATACTTCGAAACGAAGTAAAAACTAATATTATCAGAATTTGTAACTACTTCAAAATTTTATGAAAGTTTTTATTCTTCTAAATTCATAATATTCTCCTCGTCCGTCTGGCTACTATCCCAATTTTTTTTTGGTAGTGTCAGCCCTCCTAGTAGTACGGCGCCAGGCCGTAAAAGTTTCTCTAATTTGAAAAACTGAACGTGTAGATTTACTTGCCAAATAAGGATTTATAAACCAGTACTTAAGTGTAAACGGGGACGTAGAAAAACGTTTCTATACGGTTATGAAAAATAGTGCTGTCAACTCAGAACTTGTCCAATGGCAAAAGAGAGATTCGGCAAAATAACGGTAAACAACGGACACTACGTAACTGGCTGCTCTAAATGCAAGATGCTATAGAAAAAGCTAAGACATGGAGTAGTGCTCAAGTTAGCCTTAACGTTGACATAGTTTTACCCGAATTGTCTAAGTAGTCATAAGATATAAAAATAAATTTTATTGTTCTTGTTTTGCAGGCTGGCTAGAGCCAGAGATGAATGGGAGTCAGCCGCCTTGCAGAATGCCAACACCAAGTGCAATGGTTTACTACCGCTGTGGGGACCCCAAGTGCCAGAGTCAGCATTTGCGTCATGCCTAGCTAGACACAACACTTACCTTCAAGAATGTACCGGTCACAGGTTGGAATTATTGATATTATTTACTAAACTAGTTGAACAAAAATGGTGAATCTAAATTTTTGTCCCTTTCTATCATACAAGTCATAGTATTACGGTGGTAATGTTGATTACGAAAGTAATGATAATGCTATTACGAAAATAATGATAATTATTCAGTTACATTAACGAGATATTTCGGCTGTCACGGCTTTCTGGTTGTGCTCTACAGCTGTAGTTTAGTTGGTTAGGTGGCACCTTCCCATGGAAGGGAGGGGGGTTAATTTTTTTCAGTTAGACGATTCAATTTAATAATATTTTTGAAGTTTTTCTGTTCATCAAGGATATTCTTATCAATTTTTAATTTTTTTGTAGATTTCGTATTCATTTGTTTTTTGCGATCATATGACGTTTTAACTAAGGACTGCGTAATTGTTCCATACGTTGAATGCATTTTGGGGAAAAAATATAATTTTGAAATGTTTTTAATGTATTTGAGTTAGTGCTAGGAATAATGAAAACAGTACACACATGTCAAAGAAATCCTCTGAAGAAATTCTGAAGGATACTTCAGGATTTTACTTCAAGGAAATTCTTAGGATACCGAACCACCGTACTACTGTACAATTTATACTAAATCATTTGTTGTAAGTGCTTGTCGGGCTTGGAACGCACTTCCTAATTCCATTAGGTGCATTGAGAGTCGAGCGGGCTTCACCTCGTCATTGAAGAGGTATCTTTTGGAGAGAATGACTGCATCTTTTCAACCATAGAGCACAAGCATGACAACCTTCATCTTTCATTTTGTAAATAATATCCCATCTGTATTGTTCAAAAAATATAAACAAAAACTCAATTTCAATTATGTTCAATCACTTCTATTTTTTTCAATTTGTGTATAAATTTTATTCTATTATTACTAATTATATAGTCTCGCAGATCGAAGTTATCAAGGTTAAGTTTGAATGGACGAATTTTTGTCCAGACTTCGCCCTTATTACGTAAGTACTTCACATAAAATCACATTGTTTGATAATAATAATAATAATAATAATAATAATATATATTTATTTCCATTTTTGTTTTACAACAATTCAGACACGTCAAAAATATACGAAAAGCTCAAAAGTTCAAAACTTTTTCTCATATATAATACTTTGTGTTGTTAATAATATGCTTTTCAATAATTCACAATTATATTTTGTAAATTTACGTAAATAAAGTAATTTTATCTTATCTCTCTCTCTCTCTCTCTCTCTCTCTCTCTCTCTCTCACCTCTCTCTCTCTCTCACCTTAATGCGCAATCTCTTAATTGTCACATTGATGAGCTCAGAGCAATTTTTCGTCTTCAAGACTTCAATATTATTGGAATTTCTGAATCTTTTCTGAAACCAAGTATCTCATCCAATCAAGTTTCACTGCCCGGTTACACCCTATTCCGAAATGACAGATTGAATAAAGCGTGTGGGGGTGTTGCAGTATATGTTCAGGACGGAATAAAGACTAAAATATTAACCACATCAGAACAAGAATATTCAGCCAGACCCGAGTTTATGTTACTAGAAATAGCTCTATCCAGTTCAGATAAATTACTTGTTGGTATTTGTTATCGCCCTCCAAAAATAGGTCATTTCACGGATTTTGAGAACGCTTTGCTTTCTTTTATGCCTAATTATAGCCGCATTCTAGTAATGGGAGACATGAATACCGATCTTAACATGACAAACCGTAATTTTGACTATCACCAACTAACTACAATATTTGAATGCCTTAACCTGACTATTGTGCCACTCGAACCAACTCACCATACAAACGAATCTGACACGTTAATAGACCTTCTAATAGTTAGCGATCCCGATGAGGTAGTATACTCAGGCCAGACCTCAGTCCCAGCTATTTCGGCACATGACTTGATTTACTGTGTACTTTCTTACAAACCACCAAAACCAGCACAAAAATTTATTACATTCAGGGACTTTAAACAATTTGATGAAGCTGCTTTTATCACCGATGTAGCTCGGACTCCATGGCATGAGATTGAGGATTTATCCTCAGTTGATGAAATGGTAGAGACTCTTGAAGACTGGATTTTAAAGATCTATGATAAGCATGCACCCACTGTGACAAGAAGAATTAGTAGTAAACGACGTGTACCTTGGATGACTAATGATATATTACAGTTGATGGGAAAAAGGGATTCAGCTCACAGAAAAGCTAAGAGAACAGGTGACCTAGATACTTTAAATGAATACCGACGTCTAAGAAATAAGGTTAAACAAGAGTTACGTAACTCGAAAATCAGGTACTTGAACTCATTCATGACAGACAATCGACAAAACTCTGCATCACTATGGCGTGGAATTAAAGAATTTGGTTTTGGTAAACAGAAATCAAACACCCCTATCGACCTACCACTAGATGACATAAATGAGCACTTCGTTTCACATTCAGCTCAACGTGATGAGACAGCCATCCAAAATCACATCCATGACCTGAACAATCAGTTTATTAACTCAAGTATTCCATTAGCTTCTCAATTTCATTTTCATCTTATCTCTGAACATGATGCTCTTAAAGCATTCCAACATATAAAAAGTAATGCAACTGGGGCAGACAAAATTCCTATCAAATTCATCAAGAAAATATTATTTGCAGTTTTACCTACCATCATTTCCATTTTTAATACATCTCTCCAAAGTGGAAGTTTCCCCAAAAATTGGAAGTGTGCTTTGGTTCGTCCATTAAACAAAGTTGCCTCTCCAAATAAAGTTGAAGACTTTAGGCCTATTAGCATTCTACCAGCACTATCCAAAGTTCTTGAAAGACTCGTCCATTCTCAGATAGTTGAGTTCCTTGAGAAGAACAGTAAGCTACATAACTTTCAGTCAGGGTTTAGAAAATCCCACTCAACTGAGACAGCACTATTGCGTGTCACTGAAGATATCAGGTTGGCTATGGATCAACGAAAATGTACTGTTCTGAGTCTATTTGATTTCTCTAAAGCATTTGACACTGTTGATCATAAGGTTTTACTCAATAAATTAGCTCTGCTTGGCTTCAGTCATGAAGCCCTAATATGGTTCCAATCTTATCTCATAGGTAGAAAACAATGTGTCACTAATGTTAATAACAAATCCCAATGGAAAAATGTAATACATGGTGTCCCACAAGGTTCTATTCTCGGTCCTCTTCTTTTCACCCTGTATGCTAATGATCTTTCCTCCATTATCAATTTTTCCAGTTTCCATACTTATGCAGATGACCTACAAATTTACTCCAGCTGTCCAAAATCAAAAATCAATGCAACTGTTGATAAGATGAATGAAGATATTAATAATATTATGAAATGGACCAGGAAAAATGGTCTTAAACTCAATCCTGTAAAAACGCAATCTATTATCATTGGTTATTCACGCTTGATAAATAGTATTGACTTGAACCTAACTCACAAAATCACAGTTGATGGCAATGTAATACCATACTGTAGTTCAGTTAAAAACTTGGGTATAACCATGAACTCAACTCTTGACTGGTCAGAGCAAGTTATTAGAACATGTAAGAAGGTTTTTTCAGCAATGCATCCCTTAAAGAAAATGCAAGATATTCTCCCTAGAAGTGTCCGATTGTTACTGGTTAAATCTCTCATCTTTCCACATTTCCTGTACTGTAATTCTGTAATGAATGACATGACAGTCATTCTGAATGATAGACTGCAGCGCAGTCAGAACTACTGTCTTCGGTACGTTTACTCTCTTCAATGGCATGATAGAATTACTCAATCCCACATTACAAGCTCAACTCTCAAACTCCCAGATCAGAGACTATTCAGAATAAACAAACTTGTCAGAGAAATCCTCAAATATGGCAAACCTAATTACTTTAAAAACGATTTCAAATTTGTTTCTGAAGGCAGACAGAATAATGTCTCTCATACAAGAACCGGGGATAATACGCTTAGGATACCGAACCACCGTACTACAATCTATACTAAATCATTTGTTGTAAGTGCTTGTCGGGCTTGGAACGCACTTCCTAATTCCATAAGGTGCATTGAGAGTCGAGCGGGCTTCACCTCATCATTGAAGAGGTATCTTTTGGAGGGAATGACTGCATCTTTTCAACCATAGAGCACATGCATGACAACCATCATCTTTCATTTTGTAAATAATATCCCATCTGTATTGTTCAGAAAATATTTAAAAAAAACACAATATCAATTATTTTTAATCACTTTTAACTTTTTCAATTTGTACTCAAATTTTATTCTATTATTACCAATTATATAGTCTCGCAGTTCGAAGTTATCAAGGTTAAGTTTGAATGGACGAATTTTTGTCCAGACTTCGCCCTTATTACGTAAATGCTTCACAAAAATGTTATTGTTAATATCCAAACTTTTTCTCATTTTCTTATTTATTGTGTTGTTAATAATATTCTTTTTAATCAGTCACAGTTATATTTTGTAAATTTACGTAAATAAAGTAATTTTATCTTATCTTATCTTATCTCTCTCTCTCTCTCTAAACGTAATTTTTCCTTACGTTTTCGAAATTTCTTATAATTTTGAAATGATTTTACTGTTTATAAATTATTGCCAAATAAAATACTTACTCCAAATCCACCTAGACAGTTATATCCTACTCGTGAAGTTGTATATTATTACATTTACAGATTGTAAACTTCAGCTCTCTGAATTCACACGCATTTGCGACTAACTGATATCAACAATAATTTTATTTTTCATTATAGAAGTGTTCTGCCAGTTAATTCCCAGAAATATCAAATACCATTACCATTATTAAACGAAATTGATTATTGCAGAAGACATTATTTGTTATAATGTAATTCCTAATTCATTGTTTTCAATATTTTGTTTTAGGGATATCAGCTATGCTTCAACCGTTCATGATTTGAAAATGCTTCTGTTGAGATTTTCGCATGAGAAAAGTTTCCATGATGATACAGGCGGTGGAGGCCCTCAGTCTAACATGCATATCATACCTTACCTGCTTCATATGGCGCTATACGTCATAAATTCGTAAGTTATCTAGTTATTATTATTCCGTGATACTGTTGATTTCTTGGACTTTTTAAAATATTTCATGATATTGCAGTCATTCTTATAAGAAAATAATGATAATTATTCAGTTAGATTAAAGCCGCGTCTCCACCAACCGAACATGGTCGGCGAACAGTGTTCGCTGGAATTATCTGATGTCGTCGAACATTGTTTGGTGTGGACGCCTTCTCGAACATTATGATCGGTGTGGTGGAGGTAGTGGCGGGAACCTGTTGTTGGTTGTCACTAATCGCTCACAAACCGAAAATTACAATTGATCTCACGAATATGTTCGGTGACCCATAATTATGTTTAATGTTTGTCCGTTTTTTGCATTCGCCAATAATGTTTGGAAGACATGATGTTCGGTTGGTGGAGACGCGGCTTAACAACGAGATCTTTCGGCTGTCACGCCATCTTCCTAGTTGTGCTCTGCAGTTGTAGTTTAGTGGATTAGGTGGCACCCTCCTATGGAAGAGAGGGAGTTTAATTTTTTTTAAATAGACATGATTAAATTTAATTATAAGAGAATATAATATTTGAAGTTTTTCTGTTCAAGGATATTTTTATTATCAGTTTTCTTTTTTGTAAATTTCATATTCTAAGGGGTCTAGAGCTTATGCTTTGTAGTGAAGTGGATGATTTTATTCAGAAAAGTTGGTACAATGCTACATTTAAAAAAGAACAATAAACACATTTACACAAACCAACAGCAACTTATATCAGAACGAAAAACTAATACTCCATTTAATATACAAAATAATATGTTCAGACTGTAATAAGTGCTATATAGGACAAACAGGAAGATGATATGACGATTTTTGTCATATTATTTTTATTTATCCTTGATTAAACGTTTTCAAATGAAGGTTACTTCATGGGACATTAGTACTTCTTGCCTGAGTGTTCTGTGTACATTGTTTGTAATTTCATGTAGTTTCTTTTTTTACAACGATACAAAGAACACATCCGAGCATTAGAAGTGTCAACTTATGCAGACCACCAATCTCAAGTAAACACAAAAACAAAGGATCAGAACTAGACACATTGGAACAAAATGAAATATACAAACATTGCTTATTGTATTATTTCCTATGAGTTTTGTGTATATAATTTACTTTATATAGTAAAATCATGAACAAACTAAATTATTAACGTTTTGTTGTAAATTCAACGAATTGCAGTCAGTTTTATATTGTGAATATATCATAAATGTACTCACATTCGGCTGAACGTTTTCGAGGTATTGAATCAGCTCATCGTCAAGGCCTCGAAAACGTTCGGCCGAATTAGAGTATATTTATTTTATATTCTCAATATAAAACTGACTGCAAGTCGTTAAATCTACAACAAAAAGTTAATATTAAAAACGCAGCTTGTTATGGAACAAGAAACTAAATTACTTACCAACTTCACTGCTCTTGAATTTGTTTTTTGTGTGGCTTGGAACAATAAATGCAATTTTCAGAAAACAATAATTTTCGGTTAACATAAATCAAAGAAAAGCTATAATTTATATATTTTATTCTCATCAACATTTCATCTTATGTATTTGAAATTTTGATTGTATATTTACATTGTATATTAAAAGATAATGACGATTTTTGTCATACTATTTTCATTTATCTTTGATTAAACGTTTTCAAATAAACGGTACATCATGGGGACATTAGTACTTCTTGTCGGAGGGTTCTGTGGTACATTGTTTGTAATTTCATGTAGTTTCTAAGTCAAATATGTTTGTAATTCCACAATTTTGGAGTGCAATGAAAGCTCAATTCTGTAAATGATCTTATATGAATATATCAAGCATTTTAAAATTCTTATTGATATTCTCTGTCTTATATTCGATTGTATAGTTAAGCCAACTTATTTTATTATCAACTGTTCAAACCATATCAATGGGTTTTAATGAAACCACAATGAATAATAAGACGAAATTGTCACAAACCACATTTATTAAAAATATTGAGAAACTAGTTTCGGTTGTTATACCATTATCAATCTCAATCAACGGTAATAACCGAAACTAGTTTCTCTTTGTTTTTTTTTGTTTTTTTTTAATAAATTTGGTTGTGACAATTTCGTCTTATTCATTATGGATACCTTCCACAATATCACCTTCGCCACTACAAAGGAAGTTTAATGAAAACATTCATTCGATGCCCCCAGCCCTGCTACATTATTGGTGGCTGGCCGTTCATTAAAAAAGCGTTGATTCAATTTTAGCAGCTGACAGCTCAACGAAGCCCAGCCCAGCACCACTGTCGGTGGCTGGTCGGCCTTAATATTATTATTCTGTCATTAAATTCTTCAGATGTTTGCGATTTACACGAATAAATGTACAATAAAATTTTTCTGTACAAATTCTTCAGATGTTTGCGATTTACACGAATAAATGTGCAATAAAATTTTTCAGTACAAGGTGTGGAACACGCGAAGAGAAGAACCTGTGCAGTTTTCTAGAAGTGACTGCGCCTGAAAAATGGCTGGAGTCGTGCTACGAGGCGGAAGGCGGCCTCTACTACGCCACACTGTCGCTGCTGTTGCACTCACCTACGCGTTGGGCGCGCACGCGCATCGGACACCTGCGTCGCCTTATTGTGCTTGCTCACATTCGCCACCTGCACCCCACCTACTCAGCTCAGATGAAGGTCACTGATCTCGCCCCCAAGAACTACTCCGTCTACAAGAGTAGTCTCGTCTTCTTTGCAATAGTTGATGCAATCTATCGCTACCATTTCAAGGTTATTATTCTATACTCTACTCATATGTATACTCTAATCATGTATATTACCTGAGAAACAAACTCCGTAAATTTATTTATGTGTTTTCATCCTTGAGCGGAATACTTACACCCAGTATAATAAAACAAGTCTATTTTGCCTACATCCAATCAATCTTACAGTATGGTATCATAGCATGGGGGGTGCATTTAAAACAACGTTAGCTTCTTTATCAATTGTACAGAAACTTATCATGAAAAGTGCCTTACGCAAACCGCTAACATATCCATCAGACTCTCTCTTCGAAGAATTTAATGTACTAAACATTCGACAATTATATATAAGAACTGTAACCTTGTACATCTTTAAACATAAATTAGCCCTATTTTCCAATATCCTTCACAATTATAACACCAGAACAGCTTCAAATATAGGCATCATCAACCCTAGACTTACAAGAACTTTCTCTTCCACTTCCACTTCCACTCACTATAAAATGCATTTTCTTTTCAATAAACTACCCGAATATTTGAAAAATCCAACCATTATGAGAATAAGTCACTATAAAAAAATTGTCAACAGATGGGTTACTTCCCTAAACCTGGAGGAGCAGGAAGATATTCTAGTGTCTCAATACTCTAACTGAGGAACGAACCTAATTTGTGCCTTATTTTATATACAAGTATATGAAATTAATAGGTGTGTGAGTGTGAATGGTGTGTTTGTGAGTGTGTGGGTATAAGTGTGTTTTTTTCTCCTTTACAGTTTTAAATATACAAACTTTACAGTTATTGACTCGGTAACCATCGGGCATGTTCATCGGTCTCACCGTGCTTTACACTTCTTTTCCTTTTGTAGGATATTTCTTTTAACAAGTTCCTCTCTCTTGATTAAGTTTTATTTTTTATATTATTTATCCTTCTTCTCATAAACTATATCAACAAACTAACTTATCATATTATTTAGCAATGTATTTTGTAGCTTTTAACATTGTAAGCTAGTTTGTAATAAAGCTATTATACAACTCGCTCCTCTCTCACAGGCATGTGCCCATAAGAGGAGCCTCCAATATATTGTATTTTCCAATTGTAATTATTGTTGTTATATCTGATCAGAAAATTCCTCGAATAATTTGAGAAGAAAAAATTATGAAAAAAAGAGAAAGAAAGAAAAATAATAATCGTGCAAGTAAATACTATAAAGAAAATAGTTAATATCCATAACTGTAAAATAATTACAGATCAAGATAGATAGAGTCCAATGACCCCCTTTCAAAGGGGTATAAGGACTTGTCAAAAAGTTGAAACTTATTCCTAAGTTATCTTTAAATCGAAATAACACCGAGCAATTAATTCCAAGTTCTTTTATTGCTCAACAACATTATATCAAACGATATTCTGCTGTTCTCTGCTGTAAAATCACTTCCTGGTGGTTCGAAACCCTCCTAAAACTGTAGGTCCAACTCATCAATCATCATCATCATCATCATCCAATTCATTACGCACGCACAGGTCTCAGACCCATGTGGGCTTCATCCTCCAAAAAAAGAAGATATTTCACTACGATTATAAAAAGATCAGTCGAATCATACCTCTCTAGCTTGATTGTACCGGCTGCTAGAGCGATTTAAGAATATCCTATTTCCAATTTTGGGCGACTCTTTAGAATTATTTGTAATTTGAAAACAGATAGATGATTTGGAACCCACCTAAAACTTTAGGTCCAGCTCATCAATCACCATCATCCAATTCGTTACCCACGCACAGGTCTCAGACCTATGTGGGTTTCATCCTCCGAAAAAAGATGTATTAAAAGCCCAACATTATGTATTTTTTCCTCCAGTGACCCGAAAAAGTGCCTATTAAACAGCTGTAGTAGCTCCTAGAGTTTGTGAGAATTTCCGGCTCAAAATTATCAATTTAATTTCAATATTCTTGAAATATTTGTGTTATGTAGTGTTTTTCGGTTTTATCAACCATTCAAATTGATCATTTACTGTCGGACTACTTTTTTTAGTGGAAATATTTGATGGAAACAGAAATTTGAACACAACCTATGGACATAACCTAATTTGGAGTATTTATGTGACAAATTTGTAATTTGAACTGTTTTGGGCAAATGCCTGTAGTTTTTTACTTGATTGTAATAATTTCATCAAATAAATAAACTGTAGCATGCAAAATAGTCTATTCCTGCACCAGTGCGGAAAAGTAAATTCCAGTGCGCGATAATACTTTTCCGCACTCCAGATTTGCAACCTAACAACCCAAAATAGTGAACATGTAATACGCAGGTTCCCTTTTCTGCAATAAAAAATAGTTGGCTACTTTGCTTCAGCTACGAAATAGTCAGCTGTAGTTGTTGAACTCTATTTGATTCGAAGGTTATGTGAGGAATTGTCAGGCTATGTATGTCCTGTTTTGTTCTTTTTAAATTACTTTATACATTACTGTAGGAAAAATTGAATGTGTAATTCGAGCGCAAAGTATTGTTTCTGCACTCGAGAAACTCGCCTTCGGCTCGTGAAAAAACTGTTTCTCGGTGCAGAAATACCCCTCTTTTAGCTCTATTTACATAAATAGCTATTGTGAGTCTCGTCGCCCACTATGAGTAAACCAAATTTCATCACCATTTGAGGGAATGAAGAAAAAAGAGTGTTGGTTTAATTCTTTTAATGACCGCATTGGATATTTAAATTTGAAAGTTAGTGCGCCTGTGGGGAATGATAAGTTGCGAGTCGTGCCAGGTATCTGCTCTGTCTGATGAGTCACGAGCGCTTGGCCTGCCCTTGGAAGGGTGACCGCTTTGATTAGGCCAGCAAAAAAGACTGTATTTCTGCTGTTTGTCACTTCCCTGTGGTTCGGAACCCACCTAAAACCGTAGGTCGAATTCATCAATCAACATAATTTTACTCATCACCCACGCACAGGTCTCAAACCTGAGTGGGTTTCATCCTCCTAAAAAACGTAAACCAGTGTTTTGTCATTCAGCTATAAGAAGCTCCTTGAATTCTATCCTATTCACCTGTTTGCAGTATATTAGTTGTATGATATTGAAAAAGATTACAGTAGGTGAAAACATTGAAAACCGAAGAAAGATAATCATTTCACAACAATCAGTTGCTCTTGATAGATTCATCTATTGTCCATTTAGTATTTAAACTTTGAAATTGAAATTGCATTTTCAGAAGCTTGATAAAGTACCGTGAAAGAACATTAAAATAATATAGATTGTAATATATATATAATATAATTCCTTATGAATAAGAAAATTTGCAACTGTAGAAATGTCATTTTATTAAAAATATGCATTATTAATTGGCGTAATTAATTTCGAATGTTCTTTTAATGCTTGAAATCACAATGAAGGCGTTCGCTCTGCGGCCATTGACAACAGTACTAAATAGCTCCTATGAAATCGATAAATGCCATTATACTAAATTAGGTGAATATATTTCGCAATTTAATAATTTCACAATAATTACATTTCGCAATTTATCAGGAGAAAATCAAATTATAAGCAAGCAACTGAGTCTTCTCAAGTGTAATTTATGTTACACTGTTAATTTCAATTTATTTATTTGTATTTGTGGTATTTTGTCCATGCATATATTATGTTTTTTATGTGATCAATTAATTTATTTTTTACTTTTTCAGAAAGTAGCAGTGGCTTCTGAAGACCAGTGGACAACCGCTCTTGCTGATTACATAAGGCACAATGATGAAGCCCTTATGAAGGCTTCCGAAAAGCTTATGTCTTTCTACTCCAATGAACTACTGCCAAGTACTTCATTTGAAGAATTCTGTGATGTTACTGGTAAGTTATCAGATCTTGGAGAGTTTGGGCAAAATTACATGCACGATAATACTAGTGATAACCTGAACTAAATTCGAGATGCTATAGAGCAGGCAGAAGCATAGAGTGTTTAGGTTAGAATTAGCGCTATCGTTAATGTAGTTTTGCTCTAACTTTCTATTAATAATATTTATTTCTATTGAAATTTAAAACCCAGAATATAATGTATAAATTTTTATAGTGTTTTTTTTGTTTTTGTTTTTGCAAAATTGTATCAAAGAGTTCTCTTCCATTTTACTAATTGTATTTCTCTTGTATATAAAATGAATAAACTCCTCTGAGTATTGGACAAATATTCAGAGAAAAATTGAAATTAAAAAATTGAATACGTTATCTATCGTATTGGAATGCAAAATGTAGTTTTTATTTCATCTTATCTTTTCTCTAGCTGAATTCATTATTCCCTAGGTCATCTTGTTAGGTTTTTTTTTTTAGCTTCATTGACAACACATTTTTACCCCATTGGTCAGTATCATTGCCCTTTAAAACTTCTTGTACTAAACTTAACCCTAGTAAGAACTTGTTTTCTACATTTTCTCTCACAATATTATCGTCTCCAACCTTCTTGCAACCCACATCTCAAAAACTTGCATTTCAGTCCTTCCCTCCGCATTGTTCAATTCATATTAATATACTCCAACTTCAATATTATAATAATCGACAGATTAATTTTAAAATAAAAAGTTAAGAAATAATGTATGTCGTGGTTAGGCATGAATGAATTCTCTATTGAATAAATTTCAGAACTTTCTATTGAATCACCCAAAATTCTTTTCTTTCTTTTGTTCTAGTGTAACTTGAATTTGGGAATCTTACACACTAATTTCTGCATTATTTTCGGATTGTGATGAATTGAAAATAATTTCAAATTATTTAATTTTATGATGCGTATTATTTTCATAATACATTCTCAATATGAGTACATACTTTATTTATCTTTAATGGACTTTTTTGTAGAGTTAATCATGAGATGCTTGAGTATTTTAATGGCCTACTAGTTAATTAGTCAACATTCCAAAAAATCGTTTTCAAATTGCTGAAGGCAATCAATAACTGAATGTTATCAATTTTTGAAATGCTCAAATAGTTTTTGGTATAATATTTGGGTTTTTTTCAAGAAAATTATTTATATCATTATTTTATTTTATTTATTTAGGCTACTGTAGTTTGAAATAGTTTGAATGGATTACGAGATTGTTGCCCAAGTACGAATAGTATCATGTTTGCTGCAAAGGCATAAAGATGCAGCAATTTGATACTTATATAACCATAGAATTGTATTTTCAAAAATACAATATTGTTATAAATGGATGTTTGAGAAACCGGAGGTTAGTTTCCAGTAGTTCACTAGACATTTGAAGCTATGTTGCATGTCACAATATCTACTCAAATATGTTATTTTATTTTGATTTCAGAGTTATTCGACGAAATACCCAGCCCTTCCACCTTCATATCTGAAGTTTTGATGTTGATTGCTTGAGTTTGCTTCTAAATTTTCCCATTATATTATTACCTACAGGGTGAATGTTTGAAATTTATGCTGAAACTAATTTTTGTTATTGTATCCTAACTTGAACTATTGATGTGAAGAATATTTAATCTAATTGGCTTTCAAGAATTTTTGTTGTAATTTGGTTTCAAAGATTTAATAAAGAATATTGTCACTGCTTCAAATAATTGTTTACATTTCTTTGTCCTGAGTAATATTCTTCTTCTTCTTCTTCTTCTTCTTCTTCTTCTTTCAGTGCATAAATATTACTGTATGTTAGCGATAACATTTTCCATCTCTCCTCTATTCCTTGCGGTATGTATCAATGACTGAACGTCGTGTAGCCCTGTTCTCTGTCTGATGTTGCGCAGCCAGGATAATTCTTTCCTTCCAATCCCTCTTTTCCCTCGAACATCAGATGTAGGAACTCATATTTCTTGTTCCGCATGATGTGACCCAGATACGCCGTTTTCCTCTTCCTGATCAATTCATACAGTTCACGCCGTTTGTTGACACGTCTTAAAATTTCTTTATATTATAATTATTTTTATGTTTTACTCCCAAAGTCGAAAATCAATAGGAATTCTACTTGAACTTAAAGGAAGATATATACCAAGTTTCTAGAGTAATCCTTTCAAGGGCTAGAGCACGGACAGACACCACAATAATTGTGGTGTCTGTCTGTCCGTGCTCTAGCCGTTGAAAGGATGACTCTAGGCTATTGACACTATTTAATTGAAATTATTTCAATAAGTCCCTGTCGTGTCATTAATGCAGAATTACTAAGGGAAACGCACAGAAGCATGTGCCTCCACCCCCCTACCCCGTAACAGATTAAGCGTACATTAGGTAGGTTTATTACAAGGATAGTTCAACATGTTCAAATTTTGAAATGTTTAAGGTTAGTTGGCAATTAATTCCTAAATAGCTGCACAGGTTTTATTTCACAATAATTTAGAAACTGAACTAGTATTGGGGCACAGGGGCATGTGACCTCCCCTCCAGGGGTATGTATAATAAAGGCCAAAACCTTTAAATTTTTGTTCCTGTAGATCAGAGTAGAGAAACAGTTCAACATATTTTATAAAAGTACCGCGTGCAATCTAAACATATAATAAGAGAGAGTAGGGGTGTGTGTGCGTGTTTTTGTCTTTCGCAAAAACGGCGATTTCGTACAGTAAATTTGGCACATAGCTTCCTTTAAACTCGATTCAGTGCACCTCGAAGCCCGATTTTTTATTTTCCCTTCAGTCCTTTCAAAATAAATGTTCAAATTTCACTTACTACTGTTACTGTTTATTACTGTTTTGATAAATGCAGGGATCTCATAGAACAGATGATACTAAAAAGGTTCAAGTCACAAGCCAAAGCAGCGCATATGTTATGTATCAATATTGCAGCTCCTAATTCTCTTTTTGGAATTGTATTGGTATTGGCAGTTGAACTACATTTTTTTTAATTATTCATTATCTATTAAAATAAATAAAAAAGACGCCGAAATTTTACGAGCACATAAAACGCTTTCCAGTAACCAGCCAGATACACTAGATGCAACAGAAAATATCAAGCAAATAGAAGGACATTGGAAATCCGCCAAGACATGGAAAAATCGGGCATTGAAGTGGCCGACGTCGCAGACCGAACCAGCTACAGTACAAAAATCAGCAAGTGGGAAATAGAGTCGGAGAGAAACTATAGGAAGAAGACGGGAGCCAAGTGGACAGAAGAACGAAGAGCCATAATGAGAGAAAAATTGAAGGCTGCCTGGCAGAGAAGGAAATGCACATCTTCTGAGTGAGCTTTGCGTGATCAGTTCTCTGGTCTTTTTCACATTTATAATAATTATTATTGTTATTATTTTCTCTGTCTTGTAACCCAAGAACAGATGATTTTATTTAAACACAAAAATAAATTACAATAAGTGAAAAATATATTCAATACTACATTTTGCTAATCAATTGAAGCTTAACACTATAAAAACTATGTGAAACGATGCGAATGTAAGTCAAGCAGTCAAAATAAGAATTACTCCGATCTAAATTTAACATAAACATAGAATTTAACGTATATTATAAGATAACGAAACATAAATATGAAAAGAAGGTCAATTATTTACAAAACAAATAATAATAATAAAGATTTAAAAAATACATAATATATTATTAAGAATGGACGAAAATATACTCACTAAACAAATATTCAAAAAAAAGAAAAACAAAATGTAACTGGTTCAAAGAAGTTCAACTTGATTGTAATGAATTGAATATTCAAGAGAATACAATCAAGGCACCGTACATTTAAGAAATACTGATATACTGTAGTATCAGAGAAGAAAGACAACATCGGAGAGGATGACGGAGTACTGGAAGAAGCGGAAAGAAGCATCCATGAAGGAATAATTGATTATTCAAAGTGGGTGATTCGAAAAAAGGATTAAATATTTATTTATTTATTTATTTGATGAAATTATTACAATCAGTAAAAAAACTACAGGCATTTGCCCAAAACAGTTCAAATTACAAATTTGTCACATAAATAATCCAAATTAGGTTATGTCCATAGGTTGTAATAATTCCTCACTTCTTGAAATAATCAATGTTAATTAAGAAACATTTTATAATTTTTTTGATATTCAAGATGTTCATTTCTCTTCTGTTAGTTGGCAGTAGGCTATATTAAAAAATTTACAGCCTGTATACAACACAAATTTCTGTCCAAAGGATGTATTTCTTCTCTCAACATCAGTGGCGTACCGATAATGGAGCGAGTGGAGCAGTCGCTCCAGGGCGCAAGGCTCTGAGGGGCGCACCGTTCTTGAGAGAAAATTACCTTTTACTTACAAAAAAATGTATTACTATAATGAAGGCCAAAAGGGTGAAATGCAACACAATTTAAAAAACCGTATGTAAACATCGCTGCGCATGACTAAAAGGAAAATTCATGTCAAATTTAAAATAAATCGGTTCATTCGTTCAGCCGTAAATGCGTTACAACCAGACAGAATGCAAAACGGTCGAGTCAAAAATAGCATATAGTCGAAAGTAGCAAAGCCAAAACAATTTAAATTGGGTGGCAAAAGGTATAACAAATTCAAGTAATTGAATGAATACTTTGAATTTATTCTGAAAAAATAAATCCACAAGAAGTTCAATGGTTTTTATATTAAGAACAGGACTGAAATACTTCACTTTTGAAACCTATTTCCAAAATATAAAAAAAAATTCATAAGGATGACTTGCAAAATGCGAAAAAATAACTGCAAATAAATTTATAGAAAAGTGAAAAAATCCAAAACAAGCTGTTTGTAAATTGATAAAAGCAGAATCTGGCCTGGCGAAAAATCATTCCTTGGAGTTTCGCATCTCTAACAAATTACGGCATAGTTAGAGGCGGAAAAAAAAGCCGCTGGTTCATTAAATGACCACTATATTAATATCAGCCCAATCGGGTGGTTGAGTGAAGACTGATTTTTTTTGTGGTGAGGGGGGGGCATCGTTAGACACTTCCGCTCCAGGGCGCTTAAAACCTCGGTACGCCACTGCTCAACATAAAACACATGTTTAATTTAAAAATACCGTTGCAAAGCTATTTGTTTTTTTGAAAATTAAATTTATTTAATCCCATCTAACTGCTAAACTGTTTTTAAATTTCAAAAAGGTGTATAACTTAGTTGGCAATTCTAAAAAATTTAGGTAGGGAAATAGTAGATTTCGTTTTTAAAAAGCAAGCCTAGATTAGTCAGTCTTTTGATAAATATAATAAAAAAATTAATTAGCCTACTATAATGATTTCCAGGTGCCTGGTTATTAGCATTATTTGATTCTATACCCCAGGCTCGGCGGTAAGCGAATACTAATTAGCCCCCTCAGAAATGTTTTCCTAGAGCCGTAATAGATTATACTTAAAACCTTGTTAGATAAATAATTGTTTCCAGTTTTCAACGTAGGCTATTGGAGTGAGATAGACTGATAAAGAAAAATTTCCATATTACGTAACAGAAATTCACAATACCGGTACGGTACCTCAACCTGCTGTAACTCGAGATAGTAGTCTGAAGCCTTATCAATGTTATTACTCTTGCCAACAAATATTGTACAACTCAGTATAGATAGCTGGCCGGTTTCTTATTGGAATTTAATAACTCTTGGGAAAATTCAATGATAGGCCATATGGATTGTGTGAGTAATATTAACACTTTTATGGAACAAAGTAGAAATAGAAATTCATTTATTGACATAATAACACTTTACAATGCATAGTCAACGTCAAGGCGATAATAAATAATCTAGTAAGTGCTGTACACAGAAATTAACATCATATTAGTCAACCTATTAATCAATTGATTTTTTATTTTTATAATATGGGTACAAGATTTACTACTTACTAGACTTACAAATATCTTACAAATGAATAGAAGAATGAAAGCTGGGTCAATTAAGTCCGAGGGCAAGTGTTACAAAATAGGGCTTCCGTGGGCCCTTTGAGTATGCATGTGTCGGAGTGTTGTCAATCTCTTCCTTATGGCATAGAATAGGGATAAATCAAGATGGTTCGTCTATGGTTATGGCTAGCTGAATAAGAATAATCTAATATTAAACACTGACACTGTATTTCACTTTTATATAATGTTTTTGGAGATGCTTGAGGAATGCATTTCACACTCCAAACAAAGCACGATCCCCCTGGCGGCAGGCTGACGAAGCTTCTTTTGAGAAGTGAAATGCATTCCTCAAGTATCTCCAATATACCGGTATGTAAAACATTATATAAAAGTGAAATACAGTGTCAGCTGTTTTAATATTAAGTTGTTCATTAAGTATTTCGTCATGGAAAACATCACAGATGAATAAGAATGTCGATGGGGAGTTCAACTCGTGCTCATTCGCTTCAAAAACCAAGATGGTGGCCAAAATTTGCAGAGCTTCACTATATCGACTGTAATCGTTCAAGATATCGAATTAGGTTTCTACTAAAATGTTTCTTACAACATTCTTTGTTTAAACATTGTTTCTGACAACCTTTGTCAGAAACAATTTTTTCCAAAGCGCATATTTCATGAGTTTTAAATAGAGTAAAATAAAGTAGAGTAATATTTAGTAAAGAAAAATTAATAACTACAACAATTACCATATTGCAATCGATACCGCGAAATTTAGCAAATTTTTTTTTTTTACGGCTGCCATCTGGTTTTATTGATGGTGACAACGTTTTTTGGGCTTATCACCATACATATTCTTATTATGTTAGTGATAGCGAAGAGATTGGCACCATATTCTTATGTCTGTATCACAAAGGAGCAACAGGAAAAGTCGTTTTCAATTTTAGATCTGCGGCGTATGTGCGGTAAAAGGGGTGCCGCGCCCCTTGTAAGCCCTTCTTCCGGTTATGCTCCAGCCAACATTAATAATAAATAAATAAATTTATTGAACCAATCAATGAATACAATGCATTTGTATATAAAATCACAAAAGAACTTCAAATAAAACAATATTAACTCTCTTAACAATAACATATAAGCCATAAATAACAGATTGAAATATGAAAATGTTTGTTTGTAATCCAAAATTACAATTTAAATGGTTCATCCCTCTGTAAGAAGCGCTTGTGTTGAGGGATGAGTCTTTTCAAAATAAATTTAATCCGTTCTGGACTTTATGGACGTTATAAACAAAACAAAAAAATAAATATTTCTAATGATCTACATTCTACATAACATGACTTGAGAATAACAACATAATTTGAGAGTAACATAAAACAATGGACCTACAGACTTACAACTCACATCAATTCAAAGCTCGAGAATAGATATAAAACATTTACATTCGCCATTCTCGTGGTTCTCTCAGATAAAAAAAAGTTATAGGGAAAAAACAAACATTTGAAGCCAAAACAAATTATAAACTTAAAAAACACTTTTAAGTGGAAATTAACTCACGTTATGGCGTGACGGCCGTTTCACTCTGTTGTCTAGAGCATCGTCAGACGACCCACATTACACTCAGTACGGTGTGTACTGTGGGTCGTCTGACAATGCTTTAGACAACAGAGTGTAACGGCCGTCACGCCATAACATGAGTTAACATAACATGAGTTTTTTGAAGTTTATATTACATATTAGTGGAAACAAGATGGATCATCAACATCACAAAACAAATTAAGTTTTCGTTTTTGAAATTTTATAGCTCATGAAATATGAGTTTTGGAAAAAATTATTGGTTCTGACAAAGGTTATAGAGAATGTTGTAAGAAACATTTTAGTAAAAAACCAATTCGATATCTTGAACGATTACCGAGTTGCAGTCGATATAGTGAAACACTGCAAATTTTAGCCGCCATCTTGTTTTTTAGGCGAATGAGCACGAGTTGACTTATAACCATCGACATTCTTATTCAGCTATAGTCATAATTCCCGCACTTGTATACTCAAAGAGCCCACGGCATTACACTTGTCCCCGGATTAAATAATAGAAGATATTAAAATGTGTTCATTCCAGTATAATAGGCCTATCAGGTATCACCTATTACTCATAGCTCATACAATAATTAACAGTAGGCTTACAGGTACTCAAAAAATTCAATATATAATACCGGTAATGGTTTTATTGAAAAGTTTGCCAATACGGTGATTGAATTGGTAGTCTATCGCAGGGGTGCCCAACCTTTTTTAATCAAGGGCCACATTGTCAACAGTCAAAAGAAAGGCGGGTCGGGCCGGCGGTGTACCGTGGGGGGGGGGGTCTGGGATAACCCCCCCCCCTCCAGGAAAGCGGGGCTAATATATCAAATATATATAAAAATGATTGTAATTAACCACACAAGTATAAAAATATACAAAGTTAGTCTTTCATTTTACAAAGTTATTAATCAAAGTATCAAGTTTTTATGTAGGCTAACCTTAGCTTCAGTGAGATGTTTGAAACTGCTTTGCACTTGTCCTTAAAATGACTTTCCACTTAGGCTCAAACTTGGTTGTACCAATCATTAATAACGATTTTAGTGTTCATCTGTGAGGAAAACCGGAATTTTGATTTAATGTTATTCATTTTTGAAAATGTTTGTTTGCAAACATAGGTCGAACCAAACACTGAGAACATGGTATGAGCAAGCATTTTTAAGTTTTTGAAATCTTCATTGGGCAAAGCGCTGTAGAATGGCAACAGATCTCTATTTTTGTAACATTTCTCAAAGTGGTCATTGTGCATTTCATTTGTTGTTAGGTCAATAATTTCGAGTTGAAGGGTTGAGGGCACAGAATCAATATCGCATTTGAAAGGATTTTGAAACATGTTGATTTTATCAAATTCTTCAAATCTTTCATTGAACTGGTGGCTCAGTTGGCTCACTACCTCAACAGCAAACTCAGAAGGGAACGACAGACTAGCTTCAGATAAAAATAGCTTACATCTTTCAAAGTGATCTAAATTGTTTTTAGTCAGCAGCTTTTCAAAGAGAGCAAGTTATTTTCCTAAAAGATCTCACCTGATGGTAGGCATCATGAACAAGGGAGTTAGATCTCTGCAGTTTCAAGTTAAAACAATTTAAATGCTCTATGATGTCAACCAAGAATGCTAACTTCCACAACGTACCACACTGGAAAATGTATCAGAAAGTTCTGGCATTTGATGACCTTGGTCATTCATGAAAATATCTAACTCTACACGAAGTTCAAAAAACCTTTGTAACACTTTACCCCTACTGAGTCACCAGACTTTGCAATGATAGGGAACATCCGAATAAGTACTGTCAATTTCTGCCAAAAGTACCTTGAATGCTTGAACTTGCAGTGTTTTTGGGAGTGTGAACGTATGTAGTTTACTGTTTTAACAACGACTGCCATCACATCAGATATTTTCAAGTTTTTTTCCACACAAAGCCTGCTGATGTATAATATGGTGCAGAATTACTGGTTTCTCTGCACCAGCATCTTCCACTGCTTTACAGACATTTCCAACAACGCATGTTTTGGTGCCACACATATTCTCACCACCATCTGTAGTAATTCCTTTTAATTTTGTAAAGTCTAGTCCCAGACCAAAAATGGTTTCCTTAACTTTAGAAAATAATTCTATACCAGTTTCAGTAGTTTCCATTGAATGAACTCCAGCTAGTTCTTTGGTAATCTGAAATTCACTATTTACTCCCCTAATAAACAGTAGAACCTGGGCTGCATCAGACGTATCTCTGGAGTCAACCAAAGCAATTGAAAAACATTCAAAATTTTCACAAGCTTTAATTGGCGATTGTCGTCTATGCCAAGATCTTCGGTTTGACGAGTCGTTATGAGACAAACTGATAGAGCCTACCAAAGAAAGTTTGTCAGGAAATATGAGCAATTTTGTAACTTGCTCAGACTACAGATTCATTTTCATCACTACGTGTGGTAAATATGTTTCTCTGTAATGTCAAGGATGCCTTCATGGCATTCTTTCTATTCTATGCTTACCAGAGAGCTGAGCATATTTACTTTGTCCGTGTTTGGTTTCAAAGTGTCTTCTGACATTGCACTCCTTTAACACCATAGCGGAATTAATGAAACAAAACTTGCATAATTTAGAGAGAGAGAAAGAGAAAGAGCGAGAAAGAAAAATAGTGAGAAAAAGACAATGAAACTGTCAACAATAAGTTGTGTCAGTAGTTAAAAATAAATCCCATTCTCCAATGTTGGCTGGGCAAAATCAGCTGGGCTGTTCGGCTATAGGAAATTGAAAAATTTTAAATTCTCTGAATGCTTGTAAATTCTTAGTTTTTATGGCAACACGGCGGGCCACATAAAATCGGCTCGCGGGCCGTAAGTTGGGCACCCCTGGTCTATCGTATAAATAACTCAGGCTTCATTTTTTTCACTTCTGTTGAAGTTACACACATTAGGCTATATTTGTGTTTCTTACATTGGTTTGGATAAACTGCAGTATTTCAATCAATATATTGTAGCAACAACAACTGGAATGCGAACCACCGATTTGACGTCATGTAGAATATTTTCCATAAACTGATAATTCTGTATTTATTTGAAAATTTGTTTGTTTTTACTTGGCTTCATTTTCATTATCATTAATTCAATTTTTCACTCCAGGATGATGATTTAGAAAAACAATATCAGCCCAGCAGATGGTGCAAAAGATGTCCACCGGATGAAGTAGTTCCTTTGCACGTAAAATTTGCAACTGCAGGTGAGTGGAATATTTTTCTCTAAATTTGCTTCATCGCCTATCTCTTTGAAAATTTTTCTTATAATACAGATGAGTGATCATTAAGTCGCGCACATCAGAAGGTAATTGAATAGTAAAAATAGGTAAACCAAATATATTCACAAACATTAACTAGTACAATATACACAAATAACTTGAATTTTTACAATAAATGTTCAAAATGGCTACCTCCCTCAGAATTTAATGCATGGATTTCATGCTTGATTTTCTGCTCTTGAGAAAACGACTAGTTAACAAAACAGTAAACCAAACAATACTACAGACTTGATATAGCCAGTATCCATTTCAATAGTGGCTAGTTGTCGGTACTAGATGGGATGCTATCTTTCAGAAGCCACCATACTTAATTAAACGAAACTAATATTTACATAAACATCTATTTATTACAAGTGCGCGAGTTAATTATCATTCATTATAAGCTAATTGGTTTTCTGTTTCACACTTGATAAAAGAAGTATAATGTACAGTGTACCCACAGCCCACAGTACAGTTATAACATGCAAAGAAGCACCTAATCTAAATTTAAAATGAATTGAGCATGCAGCAAAAAACGTTGAACATATTTTTCATAAAACGGTTATTGATTTTAGTTAGTAATAATGCAATTATTTGAAGGATTTATCAAATGTTTTGGCCAAATGAGTCCCATAAACTGGAAAAAGTATTGCGCCATCTAGCATCAGAATGAGCCACCACATTTACCTTTTCACTATTGAAAATTTCATCTTTGTAACTTTCTAACAACTGTTTCCCAAAATGATTAACTTTTGAAATGTTTCTAATTGCATCAGATTCCATAATGCAGCCGCATCCTCATTGGTTGAGTGCTATGTTAGCATGCGGTTTGATTCCGTCTCAGGTGACTTTTTTCTTCTTTACAAATCTGAATTTTAAGGAATATTTTTTTATTTTTTTAAAGGAAAATTGAATTGAAGTGATTTTATTTCCTATAATTTTTTTCCTCATCTGTCCTGACTTCTGTTTATAACAAAATAAATCTATACTTGAAGTAAAATTCAAATAAATAAATCGAATACATTTAGTTACTGATTTGAAATTTAAAATTAAGTTTCACTTAAATTGCTAAAAATAATTAAAAAATAAAATAATTGAGAAAATAAAAAATTGATTAAAATTATTAAATCATTAATAGATTAAAATGTACTGTGTAATAACATAACATAAAGCTAATTAAATTAAAATTAAAATGCACTTTAATTGATAAAATTGGAGAATCCAATAAATTCAATTTTAAATTCAGCCCATTTTCCAATTATTTTGTATTAAGCATGGTTTTTCAGAAAAGATTTTTCTCCATTTTTCATCTATTACAGTGAAATTCTTATAATCTGGACTAATAATTTATTTACTAAATAAAGTCTACTGAAACAGAAACACAAAGAAACACACTAATTATAAAAACAAAGCTTACAAAACATGTCATACAAAAAATAATAAACTAGTAGTTCTGTGAACAGTGTAGACCTCACTTGCTCAACACTCACACATAAGGGGATGACATTTTCAAAAAAAGTTGAGCGTTTTCAACTCGATTTTAATTCCTTAATCTTTTATTGAGGACAGAAACTGTAAAAATCAATATTTGAAAAGAGCAAAGTTTATGACGCCACCTAGAAATCACCCCTCGTTTGAGAGACAGTGACAAAAATGAAGGGTTCTCATGCATTTTTAGCAGCTTTTAATATCAATAAATCTCCAATAATAAAAAACAGAATTTATTCATCAAATAAATGATGAATTTATTTATTTACTTTTTCTCATCCATCTTCCATTCCCAATTTCACCAACTAAAATTTTGTTGTTTTTTCACCTGTGATGATCAACATAATATCACTATCATCATTATACTATCTGGTTTTTCTTTGCAGCTATATGTTATATTTTTCTATCATAATATTGTCTGACCTAAAAATATTTTGGAACATTGAAACACAAAAAATTTAATAACATGTGGAGACGGTGACCGAGAGATAGGCAGTCCAAGACTATAAGGAATGTGTTGTGTAACACACTGCGTAGGACCAAGCACGCATGCACACACACACACACACGCGCGCGCGTGTGCGTGTAGTTACAATCTACTAAACTGGATTCTACTAAGCCTAGCTGGCCCGACGCGTGTTGCTGCGTTCTCATAAAAATTCTCCTTGATTTTATTATTCGTCACCTCCCGCTGAGGTTACATTTCAAATTAGGAAAGAAGTTAGTCCTAGGGCTCTTCCAGCCGATCATAGAGGCCTCCTTTATTTGTTTTATTAATCACCACCTCTTAATGAAGAAACATTCCAAATTTAAACCTATGACTATAAGGGTAGAAGCTAGGTTTTTGATTTTATCGCCACCTCCCGCTGAGGCTGCATATCAAATTTCTAGCTGCATTGGTTAACAGATGTCATCAACCTGGCATAATTACATTTCATAATACCCAGTCATATGTTTCCTACATATTGCAAGGCTCTGACTGTATGGTAGCCTACATGCAAAGTGTAAAGTCTTTTGCTGTTCAAAGACAGCGTAAATAACGCTGCTAAGGGGCCTGCCATATGATTAAAAACTGTTGACTTCTATCAGCTGTTCCTCTAAGCTGTTTGGCCGGCAAGTTCAGTAGGTTAGGTCTATAAAATAGATTAATTAATAATAATTATTAGCTCCCCTATTAAAATTTGAAAAAAATATATACATCGCTGGGCCTAGGAATAAAGAACATCCATATGAAAAATCATAGCAATTGGTCTAGGCGTTCGTCTGTAATCGTGAGACAGAGAGACAGAGGAAATGCCGATCGTCTTAAAGGGTAGACATCACTATCGTTCGGTCAATAATATTTATAAGTCAATTGAAACAAGAATGACATTTCATTATTATTAGAAAATCATCAAAGACTTGGCTGAGACCGTCAGTCAGGTTGATAACATACTTACAACTGCTGAACAATACCTTATCTAATCTACCCTTCCAACTAGACCAATCATCGGTGATAACACGTGATAGTTTTGAAATAGAATTGATATATTATGCAATTAGCTCTACTTAGGTAGAAATGCTGTTTTAAATTTCTTGATGTAATAATGTTTTTATTGTAAAAATATTTAAATAAAATTATTGTTCAAATAACTGATTACTGCATTTTCATTCATACGTGTGCAACCAAACCATGACTTCCTTTTCCCGACTATCCATAAAGTGACACATATTTTCAATTTTCCACTGTTACACATGGAACACTTATGTCTATTCTCTTCCCTAACAGATCTGAGATTTAGTGGATACCTACAACTACTAAATAACTTAGTCATGTATTTGTTAATTTATTTGCCTATAAAATTTATTACCGTTGACTATTGTCATTGTTATTGTTATTGTTGACGATTGTCTAGTTGTCTATTTTATTTCAGGTGTCATCTTAGTATCTAGATTGGAATTAATTATTCGTTTATTTTCTATTTTACTTCATCTTGTTCCAGCCTATTTGTTTTATTTAATTTTGAAATATTTTGAATAAATATAAAACGCTTATTTTCAGAAAGTAGTAATGCGAGGTCTACTGTGCCCTTTAAAAGTAATATAAGATATGGAACAAGAGAAGGTCAGACTTTTGATTATTTTGGAGATGGAACTTTGAAAAAAGGTATGATTTTGATTTCAGCAAGAACAATGGTTAAAATAACAATAATGAATCAAGTAGATAGCTTAACCAGGTTTTCAAGTCAAATATTTTATTTTGAAATTTTAACTATTTCCACATTTCTCTACAATATAAATAACAATAAAAGAAAAATTATGCATATTTGTTTCATACCGTAATAAAAGTCATTTCATGAATGAATTTTTATTTCTTCAGCCTGAAAAAGGCAGAAATAATGTTCTAGAAAGAACCATGAGTTTGAATGATGTAATCTGTTTTTTTTAATATTCTATTTTTCTGTCTAATATAATAGCCATTTCTGAAGAATTCATAGATAGATAATACATTTGTAATGAATATGTTTGATAACATAACTAATCTATGCTTAATTTTGAGACGCAAGTTCATAAGAAAATCATATATAGTTTGATCTATCTCTATCAGAACTTATTCCAATATATTGTAAGAAATGGTCAAATCAATCACCTATTATAGAATAGAATAGAAATAGGGTTTTTTTTCAATATAAAAACCTTAAGTAACCCTTTTATTAAGTTTAATGGTTTGATCGTTTAATACTGCAATTAACATATTCCTTCTAATCAAATACAGTATATAAGATTAAATAGAGTGCTGTATGAGAAAATAACAGAAGACGTACTAGACTAAAACTGTTAACAAGTAATGAAACGTAATTGTTGTTAGTAAAATCCATACTATTTTATGACTATAGAAGCAATCATGTGATTTTTTTATTTCTATGTTCCAGACTCTTCAATATTTGTGTACATACATGGAGGATATTGGCAAGATCTCACTAAAGAAGTATCTGCTTATTGTATTGTTCCTCTATATGAGGCAGGTGTGAAAGTAATTGTTCCTGATTATGACCTTGCTCCAAGTGGTGAGTCAAAAATTTAAATCTAATAAATTAATAATTTATAATTATTATAATCATGATATATATTATACTAGCTGGCCCGACGCGCGTTGCTGCGATCTCATAAAAAATTCTCCTTGATTTTATTATTCGTCACCTCCCACTGAGGTTACATGTCAAATTTCAACCTTCTAGTGAAATAGAATACAGTAATTTATTGATTGTTGGATAAATAATAATAATATCGAGTGACCTGCCTGGCTCAGGTCTGGTGTCGTTTTCAGGTTGCACCTGAATAAATTCAGGGGCTCTGACGTGACTAAACGACTGTTTTTAGGCAGACGAGACCGACAGGCTTAACGTGATTGTTGAATAATGAGCCTCAAGTACAAAATTATGATCAATGGTGTCAATTTTATTTATGTATGACATTCACCTCTCCTACTCTCCTCTTAAAATGTGTTATAAACTTGAAACTTTTACGACGCTGATTGCTTAAGTTTCCGTCATCCAGCACTCAATTCCCTCTCTCATCCATAGCGAAGTTTTGTAATGGTGAAGGGGGAAGGGAAGAGGAATTTCTTCTAGGGTGCTTTCACAGTGGAGCATGTAACTCTCTATGATAATCACTGTTGCAAAATTAAACATGCTTTGGAATGGTGTATGATAGATGATATCACCACCATTACACATCATGTATTTTATTTTTCGATGGTGATTATCATCATGTATTGGATGCTCCACTGTGCAAGCACCCTCACACAGACTCACTTACTTGTCCCATTGCTCTTTAATTCAAACCGTAAAACCTCTTCAAACGCAGTTCCCAGTCTCAGTACGTATCTTGAACTCGGTGTTATATTGTTTCTTTGTAATAATTGATTTTTAAGAATAGTTTATTTATCTATTAAAATGGTACAATGAATAAAGTATCTGCTCGCATTTAATCAATCTTAAACGTTTCAACTATTTCAGTTTCCTTGAGTATCATTGTACAAGAAATATTTGAGCTGGCAACTTTTATTCTGAAGATGGCTAAAGACGACGGAGTCAGGTAAATGTACTACTGATAAAACTTCCACCTAATGCCTAGTGGAATTAGTTGATTTCAATACCGATTTAAAAGAGCAGTGAAAAGTGCTCTTGATGTGATTCAAAGTGATTTGAAAGAAACTTTTTCTCTAAACATATTAAAAGTTAGTTCGAAGTTACTGACAATTGAACAAGCTGACAAATTTACTTAAACAGAATTTATTAATTTCGAATTTCTTTAATTGCTATCAGTTTATACTGAAGACTTCCGCAGTGGCGGATATTGACAACAGTATTTAATAGCTGATGGAAATCGATGAATGCTATTGTACAAAAATATCAGTCACCACCGGGAATCGAACCACGGACCTCCCAATTGCCGGTCGGGCGCCTTAACCACTAGACCATGGAGACCTTTCTGCACAGTAGCATTCATTTTTAACTTGGCCATATCGGCTCGTATCTCACAAGTTAGTTCGAACTATGGTCTCCATGGTCTAGTGGTTAAGGCGCCCGACCGGCAATTGGGAGGTCCGTGGTTCGATTCCCGGTGGTGACTGATATTTTTGTACAATAGCATTCATCGATTTCCATCAGCTATTAAATACTGTTGTCAATATCCGCCATTGCGGAAGTCTTCAGTATAAACTGATAGCAATTAAAGAAATTCGAAATTAATAAATTCTGTTTAACATATTAAAGTTGATAAGAAGATCAGGCTGGAATAATTTCGGCTTCATTAACAACAATATTGCATAATTATTTTTCTTAAATCGAGTTTTTAAAAATAATCCGAAGAGCTCTTGATTTCTAGCATTGAAACATTTTGTTCAGAAAATTCGATAATTTCTGAGGGCTATTGCCATTAGTAAAATTCAAATTGAATAATATATATTAATTATTTCAATGTCGATTAAAAAAGGAAATTTTTGTAATAGTCATTATTTATTTTAATAATTTTAGGTAGATTTTTTCAAGGGAAATTTTATTAAAGGAAATGTTTCAATATTAATATTTATAAATAATATCACGAGTATTAATTTTTGAATTAAAATCCGTTTATACCATAAAATTGATTCAATACACAAATTAAATTTCATTCTTATACAAAGAACAGAAATTTCATCAAAAATTACAATATTATTTAATGCTGTTGATTCATTTGTATCATTAATAACAATAACATTGATATTATGAAAAAATAGGAATTTGAAAATAAGTACAACTGAATGGTCATCATACAAAAATGCAGGAGCACACATAATTCAATACATTTCTAACCAGCTTGAACTGAAAAGTAGTTGAAACAATATAATTGCCAATGTAAAATATGTTCAATCAATAAAATTGAATCTAAAAATAATATATATATTGTACCTTGGCTGGCTCAGGTCTGGTGTCAGAGTTATCAGGTTGCACCTGAACTAGTTTAGGGCCTTTGACGGGAATTGGGAATAAATCTAGAGACACAAAAATATAAATAAAATCATAGAAATAGGCTACACTTATGTATTTATTTCAGAGACGTTTGGTTTGGTGGTCATTCAGCTGGAGCTCACTTATCAAGTATGCTCTTATCAGAAGAGTGGCTCTCGAAGCTCGACGATGATTCAAAAGCTATATTCAAAGGATTGTTCCTAGTGAGTGGCATCTATAACTTGAAACCTCTACTCAGAACTACTATCAACGATGCTTTGAAATTAACTGAGTAAGTACAGGTATCCGCCTTTCACCTATTGAATTTTTTCAACATATATTTGAAGATGATTGACAGTAGTATAATAGAACAATGTTCTCGCTTGTAAGCTATCAAAGCTGAGCGTGGTGTCATGGCGATCGTGATTTTCAGTCACGAAAATGGGAAGGTGACCGGCAGCTATGATATTACGACGTTATCTATAATGAAAAGATTGATGTTACCTAACCAAATTTTAATTATTAAAACACTAGAGATATAGTTTCGACATCATTATTAATCTCAACAAACTAAAATCAGAGTAGTCGAGTGTGATAAGTTACCCTTCTTAGACAAATACTATTGGTTAATAGGCTAAAAGCCTCTCATAGGTCGAACTATACGATGGAGGGCTGCCATTGGCCGACAATATGAAGCAATGGGTGGTGTGAATAAAGCTGAGTACACGCTCATGAGTTGAGTGAGTAGAGACAGTTGAGTAACTCATGTTTTCTCTAGATTTGTTGTGAATAAAAAGTCGGCCATCGTCTCCCCGACATAAACCGATTCCTCCTTGACTGAGAACTAGCTCGGGGAACTACGGTACTCATTAAATATATTAAAAATCATTCATGTTCAGAAAATATTTCTTTCTATTGCAGGACTATACAAAAACCAAATTTTAATTTTGAATCCCACTAAATTGAAAATCCATGAAATTTCTAAGCATCCTTTTTTGTTTCCCTCAGCTCACTCATGATAATTCACACCACCTATTAATATAACCATATTAAACAAGTAGGCTACTTGGCGTCTAGTGTCGGACAAGGACAGGACAGACCTCCAATTAAATGAACAGTTACCTTTTTAATGAAGATGCTGTGCAAGATGGAAACTCCTGTTCCATCGTGCATCCAACCACACAAGACACCAAACTCACTAACTAACACTCACTACAGACTTCCCATTATATGACAATGAAATTATATTAATAACGGAAATGTTTTGAGCTTTTGAATGCCAGAGCCAAATAAAATTATCTCTAGCATTGAAATACTTTCTGAAATAATTAACATTTATACTCTGTCAATGCCACTATACATGTTTCAAAAGAAAACATTCAATTAAAACATTCTTTGAATCAGATTTGAAAAACAAAGCTGGTACTTCTACTATCATTGTTCCCCAATCTTGTTAAGAAGAAACATAATTGCAACGCAATGAAGGCCCGGCACAAATAGAAAATCATTTTAACTTGCAAATACAGTATTAATTTGCGCTTTGTTATTATTCTATTGTACGTGTGTAGGAAAGAGGCAGCAGAATTCAGCTCCATGTTTTCAATTGACAGCCATGTGAAACGTTATCTATGTGAAACTTTCACCGTACTGGTCGGAGTCGGAGAAGACGATTCGCCAGCATTTCAGAAGGAATCAAAAGATTTTCATGAGGTTTGTAAAATATTTCATCATATTTTTCAATATTGAGAACCAATTTTTTATTCACCTACAAAGTGAATGTAATAATTTATGCGCAACAGTTCAAACCAATTGTATACTGATACTAGGGAAAATAAACATCAACTTATATTTATTATTTTAGAAAATAAAAGATTATTTTAATTCTTATAAATTTAATTTAAAAAAAACTATCAATTTATTATATATTAAATTAATTCATATAATCCAGCTGTTTATTTATTATTAGACGATTTATCATCCTGAATCACCGATTCAGCCTATTTTGATCTCAATCCTACCAATGGTTCAGATTCCATCAAAACTGCTGGCCTACTATTTTTCAATCAAGATTACAAGAAAAACAGCTACAATTTACCAGTGCAATTCAGGTTACATTGGCCTTTTGTGGGTAGCATAGGTTTTTTTGTAGATTACGTCTTGAAGACTCCAGTTAAGGAGTTTAAGGCAAAGTCAGATCAACAATTATACACTAGATAATATAATATTTACTATATAAATTAGTTGAGGTAGGGCTTAATTTTGATGTGAAAGGAACTCTCGTACACTATAAAAAGCTTTATCAACTAAATATTTTTTCAATTATTTTTTTAAATTTCTATATTTTCAAGACTCTTTAAAAACTGCGGTAGCTTGTTTAGAGTTTCCTACCAATATAACTAGGTTTTTGTTTGAATAGGTATCATACAATGATTCAAGTGCTATTCTAGAATATAAAAAATGTGGATTTTAAATACTCTCTAGTTCAATGAATAGTGCAGTACTAGCATCACTTAAAACTAGTGTTTGAATCTCTTTCAACTGTGATGGCTTCTTCACCCGCAAATTCATTCACGAAAAGCTGGTCGACTATACTTCACACCATCAAATTAGGCGGCTGTAAGAAATTGCGGTGTTGCCAGATATAGGACCATGCCAGCAGCTGATAGTAGAGAATCACCAACATCAACGTTCGAATCGGCAATAACCGTGCCATGCTGTCTAGTCTACAAGTTTGACGCTAGCAGTCAGATGGTTTGTCACTGTAGTCAATTGGGTTTTTGCAACACTGCAATAGTTTATTCCAACTGCGTAATTTGATGGCGTGAAGCATAATTTTTCACGTCTGAATGGAGAATACTTTGTAACTAAGTTTGATATTAAGCGAATTTCTCTATAAACTCATTTAGGGGCCCATTTTAACAACTGATTGATTTTTCTCTGTTCAATAACAGAGTATATTTAGATCTGAAATCTGAAGGTGAAAGCGATCATTTTCTGATGTTGGGAGTTATAAATGATGATTGTGACAACGGATTTGGAAAATTCCAGAAATTTATTTATTTATTTATTTTTTTTTTTTTTGAGGATGAAGCCCACATAGGTCTGAGACCTGTGCGTGGGTAATGAGTTGGATGATGGTGATTGATGGTGATTGATGAATTGGACCTACAGTTTTAGGTGGGTTCTGAACCACCGGGAAGTGGTTTTCAGCAGAGAACAGTGTCTTTTCTTTATCATATTCAGCCAGCTTTTTTGCCATGTTCGTGAGGCGAGAGATGAGCTCTGTCCTGCGCGTGGAAAGAAAAAGGAAGCTCACCATGGAAAGAAAAAAGAAGAAGCAGGAAACACAGTACGAATGAAAAGTTACACATGTGCCATTTCATTTGAAAGCTCTGTAGCTCAATTACTTATGAACAATCCACAATAGCCTGACGACATGACTCATTAAACAAACAAACAAATCTATTTATACTTGAACAAATAAATGTTTCCGTATCGACTGGGATAATGTCAACAATCATTCAACTCCAAAATATTACAAAGAAAACATTGCATTTTTATATTATTAAGCATTGTTATCATACTCATGGTAATATTATATGCTAGACCAGACTCAAGACTACTGTAATTCTTCTACACCACTCATTTCAGAATCGCTGTTCGATTTTTGTGAATAAGTACAAATATAGTAAGTACAATAAGTACCTAAAATGAGGCCAAAACACATAAATGTTTAGCCTACATGTTGCTTGGGCACTTAGCTGTTCATCAATAAAAAATGTATTTCCTAACGACTGTTTTTAGGCAGCCGGAACCTCAGCTTCATATGTCCTCCAAACTGTTGTTATTATTGTCACATCATAACATAATTCTTGTTTTTCATTTTAGCTGATGATTTTAGAATGTTTGAGCGTCTGAACGAATTTTATGTTGCATACATGCGTTTCCGTATCATCCAGTAGCGTTCGTTGCACAATGGCTAGCACTCTGTTGCTGGGATGCGACTGCCTGTAAGCTAAAAGTCTACTGCGTATCATATCTTCATAGCTCATGTCTCAGCTCACGAGCTTTTATATTATTTCATTTTAACTGACTACATAATTTGCTGTATAAATGTTTTTTAAAAAGATTTTCTGCAGTCAATTTTACAGATACATTCTACAATACACTCAAATCTACAGTCAATTTTCTATTCGAATTGGTGAAAAAGTTCTGAGAAAGCTCAGCAACATTCTCTCCGCCTCTTTCAGGACCATCTTAAAGAGGGGCAATGTTACCTCAAGTTTAGGTGAAATTGGATCACTTTTTAATATATTTCTTATTATAGTTATCCAAGGGAATTTTTTATTAAAATACATTTTTATGAAGACATCCTATTTTTATCATAGAATCGGGATATTCAACAAATATTGATATCAAATGATAATAATAAGCATAATAAACCAAGCTTCAATCTAGCACTACTTATTAAACAGCATTGGTTTATTAAAAAAAATGGAGAAAGCTTAATCTTGAAAATTTTATCAGAAATATCTGAGGAGTTTTTAAGAAGTGAGAATAGGTTAGGTTAGGTTAGAGAATTTATAAATAAGAATTTAATATAAAAATAAAGAATTTTATTTCTATTATAATGATCATATAGAAAATGTTGAATTTTTAAAATTTCATTACATTCGTATCAAGACTGATATCATTCAATTCATTTCAGGTTTTATCAAGAAGTGGGATTACATCCAAATTTACTTTAGTTGAAGGAGTTGATCATTTTGATATTGTTGAAAATTTGAGAAAGGCTAACTATAAACTAACAGAGAATTTAGTTCAACATCTATCAATTTGTCAACTTTCAAAGAACAACTGAATCACTCATTGAATGTTTTTAAAATGGTTTATGTTTATTATTTTGATCATTTAAACTGCTATTTGGAGCATTATGCTTGAGAATAAATATCTATATTGACCGAACAAAGAGAGGTCTCTGTTTCAATTTGACCGTTTTGCATCTGTCTGTCTGTTTGTAACGCATTTAAGTTTACGACTGGAATTTTGCTTGGATCTTCCTTTAAGGAATGCCCAACGATGTATGGGTACCGTATTTGCTTTAAACTGAGAACATTTAACACAAGAATTCTTTTGAACTCGGCGCCAAATTTTTTATAAACTTCTCTTTTAGTATAACATAGAATTTCTTATTAACTTCATGAAATATTTGGTGCTGACTTCAAAAGAATACTCGCTTTAAATTTAAAATTTTCTGAGTTTAAAGTAAATACTTTATTTTATTTATCAATTAATTTGTACAAAGTTTTACCAACTATACAAATAATGAGTTGTGCTCTAAACAAGAAAAACAATGTTGAAAACCATCATAGATAATAACAATGAGTATAAAATATCAAACACTATAATAACAATGCAAATGAAAAATGACATACAGACAAGTAATAATAACAAAACACTATCAAAGGTGGATCTACATACTAATCAAAAATATTGGCCGTCTGTAGCAACTTCTCTCTCTGTTCAAGAGACTTCAAAAAAAAAAAAAATCAAAAAACTTTTATTTAGATCTTCACATCATAACAATTTCAGAATAAATCTTCATAAATTACAAAATCTAATAATTACCTGCAAGGAAACATCCTGTGCGCAGGTAAGAGTTGCTAATATTATACATAAGCAAAAACCTTAATGAACTGTCAAAGAAAAAATAATACAGAGATTTTAAATAAATACCAAGGAGAAAAAAAAGAGAGAGAGAGAAACAGAAGGTGAAAATGAAAGAGAAAGAGAAGAGAAGAGATGGCAAACTGAGCTTACTATTAAAATAGGACATAAATCATTTGAAAAGTTTTTCCTCAATTCTACTGGACATTATCCACTCAATAATTTCATTCTTAAATCTTCTATCAAGTTTCCTGTTTGTATTTTCAATAAAATTGTTTGGAATGTAATTGATCAGTTTACTTGATATGTAAAAATATTGTCTCCTGCACACATTCAGATCTATTCTAATATTTTCATATATATTTCTGGAGGGTCGTAAATTGAGGTGTGATTCACGCAATTGAAATAGGTTTTTATTATTTTTGATGAAAATAATTAGGTTTTTAACATAAAGCTGACGGACTGTTAACACTTTAAACTCATTGAATAAATATTTTGTTGGATAAAGTCGAGGTCTACCTAGAATGGTTTTTATAAGATATTTTTGAATAATGTATAATTTAGTAAAATGCGCATTTAAAGCTCCCCCCCAAGCCCGGATACCATATTGTAATACAGATTGCGCATATGAGTAATAGATCAGTTTTGTTATTTTTAAATTATTTAGTTGTTTAATTTGATAGAATTTGTAAATGAGGAATTTAAGTTTTTTGCACATGTTATTTATATGAGTGTTCCACCTTAAATATGGATCAATTGAGATACCTAAATATTTTACATTGTCTCTTTTATTTATTTTTGGACAAGGACAGGAATCTTCATTGTTGCAATACAGTTGATGGATTTTGATGGTGTTAATTAGTTGTGGTTGGGTTGATGCATTAGGAGAGAATGTCATGAATACGCTTTTATCTGTGTTTAGGGTTAGAAAATGCTCATTCAGCCAAGACTGCACCAATCTGAGACCATTTTCCGCTGTGCTTTTCACACTGTCCCATGAGTGTCCCGTAAAAACCAAAGCGGTGTCATCCGCAAAAGATAAAATATTACAATTTCTTATTTTTAATTTAAGGAGGTCATTTATGTAGATTTGGAATAGTATAGGTGACAAAACTGTACCTTGTGGAAGGCCATATTCAGTGAGCTTTTTAATACTAGTACTGTTATTAATTGTGAGTATTTGATATCTATCTGACAGGTAGGATTGAAACAATTCCAGTGGTAAACCCCTAACACCCAGATGTTCCATTTTTTGCAAAAGTCTGGATTGAGAGATCGTGTCAAAGGCTTTGGCTAAGTCTAAATAAGTTATGAGCGTTTTATTTTTGTTATTAAAGTTATTTGTTACTAATTCCAGAAGTTTAGATATTGCATCATCTGTTGACTTTCCTGCTTGAAAACCATACTGATTTGTATTAATTATATTCAATTTATCCAGGAAACTGACTAATCTTCTCTTTAACAATTTTTCAATTACTTTAGCTAGGTTATTCAGTAAGCTGATGGGGCGGTAATTGGTAGGATTAGTTGGGTCACCAGATTTATAGATAGGAACGATTTTAGCAATTTTGAATTGTTTTGGAAAGTAACCAGTTTGAAAGCATTTGTTAATTATTTTGTTCAACGGGTTTAAGATAAAAGGAGAAATTTTCTTAAGACAAGTGGTACTAAGGTTGTCTACGCCGGGAGAAGAGGAAACTTTTAAAGAATTTAGAGTTAGCAATATTTCTTCTTCGTCTGTATTGGTCAGATAGAAGGAGTTATATGAAGAGATTGTGGAATCAATATGGATGTGTTGTCTGTCGGGACTCTTATTTATTAATTCATTTGCATACAGTTGTCCAATGTGAGCAAAATGATTATTCAGAACTTCTGAATCGATATTAGGAATACTTGTTTTCCGTTTATTATTCAATAAATCGTTTATGCATTCCCATATTTTTTTCGAATTTCCTTTGCACTGATATAATTTGTTATTGTAGTAGTCATATTTGCATTGTTTGATCATATTATTTAAAATGTTTCTATAGTTTATGTATTGAGATTTGAGGAGAATGTTGAAAGGTTGCTTTCTAAGTAGTTTATGCATGTGGTCACGCTTTCTTATGGAAGTAATAAGTCCAGTTGTAATCCAAGGTTTTAGAGGTTTTAGTTTGTGTGGTAAAGTTTTGATATGAGTTACTTTCCTAATTTCTGTAGATAGTGTATTTACAAAAAAATCTACAGCATCATCAACATTCGAGTCAATTAGAGCATTAACATCGGACCAGTTGTAGTTTTTCAAATTTGCAATTAATTTTTTATAATCAATTGATTCTTTATAGTAATTTATTATGTGTGGTTTATCTACTGTTTCACTTATACCTAAACTCAAGCAAGTTAGGAAATGATCAGTTACACTTGTTTTAATTATCGATCCAATAGAAATATTAATAGAATTTGACGAGTTTTTATAAAATATATGGTCTATGCATGATTGAGAGCCATTAACCACCCGTGTTGGTTTGTTAATATATGATTTGAAACCGTTAGATGAAAGCAAGTTGAAATATTCATTTACAACATTTGAGTTACGGTTTAAATCTATGTTCAAATCACCGGTTATTATTATGTTTTGGCTCTCAATCGTATTTAGGTAATCAATACATTCATTCAAACTATTGATAAAAATATTCAAGTTGGAGGAAGGTGATCTGTATATAGCGACTATCGTCAATTTAATATTGCAATTTGGAATGGAAATATCCAGTATCAAAGAGTTAGCCTCAAGAATGTCGAGATTTATTAGACTAATTTTATAACTATTTTTACTGAAAACGCAGATCCCGTCACATTTATTAAGTTTACCAGAATTGCTATGAACTGAATAATTATTGAGGTTATAACTGAAAGTGTTTTCACCACTCCAGGTTTCACTGAGGATAATAATATCAAATTCGGTTTTACAATTCTGCATAATATAAGCAAATTCATCGAAATTCTTATTCATGCTTCTTATGTTCATATGACAGATATTAAAGAAATTATCACATAATTCATCAATGTAGTTTTGAGGCTTGAAATTAAAAACATCATCAACTTCACGAGTCGCGTACGACTCTAGTAATAATTCATTTTCAAAGTTGTTTACCAGTACCATAGAAAGGGAGAAAGAAGGTAAGAATACCAAGAGATAAGATTAAGAAGACGAGGTAAAGAGAAAGAGTACTAAAAGAAGAGAGAATACAATAGAAAGAAAATTCACGAGAAAAAAAAACAAATGAAATTAGTAGTCTATGACTGTTTATGAAAGAAATTAATGCAGAGCTCGGTCATCTCGCGCTACACATATCGCCACACTTGATAATACAAATTGTCTTCTGTTATAAATCAGTAGGCCGTTTCTACGTTTGATTAAGTTAATCTATTCAAATGGTTTGAGGTCGTCTTCGTTTGATATGCGCTTCACAGGAGAGTCTTGTTGTTTGCGAATTAGAATCTTCGAATCACTAACCCAGACATATGTCAATTTTTTATTCTTTTAGATCTCTTGCTTTGTTTAGCAGATATTTATTGTAAGCAGTGAGATGATCATTCACATAGACATTGCCGGGAGGAAGATTACAGTTCAAGTCTCTAGTTTTCAGGTGTCCCTTCGCCTTTGCCGCATATTTCCAATTTATTTTGGCCGTTCTTGATGTAAAACGCACTATTATAGATGTTGTCTTGTTGCTGGCAGAGGGAACCCTATGAGCAATAGAAATTTCTTCTCTTTTGAACGGAGTATTTATCGATTTGGCGACAGATTCCAGGATCATGTATACATTTTCGTTCTTCGTCTCAGGAATCCCCGCTATTTCCAAATTGTCCATACGAGTGTATTGTTGAATTTCATTCATATCTCTACGAAGTTTATTATTTTCAGTTTCAAGTTTTTTACACTGTTCTTTTACTGATTTGTTTTCTTCGCGCACAATTTCCAATGAAGATTGTAAACTTTCAACTGTTGAATTAAGAGTCGAAATTATAGTATTTAGTTCATTAAATTTATCATTGAATACCTGGGTAAGGTATTCATTTATTGTATTCATTTATTGTATTTATTTTTTTTTTTTTTTTATTTATTTATTTATGTATTTATTGTATTTTTTAGTATTCATTTATTGAATACAAATGAATACTAAAATTAAAATTTATTTAAAAATTTTTAGTACATGAGTGATACATTTTGAGAATCATTTTATTGAAGTTAATTGGTTTTTTGTTTTAAAATTTGTTTTATTTTAAGCTTTTAAATTGAATTTTCAAACTATGAATCAAAACATGAGAATTTTCTATAGCCTACATTCTGAAATTATTTGATTAAATTAGCAAATTAATGTGAGCAATTAACTATAAACTATAACATATAAACTAAAGCAACTAAAAATCTACCTATAAGAAAAGGTAAAAAACTAAGTAAAATTCTACAACCCACTATTTAATGACGTAGAATCGTAGAATATTGTATTTAGAAACATTATAATAGAGAAAGGCTTTATAAAAGTGAAGTGGCTTTCAATTCGTCATTTTAATGCAGTCTCTTTCAGAATAAATCTACACTGAAAAATTAATAACATTGAAGTAAGTTATATTGTTCAATTATTTTTATGAAATTGACGATCTCAAAAACATTTTTCCTACAACTGCTTGTAAAGTAGTTCTTTACGTACTGAAAACTGATAAAAAAATACCTCTTTACTGCTCGGTGAGCGATAATATTAATTTATTTATGCATTAAGAGCATAAAGTGCGACATTATAACTCAAGCTGAACAGTTAACGCACGACGTGTAGCGGAGTGCGGCAATTTTGTGAGAGTGATAAAGAATATAAGCTCTATGTGCAAATTACATACAACATTTTTCCTACAACTGCAGTTCTGGATTCCAATACAATAAGAACTTGTAGCTTATTGTAAAACAGCACAGATTTTGGCATACGCCATTGTTAAGGTTATGATAATTTCACGGATTTTGTGATCCACCAATGAGAAGTTACCAAAGTCAAAACAGTAGCATAAAGAAAACAGTTGGATTTCATGATCCACTAATGAGAAGACATCAGAAGCGTAAAGAAAACAGCTGGCGAGCGTAATTTTTTTATCGCTCACTGAGCAGTAAAGAGGTATTAATTTTACAATCAGATTTCAGTACGTATAAAGAGCTACTTTATGAGCAGTTGTAGAAAAAACCTTTTTTTTATAGAATATTGAAATTTTGAAAACATGAGAAATTTCTAATACATTAATTATGAAATATTTAGCAAATCAATTTGTTCAATATAACATACCGGTAGCCAGTGGCGTAGCAACGGGGGGGCGAAGGGGGTGGACCGCCCCGGGTGACAGCCCAAGGGGGGTGACAAAAAACAGATCCAATCAGGCTTTAAAAGGACTGGTATTAAATGTTTTTTAAAATATTTTTTAATAGATCATTTTTTCTAATAAATAATAAAAAAATTATTCTGGTTAGGGGTGGCATGACAGGCGACTGAGTTGAGAGAAATTTAGTCATACGGTTGATAGTGCAGGAGCAGTGAGTGTCATAATGTGTGACACAGAGGTTACTTATCAGCTAAATTTATTTAGAAATCTGTTCTGTTCTACACCTGCCACTGTCATCCACCCTTAGAGAATCAGTGGATTTGTTGATGCAGGTGTCAGGAGAGTAGCCAAGGAGCGTCCTCGGGTACGGACACCCTCCATTAGCGATGACTCAAGCACTTGATAGAATTTGATTCATAATGTGGTTTGAAATATTGAAATGCAAAGTTTACATAAATGATATATGGTTCTTTGGGTGAGAGCTAATACTTTTTTGGGTCGGCTAATACAGAGATATGTATGGTTTAAAATAATGTGGGAGGATTTATGTATAGAAACTCTCAAAATGCAATTTTAGAGGGGTTATTTTTTATTTTTTCCGCACCCCATTCAAGCAAGAGAGTCATATATTTTGTCAACATCGTGAAAATACACATTAATTTATTCTGAGTTATCGGCCTACTGTGAAGGTAGAAGATAGAGTTTAGTAGGGGAAGTTATAAAAATTATTAGTTTGATTCGTGAAAAGCAAGTCATAAAGTAATGTAATTAAATTTCAAGGCATAATATTATTTCAGTAGAAAAAATTATTAAGTAACACATTTTTTAGAATAAATTTCAGTGGTAGGTCTTGTAGGTGCTCTTTACTAATTGGACTACACAGTTTACGGTGAGTCTACAGTCAAGAAAGTGCAATAATATTTTGAAATATTTTGAAATTTTCACGCAATAATAATTGCATAATAAATTTTCATTAATAATAAAAAATAAATATTTTTCCATCAAGTTACTGATACATCTGGACAAGATGTATCAGTAACTTGATGGAAAAATATTTATTTTTTATTATTAATGAAAATTTATTATGCAATTATTATTGCGTGAAAATTTTTCATGCACCCTTTCTGAACTGCTCGATTCAAATTTCGAGGCACAAGCCAGGCTGTGCAACCAATATGTTGAAGGTATAATAGTAGAACGTCTTTGTGTAGAACGGCAATTCTGTACCTGATCGATGTCAATAAAATATATTATATCATGAATAACAAAAATAATATATGATATAGTTGCAACATAAGTAACGTATAGTTGCAACATAAATATCAACGAATAATTGATATATTTATTGACAGTTGACGCTGTCTCGTCTCTTTGTGTCAAGTTTTAGTCATTAATAGATAGAAAACATCACATATTAATAGTGAGTTGGAAATACCATGAAACGAAGATTTTGTAATATTTGATCAATAAATCAAATAGTTATGATAATAATTTCCAAGAAAAACCTTTTTTTCATTATGTTGGCAATTCTTAAAAGTAAGTTAGTTCTGTTTTGGTTTTGAAAATGTACGTTGGGAAGTTAGAAGTTAGGAATTGATTGAAAGTTTCTGGTAGGCTGGCACCTGGCTGTTAAATAATATGTTATCTACATCTGTATAAATTTCGTAATCTGTTATCTGTTGTTTCATAATCAATTCAGGATTACTTTTAAACCTTACTTTCGTGTTTGTGTGCTTGTTCGGCGGTTGAGTTTTTGATTTGCTTTTCGGTGATCGGGCATGTTCGTAGTTTTTATTCCTTGCAGCGTGATCACGATTCAAGATGCTTGTTTGTATTCGGTAGGGTTTTAAAGTATCGGTTCTTTTAAATTACTAGAATGAATTAGTGAATGCTGAATAGATAGCTAATAATTTCGTCATGCCAATTGTGTCAGTGAGACCGAATTTATTTTAGAAAAACTATCACGCTGAAATACTAATAGAGGCTATTCAGGATGGAATGGAGCAACGTTCTTGTCACATGGGTAAGTCGATCTGTGATAGTTTATCACCGGAAGTTGATGATAGATTTAACGAATTTTGTTCTAAATTCACCAATTTTCCAACATATTAAATTGTCAGGAAAATCAGTATGTTTATTTAGACATTCCAAAACGTCGATATCGCCTGCACGCACAAACATTAGTATGGATATGGATAGTGTAGATGTTGAGAAACAGATTGAAATTGGTGCCCAGTTAAGGGTTGATTACATTGGGATAGTTACTCGCTAAGCGAGTAGCGAGTAGGACGTTACTGACCGACCGTGCTACAGCAGCTCAGCATACCAAGCCAAATTATATTTAAAAAAAAATATTTCTAGAATCACCCCCATACTATGGAATTTCTAAGACAATAAATAATATTGCAACACAAAATTATTATATGAAGTTTACCAACAATTATTCAATGAAATTTCATCAAAACAATATACAATATATCTCATCTGAAGTGTTATGCTGGCAGCCTGCGTGATTAAGTGTAGGCTTTGGCCACAATAATATTGTATTTTGGTATTGGCTACTCTGCCAGCGTGTATAAATGTGACCAAATTCAAAGTTGAGAGCCTGTCTACTTTGAATTTGGTCACATTTATACTCGCTGGCAGAGTAGCCAACACCAAAATACAATATTATTGTGGCCAAAGACTACACTTAATCACGCAGGCTGCCAGCATAACACTTCAGATGAGATATATTGTATATTGTTTTGATGAAATTTCATTGAATAATTGTTGGTAAACTTCATCTTTTAATTTTGTGTTGCAATATTATCTATTGTCTTAGAAATTCCATAGTATGGGGTGATTCTAGAAATAATTTTTTTAATATAATTCGGCTTGGTATGCCGAGTTGCTGTAGCACGGTCGGTCAGTAACGTCCTATTCGCTACTCGCTTAGCGAGTAACTATCCCAATGTAATCAACCCATTAGGGTTACCATACGTCAGGATTTTGAGGCTCTCGTCCTCGTCAGGACTGCGGTCTTTTTAAATGGATTGTCAGGATTTTTTGATATTCAATTATCTACTAAAGATTTTCTCAATATTTTGTATTCGGAGAAAAAATATTCAAATGTTTATTGCAGAAAATAATCAACTTGAAACTATTAAGTAAATTGGATAGGCTAAAAGGTAGTTTGCTTATAGAAAAACTCTAAAAATTCACATCTTCAGTGCAAAAAAATAGTTTATTTGTGAACTTCTCTTTTCAAACAGATGAACTGTATGGTATTTCACTCACCCTTCGTAATTTTGTGACTACTACCATAAGTTATCTACCAGAAAAAAAACTCCAAACTTGATTCCCGGGCAAGACCAGGTAAAATGCTAGTCACCTATAAAATGAAAACGATTATTTTATTTTAGCGCATGATAGTTATAAAGCTATGAAGCTTTAAAGCGCTGAAGGACATATATAATTATACAATATTGTACATCAATATCTTTTTTATAATTGTAGAGAAACTTGAAACTACTTAATTCCACTAGATATCATTATATTATTCAAGACAAATAATTTTATGTTTATGTATGATTTCAGGTGAACTGCTTATGCAGCGAACGGCTCAATATTAAAAAAATCAACACGATTGAAGAGCTTGATCAGTCGCATTTTTTCAAACTAGTCATCGATATAATTAAGTGAGTAATTTATTTTGTTTCATATATAGAAATGACCCTGGCTTACACAGATTTGAAAGCTTTATAAGTCATGCTTAATAATGATATTTTTTATAAATTTCTTAATAGGATTCGTTTTATTGCAGTTTCATATTGTCTATTTTCTATATAAAGCCAAGCCTTTTAAATTAAACTGATATCAATGTTTTGATTGTTGCTTATATGCAATGACGGTATGCACTGGAACCTCTAATCAGAGGAAAAGTTGAATATAAAACTTTATTGTTGAAATTTCCCGTGAAAATATATACGTAGGTACTATCAATCCAAATGTATTTCTATACTCAAAGTACATTTTAAAAAAAACCACTGAAATTAATGTTTTTTTAGTTTGCATTTCAATATTCCATACCCTCACTTCACCATCGGTAGTTAACAAACAATACCTCTTCTTTCATAAATCAAACACTACTTATATGTCTTCGCAAATCATTATTCATATAATTATTCTTCTCTTAAATATTAGTTTGTTCTCTCTCATTGCATTTTCCTACAAATTTTTATATATATTGTATTGTTGCATACTGATGTAGTTTGGCAAATGCAACAAATATTTTGCGCTTTGTTCTTATAAATATGCGTATCAAAATAAAAATAATAAAATCCCAAGACGTATCAACCAAAATTGTGTTTAAAAGGATTTGAGTGAGCTCTGCTAGTGCAACTAAAGTTTTATAGACTTACCGTATATGAAATTTACTGTTTTATATACTGTATGTAGTAGTTAAAACCACTTGAAACTTTTTCATAAAATTTGCACATTGTTTTCATTTCAGGAAAAATGAATTTGGTAAAATACCAAAATCTCAAAAGTACAAAAATTTACAAACGTTTTTGGAAAGTAAGTAGCATTTCATTATTGAAAAGTAATTATAAAAGAAAACTTTGCAAACAATGTTCTATTGAACAAAGTTCAATGTTCTATAGAACAAAGTTCTATTTTCTTTTGTAAATTTGGGCTCTGAAATCTCATTATCCAATAACAATAATAGTACAGAAAAATGTTGTTTGAATTGGAAGGGTTTCAAGGCTGCTTCTCAATAGAGATGTGGTCTGTTGCTACCTGATTAAGAACTTAAGATGAGCTCAAAGATGTACGAAACAGCTAGTTTGAAAAATTAAGATCCATCCTTTGTCGTTTTCTTGTTATTATAGCCCCACAGCTATTACAGTTTTTAGATTTTACAATCCTCATAAGCCATTTCATTGAATTACTTAAATTTATTAATCTCTTTGATGTTTTTCAGGGGAAGTTCCAGAAGTATCTAAAGAAAATTTTAACTTTGCTGCTACTTCAAAAGATTATGTATACATAGTCTCCATATTTTTAGCGGTAACTGTATTACGAGTAAAAAAAGTTGATTTCAAAACTCCTCTTTTGAAGATGGACACAACTGTTCAAAAAATGATTGAAAGATTTCTTGAAACAATCCACACTAAAGCGATGAATAGAATTGCTCTTGTTGAAGCAATTAGTAATGCCGGTGAGCAATCTAATTCTTTATTTACAATCTATAATCAAATGATCATTGTAAGCTTTTTTCTTCTATTTAAAATCACAATTCAAAAAATTTCACTCACTTTTATTATTAAAGAATATCTGAGTCTTTTAAAAGATCTGGTTTCCAAGTTGATAATTAGAAAGGTTCAATCCAAAAATATGTTGTATTCATGCCATAGTTATACTTCTTTTATTAGAACTATTTCGTCAATGCACCCTCTAAATACGTAAAATCACCCTAAGAAAGCAATTTCAATATGTTAGGAGGAAATTTAACTAATTCAACTAACCAAAATGAATATTTCTTTCAATTCATTGAATATTGAATCCTGAAATAATTATGTTTCTTAAGGATTCGTAAAGATAGTAAAAATTGCTGTTTCACATTTGGCAGTTTTAATAATGTGGCAGTAGTGGTGGTGCAGTCAGCTGAAGCGCTTGTCACTGATCAGACTGGATGGCGGCTACTCCTACGGTCATCAGATCGAATCTCGCTCATCCCTGGATGTTTTGTGTAATTATTCACTAGTCTCCAAGACTTAATCTATAAAAAAATGAATTTGAGTTTAAGTAAACAATGAAATTATTAGTAAATTGAAGCTAAATGATTATTGTTAAGTAAGCGAAAGGTTTCTACTCATAATAGAGTTGGATATCTCGTATTACACTTTGGAAATAACTGGAACTCAAACTTGCAAAGGAGTTGATTGCAAAATGCATTTTTTATGAACGTTTGCAACACCTAACACGCATTCTTTGGTTTTCATCTTCTACATCTACTTGTGCTGTTATGTTCTTTTAATTCCATCATTTATGCAATTATCCAAAATATTCTTTGGTTTTTATCTTCTGCTTTCCCTTGTGCTGTTTAAATTATCAATTCTATCATTTGTGAAATTTTACAAAATTTCAAGTTTTACAAAATTTCAAATTTTACATCACACTAAAATGCTGAATATAATTTTTGAAAAAATTCCAGAGATGGTAGTGAAGGAAGAGGATATGTTGAAAACTCCTGTTTCACAAATGAAAATAAATAACTCAGGACCAAACTTATCCCCATTGAAGGACTTTTTCTCTGTAAGTATTAATTATATGTATTGCAAGCATAAGTGTAGGTTAGATTTGCTACAATCTGAGGTACCTTTCATTCGAGTGACATTTCGTATACTAATTTAAAACTAAAAGAAAAAGATATTTAAAATAATTATATTACTGTAGTGTCATTCAAATGCCTTCAAGTGCACTGTTATTAATTTATACTGAATACTTCTGCAATGGCGGATATTGACAACAGTATTGAATAGCTGATGGAAATCGATGAATACTACTGTACAAAAATATCAGTCACCACCGGGAATCGAACCACGGACCTCCCAATTGCCGGTCGGGCGCCTTAGCCACTAGACTATGGAGACCTTACTGCACAGCATCATTCATTTTAAAATTGGCCATATCGGCTCGTATCTCACAAGTTAGTTTGAAATGACTGACAATTATACAAACTGATAAATATACAGAAACAGAATTTCCGCCATTGCTTATAAATTATTCCGTATATATTATATAATTATACGTATTCCGTATAAATTAAAGGAATTCGAAATTAATAAATTCTGTTTCTGTACACTTGTCAGTTTCTTTAAGCAATTGACAGTCACTTCAAATTAACTGTAAATTTTTATGGAAACATAAATGTTGACTTTGTTTTATTTCTATATCACATGCATATTTGAAAATTATGTTACAGTATTTTGAATTCCGCGCTCTCCCTTTTTTTGTAATCCAAGATACCAACAGTGCAATTTATTGGAACTTTTGCAAATGTACTATATCATGTGCTTCAATCCCTTCAGTCCCTTATTATAATCAGCTATGGTTGGTATTCAAGAATTTTTTCTTAAAATCCCTTTTCGTTTATTACATTTTTGTAAATAGAGTTTTTTTTAGGATGAAGCCCACATAGGTCTGAGACCTCTGCGTGGGTAATGAGTTGGATGATGGGTGATTGATGAGTTGGACCTAACAGTATCTTTTTTGCTGGCCAATCTAATGTGTCACCTTACTAAGAGAGCCCAGGAGAACGCAGCTTATTTCTATCTGATTGAACAGATACCAGCTACGGTTATCACTTCCCAGAATTTTTTTAAGTATTGAGATAGACATAAGTTATACTGAATATTTTTGTAGGGTTTTCTATATTTTTCTGGATTTGGCTTGTATGAGCTCACAGAATGGCTATTGCCTATTGATATGGCAACAAGTCACTTTTAAAATTGAGTCTTATTTTCTCTTGTCTTTCTTTTCTTTTTTGAGTTGTTAGAAAACTACTGTTTCGAGCAGCCTAAATTTTTTATTGCTCTACTGACCATGTTGCAACGTTGAAGAGGCAAACTAGTTTTAGATATCATTGGAATTGTCCTGATTTAATTAGATTTGGTGAAGATCTATATTATAGTCTGATGAAATTCTAAAATATTCATGTCTGCTCAACTGAACTCCATGGCTTATAACTTCTGACATGGATTCTCTCCCACTGGACGACTCGCAACAGTTGACTCCAGTCTAGCTACCAACTCACCATTCCCCACCCACTTCATTCATCTATCACTTCTTTATGTGATAATCACACACACTTCATTGGTGAATGTGTGTCGTGAGTCTGGCTTGGTTTTCACTGTAACACATTCCATAGAGATCTGAGGGCGAATGTAGTGGGGGTTCACAGTGAGCTGGGCAGCGTTCTTCCCCTACTAGATTCTTCTCCATTCTGTGTCAGTAGTTATACGCCGTTGACTTCAGCGAAAATTGAAAGGCCTAAGATCAAGTGATGAAGCATTCACTTATTTGAAAAACTGGAAATAGTAGGCATTTAATACTTCTGCATTCATAATAACTATGGTTTTCCGTGGGGATTTCCTGTGTTGGAATTTCGTTTATCCTGTGGGCAAAATTTTGTTTCAAGAATATTCTTCTTGTTATTCAGTTTCGTTAACTTTTGTGTTTCCAAGAGTCTTACACTTTCTCTTTGAATCTGAATAATTGTGTTTTCAATTTTTTATGTTAGCTGTTATTGATATGAAACTATTTATTCTAGTCTCCTATCCGGAGTACAAAACTATTTTCGTCTAGACATTCAAACAATGACAGTCAAGATGAGGAAATTGATTCATTGATAGCTGAGAAGTCAGATCTTCAGAAAAATCTCAAAGAGAAAGATTCTGTCATCAGTTCCTTCAGTAAGTTATTTTTCAATTGTTTGATTATATACATCTATTTGCTGTCCCAGAACAGCATTTTTCAGGCGATTTCCCTCACAATGGAAAAATGAAAGAAAATATGAAAATGTCATAATAATTATTGAGTAGTTTGATGAAAATATGAGTAGTAGTAATATTAGTAAATTGCAGTTTTCTCGCCATAACTCAGTTTTTTATTACCTGATTTTCAAAAAAGTAGTATAATTTTCTTCAGAAAAGAAAAATATTCTATAAAGTGTTTTTGACAAAAATATTTATCTTTGATTTGTGTTTCAGTTTTAAAAATGTATTAAAAGTTTAAATCTACATAAAATAAAAATATTGTGTAACCTGGCTGGCTCAGATCTGAGGTCTGGTGTCAGAGTTCTCAAGTCGCACCTGAATAATTCGCACCAAAATCCCTATTGCACATACACAACCTCAAGCCGAGACTACTCAAAAGTCCTATTTGTTATGTTATGTTATTACATTTTTATTATTGCTTTCAGAGCAAAAAATTGATGTGAAGAATTCTGAAATAGAAGATATAAAAGAACTTCTGACAAAAGAGGAGACTGAAAGACAATGCATTACGGAAGAAAAAAAACAACTTGAACGTATTTTAAAAGATCGTGAACAGTGTATTACAATTCTACAAGAGGAAGTGAATGAAACTGTGGAGAAACTTATGAATCTGGAAACCAAGGTAATTATTTAAGTATTTAGTAACCGTAGTAACTTAGTAACTTTCTACCTTTGCCTAACTACTAACTTTCATCTAATTAGTACAAACTGTTGTGACACGGAAAAGAAGGAACAGTTTTCAACGTTATCTGCCAATATTGATTTCCGGAAGCAATTAATTACTCTTCTTCTGTACTCTCTTCGCATCTGCCTGTGTCAATATTGATTTCCGGAAGCAATTAATTACTCTTCTTCTGTACTCTCTTCGCATCTGCCTGTGTCAATATTGATTTCCGAAAGCAATTAATTACTCTTCTTCTGTACTCTCTTCGCATCTGCCTGTGTCAATATTGATTTCCGGAAGCAATTAATTACTCTTTTTCTGTACTCTCTTCGCATCTGCCTGTGTCAATATTGATTTCCGAAAGCAATTAATTACTCTTCTGTACTCTCTTCGCCTTTTAGTTTATTTTTGACACTTTTATGATATTTACTTAGAACTTTGTAGAATATTTAATTAGAACCTCACAGAAATTTATCAAATATTTAGAACGTCTTATCTTTTTGCTTAGAATTCCATCGAACATTTTAGAAAAATCTCCGTCTTTCTGGATTTTGGTAAAACCTATTTAAGGCGAACGCTTAGGTGAACATTAGAGCAGTCTTGTTTGAAATTTGTCGAGATAACAAGTAGTGGCAGTTCTGATAATAGCCGTATATTGTGAGAATTATTTTTAATTTATACGAGTGGACTATACTCTTAGCTATTATTGTATTACGGACTTGTGGTACATAAGTTAATTGTTCTTTTTCGACGTTTTTCTTGAATTATTGAACAGTTATTATTTAATATTAGATCGGCCTTTTAACAGTTAGTGATTGATTTTTGTACATTAATATAGCAAATCTTTGTTCTGATTTCTTCATTTTGTGTAAGATATAACTGATCATTGCGTGGTGGATTATTTGTGTAAATAAAGTGCGAGTGTTATATTTAAGTGTTGCCAGCGTTCTTTTAGATAGATCCCGTAACAGTACGTTACCTTTAGGTACAGTTGAGTAGTTGATTTAGTGGTATTACATACTTTTTAAACTAAGAAGCGAAAATGGAAATTATTCATTTGTGTTGATAAGTATGTTTAAATTGAAAGCTTTAATTTTTATTGTTCACTTGAACTATATTAAAGTAGAACCTAAAACTTTAGGTTCATTTAAAATTTTGAACATTTTAAATTCTGTAGGAAATTGTTGGTAATGCGTACTTTTTAAAATCAGAAACGATTAATTTGTGTTAATACGTAAGTTTGATTGAGAATTAATTTCATAAATCATTTTGATACTATTAATTATGCCAAAGACCTCCGCCACTGCGGACATTGACAACTGCATTAAATAGCTGATGGAAATGAAATCCACAACACAAAAACATTTTCTCAATGTTGGGAATCGAACCACCGATCTTCCAATTACCGGTTGAACGCCTTTAGATGCATCAAATGGAAATATCTGTGGTTCAACTATCAATTTTATGTAATGCTACTTGGTAGTTATTTTTACTTGGTGCTGTCATTCATGTTCTTGTTGTACCAGTATTTAGCTGTTGTTGATAGTACTTATCAAACAGTGTTGTAGATTCGAGTTCAAACAGAACGAGTTCTTAGCATGCATTCCACCATGCAGCCCTCTTGCCATGTGTGACTAACTTTAGTAGCACACGTGAGTTCACTAGCGAGGTGCTAGGCTACATCTTGATGACTGCTAAGAATGTGTTCTGTTTAACCAGGCCTTTATACTGGTGAAGTTAACTATCTGATTAGCTACTCTGAAATTCTATTTACAAGTCTACTTTGTTGGCCACAATTTTAAAACAAGTAAGTTATTTATTTATTTATTTCATTTTCTATTTTTTTTTTCAGTTTGAAGAATTGGAAGTCAAGAATTCGAATTTAAGAGAAGAAATAATAGAGTTGAAGGGCGCGAATTCCAAATTATCCTCATATAACTCAAATTTGATAGAAGACTTCAATAAAGTTCAAGAAAAATACTTGGTAAGTCAGCTTATTTGAAATTATGTATGGTACCGTATATTATTCTTTAATTGTATATATACTGTGTGATTTGATTCGATTTTAATTAGTAGTTGCATTTTCATTTTTTTTTTTTTGAATTTTTGGCACACGTCAATAACATAATAATAACATTATTAATTATAAAATTACAGTCATATAAATAAGTTATGACTCTTTGTTTATGTAATGTATGTGTGTCCCACATAAGTTGTAAGGTTCTATATAATTGAAAAATTATTTCTTGGGAAAATATTAATATTAATTGAGAAAAACTGAATAATATTTCCTGTAAACATTTGCCCTTGCAACCTTTTTTTAGATTAAGGCTCAAATTTTTCAGAATATGCTAACTTCCTGTCATTAAATGCTCAATAACTCAAAACCCACTAATCGGATCAAAATTCTGAAGGGATTTTTGGAAAGAAAGGATAATTTTGTAGAGGATGAACCTTTTTTAATTTCAAACCCACATCATTTAAAAAGATATGAAGGGGTTAGAATACAAGGGGTACAAGTGACATTTTTTTATAAATTGAGTTATATACAGAAATTGGTAGCTAAATTTGGTGTACAAGAGATATAAGTGTATGTCTGACCAGTGCTGAGATCTGGTGTCAAAAAGAATTACTATTCTTGATGAATTCTGATACAGCTGTTTATATTATTAAACAAGGGGAACAAGTGACTTGAAACATGTTTTTATAATTATTATTCATGCAAAATCACATACAATTATTAAAAATCCTAATCCATTTCTTAACTATTGAATTGTCTTATATTCCTACAACCTTCTCCCAAAAAATCATTATTAATACTTAAATAACTCATAGCTACATTAATATTCATAATACAGTGCATGGTCTTCATCAAAATATTTTGAGGAAAAAATTTAAACAAATTTGAAATCATTCTTTTGAATACAAAAGGATTATTAAAAGAAATTAAATCAATTTGTAATTTGAACTGTTTTGGGCAAATGCCTGTAGTTTTTTACTTGATTGTAATAATTTCACCAAATAAATAAATAAAATGCAATTTATGCAAAACGTACAACAGTTGAATACTTAATATTTTTAGTGAACAATACTCAAGAGTTTTATTTAGTAAACAAGGGGTACAGGTGGAACTTCTTATCACTAATCAGCTGATAACTAAAAAGGTTTAGTGATATACTCCAAACTGTATGATTGGTTTGGTAAAAGTATACTGAATAAATATATTTCATTCCTATAAACTCTGCATAAACGTATAATTAATTATTTTAAATAAACTTTAGTCTCAATTTTCTTAAAACTAACAAAATGTCACTTGTACCCCTTGTATTCTAAACCCTTCATATATAAGCAGTCTCAAGCTCCATAAAAGTTGAATTTTGAATTACGTTTTGAAAATTCAAATACATTTTTCCGGGGAACATAACTAACAAATCACATGAAAAACATCACCAATTCATTAGCTTTGAGACGAGCCCGAAATTATGTTCATTGTTTCATGGCATGAAATTGAAAATTATAATTGAGGAAGTTATAACTGAGGAAAAATAAGAGGATTTTTGGCCATTGTTATCTTCTTATTGAGGAAGCTCATGAACAAATCAAGTTAATGCATTGAACTTTGAGATGAATCCTCCAATTCGTGTAACTCCTCTATGAATCAAACCCTGACTTATGAGCAATGTTAATGTCATGGAAACACAAAAATTGGGATACTCAGTTTTATAATAGTTGCTATGGTTGAAAACGTCCTCTCCAATTATTATCTGTTTCCTATATAAATGAACGCCTGAGTACTTTTCCTTATAATAGTATTTAACATTAGTGAGGATGAGGACCTTCCCCATAGTAAGCACCTAGGACCTATCAGGAAACTACTTTTCAAGTACAACTGCAATCCATTAAGTGGGTCATAGGAAATTGTGATCAGTCAGTGAGTGGTACTATATTTTGATTAAATTATATTATACAGTCCAGTCATTTTATACATGAAAAATGGGTCTGCTTGCAAAACTTATTGTAATTCGGATTTTTTGTTACTTTGTTTGGACACATACGAGTAATCTGGAACTAATTTTGCACTGTCGAAAACCGTGTGATAATATGGGAATCTTGGAAGCGATAATGCAAAGAAAAATACTGTTTCCTACTTTTTGAGGGACTTGGTTGAGACCCTTACTCAAATTTCAGGTTTTTTTTCGAATTTATCATTTTTTTAACAGCTCCAACTCGATAACTACTTTTGATAAAAAGGCTTCTTTTTTATTTTCCTCTTACCTCTTCATATTCCTTCTCTTCCTCCACCTCCTACACCTCCTCCTCCTCCACCTTCTCCTGAGCTATAAGTTACCAATGAGCGTTTCATAATTCTTTGAATAAGTGTGCTAGAACAAAAAAAAAATCGAAATTTCTCATTTTTAGAGAAAAAATGCTCTTTTTTGAAATACAGTATCGTCAATTTCTATCATTTTGAAACCATTCTGTTGTCAATATATATGAATTTTTGTCAAGTTTGAATTAGTATACGATCTGGTAATCCGTCCGATGTATGGGTTTTGAAATATTTAGCAAAAACCCCAAAAAGTGTCAAAATTTCAAGGTTTTTGGAAATTATTGGGGAAGCACAGGGTTTTTGACAACATTAATTCCAGACTACTCATATTTTGTCCAAACAACATACCAAAATATCTACAATAAGTTTTGCAAGCAGGAATGTATAAAATGACTGGACTAATAGTGAAGAAGGTTTAAAGTAAGTTTACATTTTTTTATATCGAATTAATCCAAACTTTTTTCAGGAACTTGATAGCTTATATCAAGAAATGAAGACACCACCATCAAATGAGAATTATAGAAATCTGGAAGGCAGCAGCTCCTATGTACATCAATCTCTGAATTTGGGACAAGAGGTTGTTGATGTATTACTCCGAGAAAAAGAAGAGACTATAATGAAAATTCAACAAGATTTGGAGCAGTTAACACGAACTAACCAGATCCTCCAACAAGATTTAGACAGTTCAAGAAGAGAATCTTCGCAATACATCAAGATACAAACCGCAGAAATTGTCAAACTGAGAAATGATATGGAAAAAATCAGAAATGAATCTTCAGAGGAAATCGCATCTAAATTAAAAGAGATAGAAGGGCTCTCTGGTACAATTTTGAAAAAAGAAGTAGAAAACAATTTCTTACATGATGAGTTAGACCGCCTTAAAAAAGAATATTTAGAAGAGATCCAACAGAAAAATAATGAAATGGCAGAGTTGAATCAGAAAGTTCAGATACTGACTAACGAAATTTCCAATTTACAAGATAATTTAGAAAGGCTTAAAAATGATTTGAATGAAGAAACTGCATCCAAAACACAAGAAATAGCAAGGTCAACAGAGTTGATGTCTAAAAAAGATCTAGAGATAAATTCTCTAAAGAATGAGTTGGACTTTGTAAAGAAAGACAACAAAGAAAAAGATCTACTGAAAAATGAAGAAATATTCAAATTGAATGGTGAAATTAAATCACAAAGTCAAGAAATTTCAAATCTTTCAAATTATATTAAAAAAATTGAGAAAGAATCTGCTGAAGAAATAACATTTAAATCAGAAGAGGTAGAAAAGTTAGCTGGTATAATTTCAACAAAACAACTTGAACTGGCAACTCTTCAGAATGAATTAGAATGTCTTAAGAAAGATCATTCCGAAAAAAATCTACAAAGAGATTCAGAAGTAGCACATCTCAATGAGGTAATTCAGTCACAGAAACAGGAAATGTCCAATTTGCAAAATAATTTAGCAACGATCAAAAATGAGTTGATGGAAGAAACAGCTTCTAAATTACAGGAAATAACAAAGTCAGCTAAAGAGATTTCTGAAAAAGAACTTGAGATAAATACTCTGCAGAGTAAGTTGGAGTGTTTAGAGAAATATCATGAAGAAAAGGATCTACTGAAAGACAAAGAACTAGCTAAATTGAATGATGAAATTCATTCACAAAGTCAAGAAATTGTCAATCTGTCAAATTATATGGAAAAACTAAAGAAAGAATCTTCTGAAGAAATAGAATTGAAATCAATTGAAATAGAAAAGTTAGCTGCTCTGATTTTGACTAAAGAATTAAAGGTAAATACTTTACTTGAAGAGTTGGACTGTGTAAAAAGAGACTACCATGAAAAGGATCTGATGAAAGATAAAGAAATAGACAAATTGAATGATAAAATCCAGTTACAGTCTCAAAAAATGTCTATTCTGTCAAATGATATGGATAAAATAAGAAAAGAATCTTCTGAAGAAATTATATTGAAATCAGAAGAGATAGAAAGGTTGACTGATAGAATCTCGAGAAAAGAAGAAGAAACAAAATACTTACAAGATGAGTTGGATTGCCTTAAAAAAGAATATTTAGAAAAGATAAAACAAAAAGATAATGAAATGGTCGATTTGAATGAAACACTTCAGATGCAGACACAGGAAATTTGCAATTTACAAAATAGTTTAGAAAGAGTTGAAAATGAATTGAAAGAAGAAACAGCTTTCAAACAACAAGAAATAGCAAGGGCAGCAGAGTTGATTTCTGAAAAAGAACAAAAGATAAGCTTTTTAGAGAATAGTTTGGATTGTGTAAAGAAAAACGATGAGTTGAAAGAACTATTGAAAAATGAAGAAATAACCAAATTAAATGATAAAATCCATTTGCTGACTCAAGAAATCTCTATTCTGTCAAATGATTTGGAAAAGAATAGAGAAGAATCTTCTGTCGAAATAGCATCAAAATCAAATGAAATAGAATTGTTGTCTGCTTTAATTTCGACTAAAGATGTAGAAAACAATGCTCTACGAAATGAGTTGGACTGTGTAAGGAATGACCAGGAAGTGAACAATCGACTGAAAGACGAAGAAGTAACCAAATTGAATAATAAAATCAATTCACTAGCTAGAGAAATCTCCATTATGTCAGATAATATGGAAAAGGCTATAAATGAATTTTCTGCAGATATTGCATCGAAATCAAAAGAAATAGAAAGATTAGATGGTATAGTTTCAACAAAACAACTTGAATTGACTAGTCATCAGAATGAATTAGAATGCCTTAAGAAAGTATGTTCTGAAAAGGATAAAGAAATTGCTTTTTTTACTGAAAAAATTCAGATACAGATACAGGAAATTTCCAATTTGCAAAAGGATTTAGAAAGGATTGAAAATGTGTATAAAGAAGAAACTGCTTCCAAAACACAAGAAATGATAAGGTCAGCCGAGTTGCAATATGAAAAAGAACAACAGATAATTATTCTACAGAATACGTTGGATGGTGTGAAGAAAGACCATACAGAAAAAGATCTAAGAAAAGATGAAGAAATTACACTCTTGAATGATAGAATTCAAGCAGAGAGACAAGAATTTTCTGCATTGAAAAATAATTTCGAAAAAATTACAAATGATTGTTTGGCAGAAATCACATCTAAATCAGAAGAAATAGAAAGGTTGGCTGCTCTTATTTTGAAAAAAGAAGCTGAAAACAATTCGTTACAAAATGAGTTTGATTGCCTTAAAACAGAATATTCAGAAAAGAGTCAACAAAAAGATAATGAGATGTCAGATTTGAATGATAAGGTCCACTCACTGACTCAAGAGATTTCTATTTTGACAAATGAATTGGAAAAAATTAGAAAAGAATCTTCTGAAGAAATATCGTCAAAATCAGAAGAAATAGATAGTATGGCTGCTCTGATCTCGACTAAAGAAGTGGAAAACAATACTTTACATATAGAATTAGAATGCCTTAAAAAAGAGTATTTGGAAAAGGACTTATTGAAGGAAAAAGACATTGTTTATTTGAATGAAGAAATTTTATCCAAAACACAAGAGAATGAGAAGTTGTCTGGAATCATATCCAGCAAAGAAAATGAATTAACCTCTCTCTTTGTTGAAATAGACAATGTGAAGAAAGACTTCTCAGAAAAAGATTTACTCAAGGATGAAAACATAGTAGAGCTGAATAAGACAATTAGCTCACAAACTCATACCATTTCAACTTTGCAATATGAATTGGAAAAAGTTAAAAACGAATCTTCAGAAGAAATTTCATGTAAAACACAGGAAATAAAGAAGTTAGCAGAATTAATATCTGCAAAAGAACTTGAAATAACCTCTCTGAAAAATGAATTGGATTGTGTTAATAGAAACCATACAGAAAAAGAACTCAGGAAAGATGAAGAAATCGCAATCTTGAATGATAGAATTCAAGCAGAAAGGCAAGAATTCACTGCAATGAAAAATGATTTCGAGAAATTAAGAAATGATTCTTTAGAAGATATAACATCTAAATCAATAGAAATAGAAAGGTTGACTGCTCTTATTTTGAAAAAAGAAGCTGAAAACAATTCGTTACGAAATGAGTTTGATTGCCTTGAAAAAGATTATTTAGAAAAGAGTCAACAAAAAGATAATGAGATGTCAGATTTGAATGATAAGGTCCACTCACTGACTCAAGAGATTTCTATTTTGACAAATGAATTGGAAAAAATTAGAAAAGAATCTTCCGAAGAAATAGCGTCAAAATCAGAAGAAATAGATAGTATGGCTGCTCTGATTTCGACTAAAGAAGTGGAAAACAATACTTTACATATAGAATTAGAATGCCTTAAAAAAGAGTATTTGGAAAAGGACTTATTGAAGGAAAAAGACATTGTTTATTTGAATGAAGAAATTTTATCCAAAACACAAGAGAATGAGAAGTTGTCTGGAATCATATCCAGCAAAGAAAATGAATTAACCTCTCTCTTTGTTGAAATGGACAATGTGAAGAAAGATTTCTCAGAAAAAGATTTACTCAAGGACGAAAACATAGTAGAGCTGAATAAGACAATTAGCTCACAAACTCGTACCATTTCAACTTTGCAATATGAATTGGAAAAAGTTAAAAACGAATCTTCAGAAGAAATTTCATGTAAAACACAGGAAATAAAGAAGTTAGCAGAATTAATATCTGCAAAAGAACTTGAAATAACCTCTCTGAAAAATGAATTGGATTGTGTTAATAGAAACCATACAGAAAAAGAACTCAGGAAAGATGAAGAAATCGCAATCTTGAATGATAGAATTCAAGCAGAAAGGCAAGAATTCACTGCAATGAAAAATGATTTCGAGAAATTAAGAAATGATTCTTTAGAAGATATAACATCTAAATCAATAGAAATAGAAAGGTTGACTGCTCTTATTTTGAAAAAAGAAGCTGAAAACAATTCGTTACGAAATGAGTTTGATTGCCTTGAAAAAGATTATTTAGAAAAGAGTCAACAAAAAGATAATGAGATGTCAGATTTAAATGATAAGATCCACTCACTGACTCAAGAGATTTCTATTTTGACAAATGAATTGGAAAAAATTAGAAAAGAATCTTCTGAAGAAATATCGTCAAAATCAGAAGAAATAGATAGTATGGCTGCTCTGATCTCGACTAAAGAAGTGGAAAACAATACTTTGCATATAGAATTAGAATGCCTTAAAAAAGAGTATTTGGAAAAGGACTTATTGAAGGAAAAAGACATTGTTTATTTGAATGAAGAAATTTTATCCAAAACACAAGAGAATGAGAAGTTGTCTGGAATCATATCCGGCAAAGAAAATGAATTAACCTCTCTCTTTGTTGAAATGGACAATGTGAAGAAAGATTTCTCAGAAAAAGATTTACTCAAGGACGAAAACATAGTAGAGCTGAATAAGACAATTAGCTCACAAACTCATACCATTTCAACTTTGCAATATGAATTGGAAAAAGTTAAAAACGAATCTTCAGAAGAAGTTTCATGTAAAACACAGGAAATAGAGAAGTTAGCAGAATTAATATCTACAAAAGAACTTGAAATTACCTCTCTGAAAAATGAATTGGATTGTGTTAATAGAAACCATACAGAAAAAGAACTCAGGAAAGATGAAGAAATCGCACGCTTGAATGATGAAATTCAAACACAGACACAAGAGATTTTTACCAAAGCACAAGAAAATGAAAAGTTATCTGGAATCATATCCACTAAAGAAAATGAAATATCCTCTCTCCTCGTTGAATTGGATAATATAAGAAAAGATTATTCAGAAAAACACCTCAACGATAAAGATATGGCTCAGCTCAATGAGACAATCCTCTCACAAACTGATATAATTTCAGCTATGAAAAGTGAACTGGAGAAAATAAGAATTGATTCAATAGAAGAAATGTTATCTAAAAAATCTGAGATTAATCGTTTGACTGACACAATTGAGACTAAAAATAATGAAATTTCCACTCTGAGGCAACAATTAGATCGCTTCGAGAAGGAGAGCACTGACGAAATTTTAGCCAAAAATAAACATTACGAAAAACTAACTTCATTATTATCGGTTAAAGTTAATGATCTTACTTCATTGCAAACCGAATTACAAAATTTAATTGCAACTAATGAAAAGACAGCCTCTTCCTACCGTCTAGATGTGAGCCGTTTGAAAACTGAACTACTGAAAAAAGAGCAGAAATGTTTGGACTTGGAAAATGAGCTAGATAGCATAGCCAAACATCATGCACATTCGGTTGAAGCTAAAAAAATTGAAATTGAACGGTTGAGCGACGAAATATCTTTAAAAGACCAATTAATATTCGGTTTGGAAGAGAACTTGTCCAATTTGCAAAGGGTATGTACTCAAATTTCTTATTAGTTTTTTATTTAATGAATTTATTGCGTGCTTAGCACCATCAAAAGAAGAGTGGGCTTCTTGTAAGACCTGGACAAACAACTTGAGACTGTAATTTAACTTTCTCTAATTAATCGTAATAAATCTTCTTATCACATGAATATCGCGAAAAAAAGGTTTTGTATAATCCATTATTAACTCATTTGACTCCTGCGATATGCATACCTTCTTGATTCTAGATCTAAATCATGGATTCAGAGTTTGTAATGAAATCTGTTAACATCACATATTTTGTTAAAGCAAGAGCTCTGATATAATATATCATAGAAACAGCTACATAAATTTGAAAAAACTTTATAAAAATATGGTGAAAGAGGCAAAATTCAATTACAATAATAACCGTATTCTTAAAGCTAAAAACAAACCAAAAATATTGTGGTCAATAGTTAAAGAAAATCAAAATAATAATGATGTTCCCAAAGTTGTTAAAGGCACTGGCTGTACACCAGACGGTTTTAATGATTTCTTCATTGATAATGTTGGTAATATTGTTCAGAGTGTTCCTGTTGCTGACCACAGTGTTTCTTATTATCTTAATGTGCACAAAAATTCCTCAACTGAAGCTGGCAATAAAGTTTTCTCTTTCAGTCATACTAGTGTTGAGAAAGTTTATGAAGTTATATTGTTTTTGAAAAAGAGTGATTGCCTTGATGTTTATTGTTTAAATTCTTCTGTCTTAAAATTGGCTGCTCCTTCTATTTGTGAAGTCTTATGTTATTTGCTTAATGAGTGTATTGATAATGGAGTTTTTCCTAATTGCTTAAAGCTGTCAAAAGTCATTCCATTGTTCAAGAAGGGTTCGGTTACAATAATTTTAGACCTGTTTCAATCATACCTATCTTTGCCAAGGTTTTTGAAATTATTCTATACAATCAGATTATTGAATATTTTGAGAAGAATAATTTGTTTACTGATTGTCAATTCGGTTTTAGACCTAATAGAGGAACATGTAAGGCAATTTCTGAATTTATGAAAAATTGTATGTATTCAATTGATGAGAAATGCAAGGTGATGGGCAGTTTCTATGACATGTCAAAGGCTTTTGATACTATATCTCATGACATTTTAGTACAAAAACTCAGATTCTATGGTTTTGACTATTTAGCAATCAAACTTATTTCATCATATTTAAGTGAAAGGTATCAAGCAGTATTTTATGATAATTGTTATTCTAATTTTTTGAAAGTGGTAACAGGTGTCCCCCAGGGCTCCACACTGGGTCCAATTCTTTTTATCATTTACATTAATGACCTGCCTGCTGCTATAAGTACTGATTTTGTAAAAGCCTTTATGTTTGCAGATGATTTGGCTGTTCAGATTAAATGTAGCAATTTGTTTGGTAACTTGCATAATATTGTTAATGGTGTAATTGAGGATTGGTCTGCTGCAAATTATCTATGCCTTAACAAGGACAAAACACAATTTTTAGAGTTTGGTTTTTGTTTGGGGGCTGATAGTGCCAAATTTCTTGGCATTACAGTGCAGAGTAATCTAAAGTGGGATATACATATTAATATGTTGTATGGTAGAATATCCAAGGGTATATTTTTGCTGAATCGGTTGAGGTTCATTGTTAACTCTGAAGTTTTAATTGCAGTATATTATGCTTATATACATAGTCATCTATCTTATGGAATTGTTGCCTGGGGGCATGATACCAATGTTAAAAAGCTGTTTGTTCTGCAAAAGCGTGCTTTAAGGATCATTGCTCATGTTCATTGCCGGACTCATTGTAAGCCAATTTTTAAACAATTTAGAGTTCTTACGGTTCCGGCAGTATATGCCTTCGAATGTCTTATGTACATTAAAATGAACTTGTCTCGAATTACTATCAATAGCTCTGTACACGACCATTTCACTAGACATTCAACAGCACTTAGATTGAACCAATGTAATTATGCCTATACTTTGAATGGTTTTGTGGAGTTTGGTAAAAGAATTTTCAATAAATTGCCAGCTTATTTGAAAGATCTCAATGTTAGAAGCTTTAAGGTAAAAGTCAAAGATTTGTTAATTGAAATATGCCCTTATGATAATGATGAATTATTGTCTGGTATGTGAACTTGTATGATTTGTTTGAAACTGTTGTTATGTACTTATATGTGTGTGTATTTATACATATATATATATATATGTTAATGTTTGATTTCTGACGATGTTATGCATTTTTTGTAAATGTTTTGACATGAATAAATGAATCTTGATAGCTCATAAGTAGTCTGCATTGTAGTCAATCAGTATTGTATAGTACGTTTTATGGATTTGTGATCTTCAATTATATTTTTCAAAGTACTTTGAGAAGCCTACAATCAAACTATTAATGTATTGTGGAAAATAATAATTATTTTATGGGTGTTTGTAGTTTTGGTAAGGATTAGTCTCCCATACGAGTTTATTTGAATTTTTAATCATTATTTTAATAATGAGGACTTATAGCTGAAATACTATGCGTATGGCTTTTATTGGATGGGCAGTTCCACCTCGCCATTTTAAGTCATGTTATGGAACATGGTGGACCTACTATTTTAGGTGGGTTCCAAAGCACCAGATAATACCAGAAATGAAATTGACATACATTACTAATCTTTACTGATATTTTTATTCTTATTGAATTTCTGGCTCTTCTGTAATATATTTTTAAATAAAATTTTGCAAAGTTGTCCAACCCATTAGAAAAGCTTAAAATTTTATTGAATTATAAACTTGGTAATTTTGATTGTCTTTGCAATCTTTGATTTGTGATTCATGCTTTGCGAATGTGTAAAATGAATAATTTCAAACCCCTTCTGGATTTGAATAATTTCAATTGGTTTTAGTTCTTGACAATCCATCTTCAGTGTTTAGGAGAAAATACATTAAACTCCAAACATGGTATGTTTCAGAATGATATTCTCAAATTGAAAGAATCTAATTCCAACCAAAGGGAGGAAACTGAAAGGTAAGAACTAAAATAGTTTGTTTATGTAATTATATTCAGTTTTAACTTTTACTTTTCTTCTCTGCGAATGTGGTGAGAAGCAAACAATGGACCAATTGCCACATGCCCATTTACAAAACTCCAAGGAGGGTTGCTTAATTTTGAAAATTCTTGGATTTCTTGTTCTATAATGATCTGCGTTGTTAATATTAACTTATTATTGCAAATTTAACGAATTGCAGTCAATTTTAATTGTGAATAAGTGATATTCCTTCTCACTCTTGGGCGGAACGTTTTCGAGTCAAAGAAACTTGAAGATGAAGTCGTTAATTTTGAAAATGTTGTTAACCCAACATTGCTTCTTTTTCGTTTCTTCTTTGAATTTTCCATTGTTTGAAACATATTGTGTGTACATATTTTGTATTGTCTGTTGTCTCAACCCACTGCCTGCAAGTAACTTACCAATTTAGTTATTTCTTATAATTGTCAGATTATTATTTTTAAACTCTTATTTTAATGAATTTTAACAATATTCCATAAAATAACGTTTTCAACACATAATCAGACTTACAAGAAAGTGAATATTGAGAATATATTACATTGTAGCATTGTATAATTAATAGTTTCTCAAAGTATGATACACGGCTTACATTCTATAGTTCTAAATGCTTACAGCATTGTTTTAAACTTTAATTCGATCGTATTTTATGCCAATTTAACTGCATTGCATTCAAGGATGTCTAAATTTTGTGAATAGAGAGAGAAAATTCCCAATATTTAATATTTAAAAGCTGAAGCTAATAGCTACCACTTTATATGATTTGCTTTGGGAAGTGATTAACTGCGAGCTGTGCCAGGTATCTTTGATGACCAGCAAAAACGTTCTGCTGTTCTCTTCTGTAAAATCACTTCCCGGTGGTTCGAAACTCACCTGAAACTGTAGGTCCAACTCATCATCATCATCACCCAACTATGTGGGCTTCATCCTCTAGAGTCTAGAAAAAATTATATAATGTGGATGGTTCATCCATCTGTCAACCAATCACAAAGTTCACCCCTTTAAGGCAAACTTGTAAACGGTTTATGTTGTGAAATCAGATTCTTTGTAGATATTCATTGATAAGGAATAATAAATGTAGACATCTGTTTAATTTGTGTCTTTTTTATTTTCCATTCATTCTTAGTTTCTATTGCGTTTTATTCATTTCAGATTGAAAAAAGAATTGAGGCATATTAAGAATGAACACGATAATCTCAAAGACAAATACAGCGAATTGGAGGAAAAGACAAAGAATGTCGATAAAGACTCAATTCGTAAAGAGTATGAAGACCGCCTTGCTTTGATTAAAGATAAAATGGTTTGTAAAATGCTTTTTTTTAATTTTTTTTTTTCATTTATTTCTGGTCTGTTTCCATGATAAATGGATTACGCTCTTTTATCGTTGAACTTGTTGAAGTTTCAAGGTAAAATTATGTGAATTTTGAGCTCTATTTTTATATTTCTGTGATCGATTCCTGATGGTTGAATTTTGGTCTCCTGTGTAGCATATAGCGTCGTGTAATACAACTAAACCACCTTGTAGATCAAGATTGCATTCTTTTGTTTACTAAATTTAAGAGCTGATATCTTCCAAAAAAAGTGTTTATTATTATGATGTTGAAGATCCATCCGTCTTGTTTCCAGTAATATATAATAAAAACTTAAAAAACACTAAGTGGAAATTGTGACTCACGTTATGGCGTGACGGCCGTTTCACTCTGATGTTAAGAGCATCGTCAGACGACCCACAGTACACTCACTCTTAACATCACAGCTTTAGCTGAATCAAATTTTCAGTAATAATAAACAATAAAAACTTGAAAAACACTTTCAAGTGGAAATTGTGACTCACGTTATGGTGTGACGGCCGTAAACCGTCAAGGCCGTAACATGTCATAATTTCCACCTAAAAGTGTTTTTTAAAGTTTTTATTATATACTAGCTGGCCCGACGCGCGTTGCTGCGATCTCATCAAAATTCTCCTTGATTTTATTATTCGCCACCTCCCGCTGAGGTTACATTTCAAATTATGAAAGAAGTTAGTCCTAGGGCTCTTCCAGCTTATCATAGAGGCCTCCTTCGTTGTTTTCTTAATCACCACCTCTGAATTTAAACCTTAGACTATAAGGGTAGATTTTAGGTTTTTGATTTTATTATTCGCCACCTCCCGCTGAGGCTGCATTTCAAATTTCTAGCTGCATTGGGAAACAGATGTCATCAACCTGGCATAATTACATTTCATCATACCCAGTTATATGTTTGCTACATACTGCAAGGCTCTGACTACACGGTACATGCAAAGTCTTTGCGTTCCAGACAGCGTAAATAACGCCGCTAAGGGGCCTGCCATATGATTAAAAACCGTTGATAAGCTGTTTGGCCGGCAAGTTCAGTAAGTTAGGTCTGTAAAATGGATTAATTAATAATAATTATTAGCCCTCCTATTCAAATTTATTGTCAGAAACCATCCCCAATATTCACACAATATATTCCCAAAGTTTCATGCCGATCTGTCAAGTAGTTTTGAAGTCTATAGGGAACATACATACAGACAGACATTCATCTATATATATATTAGTGGAAGCAAGATGGATCTTCAACATCATTGTGTTCTATTTATAAAGAGTTGAGTGCCTGAGTAGTATATTAATCTATCAATTAAAGCTGTGAACGGACGACATGACTGTATTTAGAACCGTAATGATTTCAAAATGAAATGCAGTTTGTTGTAACACGATCCATTGTTGTTTTTTTTTTTAACACAAAACATCAATTTTCAGAAAAGTTATTGGCGTGAGGATATGAAAAAGAAAAATGAAGAATTCGAAAATAAACTTCGTCAATATAAAGAAAAAGTAAGTATTCTCAATACGAATTAGTAACATTCTTTCTACATATATGTTGGAATATTGCATTTATATTATATTTAGCGCTAAATTTGAATTTAAATGTCTTTGTGAGAAGTAATATCACAATGTATAATTATCCATTTTCCTTTTCCAATAAATATTCTGTTTTGTTTTTAGTAGTACCGCAGCCTATATTTTCACAAGATAATAACTTGTGTAAAAGTTTACTGGGCCTGAAATATTCAGTTCTCGTATTTCTTACAGCAATGCTTATAAACTTCAATTTAGTCCATAAATTGATCTATACTATGACTTGAGTTATTTGATTAAAAGTGAAAGTACTTTATCCATTATTAGATGGTAATTCCTATATCGTTGGCCAGTTAATCATAATAGATTGAACATACTCTTCTCTATCATACGAGATTGTTCAAGTATTTGAATTTAAAAGGTTGAAGAAAAATGATTATAACCGATGGTTACTGCATTATGGTAGCAATGAAAACTTTTTTAATGTTTACATTTTGAGACTTTCAGTCGCTCATTTCATTGTATGTTTTTAATTCAAATATTTTTCTATAAAAGATTTTTATCTAATTGTGAATTGTATTTAATTATTTAATCTAAAAAGCGAAATTTTTGTTACATAGATTAACAAAGATGAGTCACACATAGCCGAATTGAGTTCTCAGCTGTGGGAGACAAATGATAAACTCCTGCGCATTAAAAAAGAGTATATAAAAATGAAGAAGCTCTATGATGATTTGCAATCTGCCTGCAAGCCTGATGATGTGAGTCACAATGCATCTGCTGTAAGTAGTGACAACAAGGAAAATTTGACTTACATGAAAGAAAATTTATAATAATTATTATTTCTAAGTATTCCAAACACTTGGCTGATTTTGGTAAACATTAGTGTCACTTACAATGAGTTTTCCAATCACGTTAATGTTAAGACGTCAAACTTCACTAAATAGCTAAGGTCCTGCAGCATGTAGGAACTACTCTACTATCTCTACGCAGATAGTTTATGAAATTCAATTCGATGTTTTGGTTTAGTTTCTATTTCATTCAAAACCAGTTCATTGTAATCGATTTCTATTTCGTAAGGTTGAGATCCATTAGTTGGTATTAATTTTGCCTTAAATTTAGCCATCCAAGTTTGTTTTTGAATTTTAAAATAGTGCACTTCTTAAACTCAGATTTTTCATAGCTAATTTGTCAGTACCCCTTATAATGATTCATTTTTGTAATTGCTTTTATTCTACAGCTCCTTCATGATTCGTATGCGAGACGGAGAAGCCTTTCTGTTGATTCGTTTCCAATGAAGTAAGTTTCATGTTTCAATTGTTAATTAATGAATAGTGCTCTTAAATTCAACAGATTATTCGCCTTATCTACTCCAGATGCTAGCTAAAGAATGATTTAGTTTTAAGCGATTGAGAACAAGGCTCTGGAGTTATTCAGCTAAATGATTCTTCTTACAGTAAATTCTCTACCCTATACTGTACTCTTCATTACTTACTGCAGGATTCCTTTAGGCGTAAAATTCATGTATTGAATTTTTCCTGTCTGAATACTATTTAGTAAATTTATTATTTTATTTACTTTTTACAATTTTTTTAATTTGTAATATAGTCTTTCTATGTAACTAATCTTTACAAATCACACAACTGAAAACAATTGAGTGATAGATAGTCTAGATGAACTCTAGAGAAAAGTTTATAGGCTACAAAATGTATAAAATAGCCTATATAATCAGATATTGAGAAAGTAATTAAGTACATAGCCTGGAAAATATTGAGATTTTTTATTATTTTATTTTCCGAGCTCTGGGTGATTGCTTTTCGCAAGTGTCAGTAAAGAGTTGCTGCACACTTCTCTATGCATTGTATTATAAATCACTATACCTATCTATTTAAAAAATCTTACAATATATTTTAATAGCGATAAAAATGTTGACAGGTCTAGGGAAAAAGACACCGATTCCCAGAAATTTCTGTTGGATCTTCAAGATGAATGTGAAAATGGAAATCAAAGGCGGCGAAGTCTCCTGCCATCTGGCATGGGTAAAAAATTCTTGTCTTCGGGTTGGTCACTTACATTTTTCTTTATCATTAATTTTTTTGTGGTTATTTGATTACTTTAACTGTGAGTATTACTACTTGAATTTGCTGCATCATTGCATAAATATTTGCATTAATAACATTGTTCCTATCGCTTTGAATTGAAATTCGAGAAACTTGTCAACACTTCAAATTGTGACTGAGCATGGATGATAGGCCTGTGCTTGCTTAAATCCGCATCTTTATGTAAATATAATAATAATAATTTAATATTGTAACTCATCCTATTAGAAGAAGCATGCACTAATATTTCTGTGAACAGTAGACGTCATACCCAAGAATAAGGGTGCCTTCACAGAGGAATGTACTCAATGATAATCACAATCGCAAAATTAAACACAACTATCATTTCTAACCTTTGTTTAAATTTGCGTAGTCTATTTCATGTGTGTTTCCCACAAAAAGTCACTCTTTATCACATCACCATGACTGAGTTTCTATTTTCATCCAACATCGGACTTCACATGTCTGATAAACGAATTTATGGAACAATATTAATGAAATTTGTACAATTGTCATTTACTTAGTAAACACTTGTTATTGCATTTAATTGAAATATTAGAAATGATTTGTATCTCTCAAACAAATATTTTATTCTTATGAATGATAACTTAATTCATATGGCGGCTCAACCGATTGATTAATTTAGAGGGCCTGAAGGCTATCTTGAAATCTGATTCCAATATCATATGATGGAGAAACTCGTTTAAAAAATCATGTTTTCTATAGAGGAAGGCCTTAGTGCCTTTTCCTTTTTCCCTCTAAATAAAAATATCCTTAAATGCAAGCAAATTTCGAAAATCCTTACATACACATCGCTGCCCATTCCTAAAAGGAACATCCATGTAAAATATTTTAAATGCGTTACTAACAGATAAATGGAAAACGGTCAACTTGAAACAAAATCCTCTCTTCGCTCTGTCAATTATTTGGAATCTCATTGGAATTCAGTAACAGAAACAATATTGGACTGGAAAACCTGTTGCTTTCTTTCAGATTCAATTTCATTTTGCATCTATAGATTAAAAATAGATAAAAGTTTTCAACTAACAGATTAACGAAAATGAAAAAGTAGTCTGTTCGTAATCACTCTTTGTAGTCGCACTTATTTGTCTAAGAAATTTGAGAAGACAGGAATCACTTGAGGTTCATGCAGAGTGGAGCAATACTCAAGGATAATCACTAAATGTGTTTAACTTGTTGAAACACAGCATGTGTTTAATTTTGTGATTGTGAATATCATAGTGATAGAGTACTGGCTGCTCCAAGCCCCTTATAGCGGTGAGTGGGTAGAAAAATTACTGGGCGTAAGACAACAATAGCCATTAAAAAGTTGGGTTTTAAATGAAGAAGCAAAAAGGATGTTTCAATTTGATAGCAGTTAAAAGCCAAACGCGATCATCTACCTACCTCCACCTATCAACTATAGCTTGCCATGTTCTACGGTTTAATATGATAATTCTCAACAAAGAACAGTAGATTTTTTTAAGAGGGAGAGAGAGAGAAAAAAGACTAACAGCAAGTGGTTCAATCTTGATGCTCAGTTATCGATAGATTATGAATCTTAATGGTTGTATGAATATTCATAATTTTGCGGGACTTGTTTGCCATTTTAGTTTGCTGGTTATCGTGAGTTGGGATGCCATGTCAAGCCTTGGCGATGGTATGCCAGCCGACATTGCCCGTTCTGTTCACTTTAAACTGAGAAAATTTTCAATTGTTAATGCAATTAACCTTTTGAAGTCGGCGCCAAATATTTTATGAGTTTATAAAATATTCTTTGTAAAATTTTAGGAATTTTATAAAAATTGAGCACCAACTTTTAAAGTTTACGTTTATTAAATTTAAAATTTTCTCAGTTTGAAGTGGATACTTTTTTTAAACTTTTTAGTTCCTGATCATTTAATTGAGTATCATTTAATTGAAGTCCGTTTCTTTTTTTTTTTTTTGTTCAAAAATGCTTTATTTTTTTGGCTGAAAATCAATTTGTAAGAAGTTATTGAATTTTTTTTCTCGCTTGTTTGAATAAGTTTTCTTGTAACAATTTATAAAATGCCTGATGTACTGTGAAACTATTAATAACCTTTTTACTGACACTGCTGCTATTAAATTCGATAAGCATGCCATTGCATAAGGCTTAGCAAGCATTGAATACATCTTGATGAAGCATGTGGTTTCTATCATTAGGAGGATTATTTTTCAGTTAATTAATGTTTTATAATAAATTTAGCTGTTTCTGTAAAGAGAAATCATGACGTACTAACTGATTCCCATGTCAACTTTCATTAAATTTGTAAATCTCAAAAGATTTGGTTAAGCATCTGAGATCTTTAAGTTTTTATTACTTTCAAGAGTGACAGGTAATAACTAAATAAAAACTGACTGAGAATTGTGATTCTGTTTTATATTTTCAACCAGAAAATGGAAATACTGAATTTAACTTTGAGTCGTGAGTTTAATTACATTTAGTGTTGAGTATTGCATGAATGCAATTTTATATGATTGGAAACCCTAATCTTTTATGTTTATTAATGAAACGGCTTTGTCGGGTTTCGTTGGCGTCTGACCTTGTCACGTTCCCATAAATTGTGGTTTATAAAACGTGAAGTTTGGACAAAATACGTTCACTTTTTTGAAACATTTGACCTTAGGGCGGTAATTGATAGAATTTTATTTTCTGGTTAATTGTACTCGCATGATATTGATAGTTCGAAAAAAGTGAACTCTCCGACTAATCAAAGTGTTTTGATGCTTGCAGGGAAAGTTTTTCCCAGTGAGGATGAAACTGGAGAGATTTTCGACAATAGAAATCTGGCTGACTTGAAAGAAGGTCGTCACGATTTAGGAGCAGAGGAAGAGCGAATGAGTATTTTGATGATGCGAAATTCTCTCTGTCCTCCTCACCTGAAGTCTTCCTATCCGGCTGAAACCCAATTCCTGATGCCGGAAGGTCCAAAAGAGGACGACATCAAGGTTGGTACTTTGGCAGTTTTTTGTTATAACATTTTCTTAACTTTCTGTATATAGATGAATAAACTGTTTATATTCAATGAATATATTCAAAATATCTTGTAATAATGTTAAATACTATATATATACAGGGTGTCTACTGGGTCGGGAAAAGTCGGGAATTTTAACAGGTCGGGAAAAACCGGGAAAAGGTCGAGAATTTTTTTTTTTTTTTCATTTGGTCGGGAAAATGAGAAAATTGATTGTAACACGTATTTTGAAATACTTCGTTAATAATCGTTAATAATTATCAGAAAATGAATTTAGAAATAAAATGTCAGTATTTTTATTGTGAAGGAAATAATTGAGATCACTTTGCGTTTAGATTCAATCATATTTAGTTGTTATGGATTCTTTAAATGCACCTAACAACATCCGAGATATGCTTTCTTGGGTAATGTGGCAACCCTATAACTATTATCATTGCACAACTTCAGAGCATTTTAAATTTTGGATTTGCTCTGATGGCACTAGTCATCCCGGGTTGGATTTTGGGTTATAAACTATCATAATGCAGCGAAAATGTAATTTTTGACGATTTTCATTTTTATAGTGTGAGAAAACAGGTGGGGAAATCATGATTTCCTTCCTATATCTTGGATATTTATGATTGGATTTTCAAAAATTAGCCATCATTTTTTTTGCAATGAACATTTCTACTGTATTATCAAGTTCTGATAATAAAGTGATTGATTTCCAAGTAAAGTGGGCTTAAGCATTCTTTTTGGTCATCATTTTAAAAAATTGACATTTTTCAAACTTCATATTAAGTACATGGCTAAGTTAATTATAGAATCATCTCAGTTCACTATACTTCATGTCATCAAATTATGCAGCTGGAACTAAATTGTTGTGATGCAAAAAACAGCTGACTGTGGTGACAAACCAACTGGCTGCTAGCATCAGACTTATAGACTAGGCAACACAGCATGGCTAGTGTTGCCAATTTATGTGTTTAGGTTGCTGATTACCAATGATCAGCCGCTGACATAGTCCAATATCTGGCAGCATCGCGATTTTTTGGCAATTCGGCAACATTTAATCTGATGCGTGAAGCATCCATGTAAGTTGGTCATTGCAAAGGCTTTCAGACAAAATATAAAATGGCGGATAAAAGAAAGCTAGGGGAAAATTTATTTTTTGTCAAAATAATTTGTTTAGTTTGACTAGTAGAATGCGAAAGTTCTTCTTTTATAGGACACTCTGTATATCCTTTATATTCATCTGCTCGTCTTGCATTACAGTGTGGTGGTGAAGTCTCTCAATCAACTGCTCTTAAGAAAAAAGATAGAACTCAAGTAAGTTAAACAATCAATTTACATTTCAGATTTGTAGATTTGACTATGTACAGTTTGTGAGGTGAAATATGAGCTCTGGCCTGTGCGTGGCAAGAAAAATGAATCTCTCCCAAGATAAGATACACAAATAAGAAAGACATGCATATGTTTCGATATGTAGCGATATTAATTATTTATTCAACTGTTTCTACATAAATAAAATCATCAGCATAAACAAGAACCAAAACACGCAATGCTTAGCCCACATGTGTGGGCACTCAGCTGTTCTTCAATAAATGCCGTTTCTCTTACTTTTGAACTAATATAATACCATAAACTATTTGTTCATATTCGTAAATACTAATAATTTATTGATGAATAGAATGGCCAAATTTGTGTGCTTTGGTCTTGTTTGAGCTGATGATTTTAATGGTCACTTCACACCACCGTCACACTATGTCCAGACGTTGTTCACTACGTGAAAGATTTTTGAAAAATAGATCCCCATTATATTAAATGGAGTCGTGTACACCAAGCTCAGAGCCAGCAAAACCTCGCAAACGTCGGTGAGCAAATTTGTTGATCTGCTCAGAGACCGATCTTTTTCTAAACCTTTGCAAACTTTTGGATTGTACATGCACATTAGTATTTTACCCACCTTGTACCCATATGACTTACTACTTGAAAATGTGTATTAGTCCAGGGTGTATTATTCCATCTTCCACATCAAATCAACACTTTTATCGTTCAGCATCTCAGATTTTGATAAAATTCGTTAAACTCATAGTGAGTGATGAGACGAACAAAAATATATCATATTTAATTTTTATTTCAATCTTTTTACAAGTTGCAGCCATTCTAAAAATCCCAAGAAATTGGAACTTTGACATTTTTTTAAATTGTAGCAGCTGGTACAATCAACCTGGCTGTAAGTAGTATCATTTTACAGTATTTTTAACTGACTTCCAAACAGAAGGAGGTTATCCATTCGTCCTGTTTTTTATGTTTTTTCATCAATTACTCGAGTGTTATTTTGATTTAGAGAGGTCTCTGTTTCAAGTTAACCATTTTGCATTTGTATGTCTTTTTGTAACGCATTTACGGCTAAACAAATGGACCAAATTCGATGAAATTTTGCATAGATCTTCCTTTAAAGAATTCCCAGCAATGTATATGTTAAGATTTTCTAAATTTGCTTACATTTAAAGGATTTTTAAAAGGAAAGAAAGTAAGGCTCTCATGCCTTCTTCAAAAGGAATATAAGTTTTTTTAAATAAGTTTCTCCATCATATGCAATTGGAATCAGATTCATAGATAGTCCTCGGGCCCCCTTATTCATCTGGTTGAGCTTTATTTATATGAATAAAGTTATCATTCATAAGAGAAACATATTTGTTTGACAGTAACAAATAATTTATCATATTTCAATTAAGTATAATAACTAGTGATTACTAAGTAAATGATATACAAATATTGTTTTATAACTCATTCATCAGACATCTGAAATAATTTAAGCAATAATTTTCAGCTCTCTTGCAAATTGAAAACACAGCCTTGTTGATGTGATACAGAGTGGCCTTTTGTGAAAAAATACATGAAATAGACTAAGCGCATATATTGAATCAAGGGTTAGGTCTGATGATGATTATCATTGAGTACATCGGGTATGTTCCTCTGTGCAAGTACCCTTCCTTATTCTTGGGCGTGAGGTCTACAGAACTGCTAGTATTTTTTTTATGAAAGAGCATCATCTAGCGGTGGACCTATCCAAGTTTCGCAAGGATTGACCCAATATTAAACAAAAACAAAAAAAAAAAAAACCATTCATCAATGCCTTCATTTCAATTTTGTTCGAATAGTATAGTTTCACACATAACTGGCAGTCAGGTAACCAACCGGTGTTGTTTGCCAGGCCGATTATTACAGAGCACTTCACATCTACCTGATTTCTGAAATCATATATGATGCAATGTATTTACTTAGGTAAATTACATCGGTTACACAAAGCCGGTTTTGTGTGAAACAAGCCATTAATGTCCCGTTTTGACCAATCAGGTGAATTTAATTTGAATTAAGAATAAGAATAATATTTCTGTTTATATGAATATTGATGATAATTTAGTTGATGTTATGGGTGGTGATTGGTCATGCGGTGAGCGTGGTGTTCAAGTGATCGTGATGTTCAGTCACGACCGCTCAAGACTGCGCTTGGATGGGTGACCGTGCTTCAATTAAGCTTTATTATCACTTACCCGGTGGTTCGGAACCAACCTAAAATAGTAGGTCCACCATGTTCCCCGTAACATGGCTCAAATGGCGAGGTGGAACTACCCGTAAAGGTCTCCCCACCATTGAAAGCCATATGCTTATTATTATTAGTTGATGTTATTGAGTCAGGAATAACGTTTTTTTTTTTTTTTTAGTTCAATCGTAAGTTTGGAGTGAAAAATGTTTGTGAGATCGTTGATAATTGAAAATATTTTTGACATCGTTAATAATTAACAATGTCAAAAACATTTTTCACCCCAAACTTATGATTGAAACCATAAATAACCTTATTCCTAAGACTCCATAACATCAACTAAATTATTTACAATATTCATATAAACATAAATATTATTCTTCTTCTTATTCATTTTTTAAATACTTTGTAGTTTTGTTAAAAATATGTCAGAATATGGAAATGGAATGAGAATTGGTTCTTAGTTTAAAAAAAATAATTTCTAATAATTAGCTTTTGTATGTAAATAAATAAATAGTCTTGCATTATTAGAAATTATTTTTTAAACTATAAGCCAATTCTCATTCCATTTCCATATTCTGACATATTTTTAACAGAACTACAAAGTATTTTCAATTTTTTTTTAAAGTTGACTTTTTTAATGTATAAGAATATTGTTCAATTATTTTTTTGAAATTAATGATCTCAAAAACATTTTTTTGCAACTAATGATTGAAACTATGCTACCTTATTCCTAAGACTCTCAACTAAATTATTTACAATTATTTACTAATTATTTGATTGAACGGCAATATGCAACACTGCGACTGTGACTCTGAACTCAATGTGAACTGGTAGAAATTAATGGAGCAGTCTACAGCAGATATGGGTCATCATTGTTTCACTCATACAAACACAATTGTTCGTTTTGGTTTGTCTCCTTTTCCAACAAACAAAGTATAGGCCTTTCCAGTGTAAATAGGAAATCTGTTGCATAACACAGTGTGATCATGGTGTGAAATGACCATAAGAGGGAGTGGCCGTAGCCGAGTGGGTTAAGTGCTGGTTTGCTAGCCCAAAGGTCCCGGGTTCGATCCCAGTTCTGACCGAAAGATTTTACCTCGGGCCACTCCCGTGTTTCGGAGGACACGTTAAGCTGTCGGTCCCGGCTGCCTAAAAATAGTCGTTAAGTCACGTCAGAGGCCCTGAACTTATTCAGATGCGACCTGATAACTCTGACACCAGACCTGAGCCAGCCAGGTCACACGATATTATTATTATTATTACCATAAGAGAATGTTTGAGTGTCTGAATGCATTTTATGTTGCATACATGCAGCGTTTTCCATACCATCCAGTAGTGTTTATTGTGCAATGACTAGCACTCTGTCACTGATATTCAAATGCCAGTTAGCTAAGTCTACTACGCATCCAATTTTCATAGCTTATGTCTTGCCTCATGAGCTGTACTAATATTACATACTTGCATTTGTAGCACATGCTAAATTTTTACAATGTAGTGTACGGTATATGTTTATTGTGTATACAGCAGTATAAAGCTTCTTTTGAGTTTGACTACCATTATTTAACATAGGTGTGACATGTTGCACACTATAGTGTTGTCAATAGAATAGTGAGTAGTACACCAGTATTTATATGGTTGCATTCTATAGATAGATTAATTTTGTGTTTGATCTTATGTTGACAAACTAAATGCCCTATGGTGAAATATTTTTATGTTAACAAGTTTAGTTCCAAGTTTAGAGAAATATTATAAATTTCTTTAAGCTTTTTTGAGTTTGACTACCATTATTTAACATAGGTGTGACATGTGGCATCTTACTATAGTGTTGTCATTAGAATAGTGAGTAGTACACCAGTATTTATATGGTTGCATTCTATAGATAGATTAATTTTGAATTTGTACCTATGTTGACAAACTAAATACCCTATGATGGGATATTTTTATGTTAACAAGTTTAGTTCCAAATTTTGAGAAATATAAATTCCTGCCTTGAACAATTGTAGATAGTTCTCTTTAACAATGAAAATCAATTTTTGAAACAACTGGGTATTTTTTTAAATTATATGTTTCATTACAATATATTGTTCAGCTTGCCGTCATTTAAGCAGTCATGGTTTTGATTCCCGCTTCTCGATCTGGCATCTATGTGTAATCATTTACCTAATTACCCACGCACTAGTCTCGGACTAGTGTGGGCATCATCAGCAATAAAAAAAAAAAATTTAATAATAAAAATAATAGTCATGAGTGACTAAGATAAGTCTGAGAAGGGAGAAAATACCGATTCAGTGACATTTTTTCCCATGCTTTTCTAACTTAACAAGACCCTCCCAAACCAAACCTAACCTGGCTTAAGCTAGGTACAGTGCGAGACTGAGCTCCGTGTCCCTTGGAGGAATGCATTATGTCATTGCAAAAGCAATGTAATTGTGCATCTCTGTGCGTGCGTCCGCGCTGCCCAGTATAGTATTCTTCGTCTCTCCTCTTCAGCCGTCAGGGACATGGAGCTTAGTCTCGCACAGTAGGTCCTAGTAGCAGATTTAGCCCAATGTATCAGATCCCGAAAATCCCTGTTCCCATGGGAACTAGTGTTCCTGTAAAAAAGTCAACTTCTCAATTTATTGTTCATAGGAATGCAAATTTAATGGTGTCATCTTGTTCAACTCATTAAAATGGTACAAATTCATGTATTAAACACTAGTTTCTGATAACAATTAATGCAAAAAAATAATGAATTTTTTTGGGGTGTGGTTGGGTCTCAACCAATACCAATTTGGTGCCATTTTTTCCACGCCTTTTCTAGCCAAACCCAGCCATTCCAATCCAAACTTAACCTAAGCTTATTACGGGTTCTAATGGCTAAAATAAGACTGGCAACACTAAAGTTCACACTTGCACTTTATTTACCCAAATTAGTCTATTTACACACACTAATTGCAATTTCAATTAATAAAGAAAAACAGATGAACAAATGACAAGCTAATACTTATTTTCAGTAATTATTTACAAGAATTAATGAATAATTACAGGTCAATCAATAATAAAAGAAACAAGAGTCCAATAAACTGTACAATAATGAAGAAAGAAATGATAAAAGAACAACTAAACACTTACAAAACACGTTATTTGACAGTCCCAAATAATATCACTTGACACAACGTCTTTAGACTGTTAGTAAGCTGCACAAATAGTAAACACTTGTCTCTGCACTTTACACTGGAATTGAGCACTGTTTACTCCAATGGCACAAGATCTGTAACACAATCTGACACGCAAGCTTGTATGACTAACTCACTGGTTCACGTGAGCTCCTTTATATAGTTGTCATTCAAGTGCTGGAGGCCACTAGACGCTTTGAGAAATCCATGGAAGGCCACAGAATTTAGTAGAAGACGACCTCGATTGTTCAGGAAGTTTGTAGAATTGTCGAGAAGCTCAATTGAGTGAGAGAGATGCATATTTGAAGAATAAGAGTGACAAAGGCATGTGAAAAGCAAGAGAATGAAGATTCAGATTACAAGTCATGTTTGTCATTGAATGGAAACGATGTAAATAGAATGAGTGCTTGTTTTGCATTTATAACATTATCTAGGTAAATCCAGGCAAATAGATTAGCCATCTCATCAGTCACTAATTCTATGAATACTATTACTGCATACTATTAAAAGCTGCAAGTTTGTGGGATATAGGGTGACATGAGTGATGAGGTATGAGTTACTTTTCTGAAAATAGAGAAATTGTGGTTAGAAAAGGCATGAAAAAAATGGCACCGAATCGGTATTGGTTGAGACCTAACCACACCAAAAAAAATTTCATTATATTTTTCCCCATTAATTGTCATCATAAAATAGTGTTTGAAACATGAATTTGTACCGCCCTGATGAGTTGAACAAGACAGCATCATTAAATTAGCGTTCCCATGAACGGTTGAAACGTTGACTTTTTTATGGGAACACTAGTTCCCATGGGAATGGGGATTTTCGAGATTTGTTACATTGAGTTGAATCCGCTTGGACTTACCTAGCTTATGTCAGGTTAGGTTTGGTTTGAGGGGGTCTTGTTGGGTTAGAAAAGGCGTGGGGAAAAATGGCACCGAATCGGTATTTTCTCCCTACTATTCTGTATGATTTCATTATAATAAATAATGTTTACAACTGAAATTTCTAAGTCATTTACAAATCGTGGACGATAAATAACATCCATTGCTTATGTGAGCAACAAAAATATATGCATTATAAATATTAAAATCAAATTTTGCCTTGAGACAAACATTGCTCAAGATTCAGTGGAAATAATGTGACGGATATTCAAGCCTCCACTCGATTTTTGTCATAACTCCTCCTCTCCTTCCCCCCCGATTCTTGTTTTCTGCCATAATATCTAGCTATTGGAATGATTTATTCTCCATAAGTATTAAATCTCTGTGAATTGGAAATAATTCAAATCAAATTTATTATTAAATAAACACTTAACACGATTTATACATGAAATAATCATTGTACATTCCTGTACAGTATTAACAGCATAATCATATATGTACTGTGCTATACTTATACTTAACTACATATTAACGAAGAACAATTTTTCTGGAAAATAAGCCAAAGGTTACGAAACCTTTAATTAGGACGAATGTAAAAGTAGGAACACCATTTAATCATTACTGAACTTGATTAATTTATTTTTGAAATCATCTGCTATAAGCGTTTCCTTCAATTCCTATAAGATTTTATTTGTGATCTCTAAACTCATGAAATTATGTAGTTGATATGAAATTTAATACTTTAGTTTGTTTTCAGATAACTTATAAAAAGCCAGGTCCTCCCACACCAAGTAAAAATGGGGGCCGATCAGGCAACCAGGTCAGTTGTTGTTTCCTATGAGTTTTGCTTCTTTCGCTCCTTCCTCTTCTATTTGTCTATCTCCGATGTCCAATTGCATTGACTCACTTCATCCGAAAAAATAATCAATTATTGCACATACAGTTTGTTTCTATTAAACGGAAAACATCTGCCAGTTTTTCATTTTTTGCTGTTAATACATTGCTGTAAAATAATAATTATTATTTATATGGTACACCGAACAATTATTCTGTTCAAAAAAAAATGATATGTAAAAATTAAATATAGTGGTTCCTATTAATTTCTGGTTAACATGATGCATTTCAACATGATCCAATAAAGTGAGTATAATAATTTACACTTGAAGACAAAAGAAAATTAAATTTTAATTTAATTTAAAAAATCTAATTTTCCACTAGTTATTCTAGTGCTAATATAAGTCAAGCTGTCTTCAATTATAAGATTTATTAAAGAAGTAATCTTTAATTTCAATATTAAAATGTAAAATGTTGAGTTACGCTTCTACAGAATAATAATAATAAGCGTATGGCTTTTAATGGTGGGGAGACCCTTACGGGTAGTTCCACCTCGCCGTTTGTGTCATGTTACGGGGAACATGGTGGACCTACAGAATCATTGTTCGATTGTATTTTCTATTTTTATTAGTTATTTTCAACAGTCATCAACAATACCTTATTTCAATTATCTCTCTTACAACACTAAAGGTGTTACATTGAAGGCGTTACAACTTGAAGGTGTCACATTAAAGTAAAAATTATAATAAACCAAACTTCACAACGAAGTTGAAAGAATTTACTTAAACTCTAATTATATAAGCTGCTTTGCAAAATTATTCTTTTAACTGCTTCTATGTTTGGATTGGAGTAAATGATGTATGCTTTGGTTTAATGTATTTTGGTGTTCTGGAATAAACACATAAAATAATATAAGTTGGATGTTTAGAAGTTTAGTGTTATGTAGTTAAATAGCTTGGAGACGTAAGTTTTTCTTTTTTTTTGCAACTAAAAGTAAACTACCTACACTTGTTCTCAATACTAGTGCCGACTGATAAATTTCAAACTCGATGTATCGCACAACACGCTGTGAGGCTTTATTTTGCCAAAAAAATTCCAAATATTCAAAAGATGAAGTTTTTAAAAATAATAAACAGTTAACAGCTTATTGTCAACTATGTATGTTATTGTGTTTACAGTATCAGAGTAAGTACAGTAATTTGATAATAAATAAATCATCCGCCATTTACAAACTAAACAGACTACCTAATAATCTCCATTTTTCACTTCTCAGACCCGAAACTTCTTATTCCCGCATGGTAGAGAAACTTGATTATTGTTTTTCTTATAATATCGTTTTTGTATTTTCTAAGGATATGGGAATTCCTTTATTTTTTCAATTCAATTCTTGAGTGTATTATTTTGCATGTTTTTGCATCCTATGTTGAAATGCATGTACTTGAAGTGTATAAACTTTAATGTGAAGATCTTATTGTCTCTCCATACTTATTCAAGCAGATATTATATTACTCACGGTTTTATATTTACTCACAGTCCTGAAAGTTTTTGCATCAAGTGAGTTTGGCTGTTTGATCGGTTTTGAACATAAACTATAGTGGGTCACAAACCTAAATCTCTATAATTGTTCCTTATAATATGAAAGTCACGCTGAGAATAATTGAAAATCTGTTATTTTTTATGCAAAAAATACATGACTTCAATCTGATGAATAATAAAAGTAAAGTATAATAAAACTTTCAGGCCTGAAGCGAATAGAACGCAGACACTGCCCCGTAGCTATTGTGAAGCACAGAAGTAAATGATTATTGGAAAATGCAAATGAGGACGAGATAAGATTCATTGGATGATGAATAAATTGAAATGAATTGGATCACACCCTCCCCTCTATTTGCGGTCCTTCACGAAAATTCACGCAGTGTCTTCGTTCTATTCATCTTAGATTTTATTTATTTAATGTGGAACATTTTGATAGATCATATAGAGAAGAGTATGACATTGAAGTCGTCCATGGACTATGAAAAGAAAAATTGAAATTGTATGGTAAAAGTACAGTTTCGTAACAATATTGATCAAGCCAAACAAATAAAAACTGAAAAATATCAATTTTTCTGTAAAATAATGACTAATTGGTTAATGGATAGGTATCCACTCGGTCTCAAGCTACTGTTAATTGTTGATTCCAATCTGAAGACACTGAAGATTCTATGTAATAATGACCACCGAGTAAAAAGAGTATACAAATGCATTTGTATTCAAATAATGTAAGGGCAATTGGCGTAGTAAATCTTTTTTTTTTTTGTAGATTACGTCTTGCAGACTTATACACTAGTTAATTACTGTATCAATTAGTTAAGGTGAGGCTTAATTTTGATGTGAGATGAACTCTTGTACACCAAAAGGCTTTATCAACTAAATATTTTTTCAATTAGTTTTTAAATATTTCTATATCTCCAAGAATCTTTAACGTCTGCGTTAGCTTGTAAAGTTTCCTACCAATTTAACTAGGTATTTGTTCGAATAAGCTACGATTGTGACTCACCAAGTGACAATCTCCTCGGCTTCTTGTATTATAATGCGTATGTCAAGGTTCTGGTTTATATCACTCTTTTTTGCTTACAAAGTAGCTTCGTACACATATAAGCAAGGTACAGTTAGGAGACCAAGACTCTTGGACAACGGCCTACATTAATCTAATCTATTTACTTTTTCCATACGCCTTCATATACACTTTCCATAACAGCGTTCTTTTTGATCTTTTACACCCTATCAAGATTTTTATTTTGATGAGTTACCCCACACTAAAATAGGATACCTAGTATGTGACAGTAAGGGTCCATGGTTAGCTGTAAAAAATAACTTTGTCATTTAATCTAGCAAGCTGTCGCAGGACAAACACCCCAGATGAAATTTTACAACATATTTTCTCAATGTATGGAGCCCAGGTCAATCGTCTATCCAATAAAACTCCTAGGTTTACATTTAGAACAAATGATAATTCGTCAAAATACCACGCAACCTTATACACTTTTGTGCAATGAGTTTCTCAATTCAATGAGACATAAAATGTTGTTGTATTTAGGAGTCAGTTAGCAGATCGCAAGGTGGTGTGCTTAGAGAACTGCAGCCGAGCAGCGGTGACAGCAAAAGCAGCAACAGCAGCAAAAGCAGCAGCAACAACTCGAATGCGAAACAGGACGAGCCGAGAACATCGATCACGCCAAGTCGACTGCGCGCACTATTCACGGCCAGTGGCCGACGATCCAACAGAGACGAAGTGAGTAAAATTAAAAATGAAACGAAAAAGATAAGTCTTCCAGCGTCACCAAGTCTGCGTTTCTATTTTTTGTACCGGCACTAATAGTCGCAAATTTTGAAAATTACTAATATACTTCAAAATTATATATTTAAATTAATATTATTATTTCATATATTATTCAGTGCGTTCATTAAGTCGCGCTTAACCAAATAAGCGAGTCTGTAAATACAGTAGTAGGTTTTTATATTAGTTCTAGTGGCTACCGCAAGGTAGCACCACTAGTAATATAAACAACAGATGTAAAGCCCATTATTGTGTATACAGGTTACAACAGGTCTGCAGTATTGTTTAGATTGCAATAAGGTAAACATGTCGTTTTCTCAAGAGCAACGAGTGTTCCTTCTTGGACACTATTTTACCAGTATTTAACGCCTCCAAATTTTTTCCTGTGGGGTTATCTTAGAGGAAGGGTTTAAAAATAGGCCTCTTACACTGAATGATCTGAAAATTAACATTATAAGTCATAAAATGTCCTGAGTCATAAAATCATAACATAAAATGTTGGAAATAAGTATATAGGTTTATAAAAGTAATAGCAATAATAAATTAATAATACCAAATAAAATAAATTACTTCACAGCCTTTTTGATGTGCGCGACTTAATGAACAGACTGTACTATATACTTGTATATATTCACTATAATAATTATGCTAAACTTGTAGTAAATTCTTCAATATTACCTTCGCATTAATTATAATCATTGTTCCTTCAAATCCCGATTATTTGCTGGAGAATGGCGTTTGATACAGTTTAGAACTGTGCTGTTTTCATTGTTCAACAAACTTAAACTTGCGTGTCATTTCTCTTAAATGTTTCATTGTTTTCTCTCTTTTATTATATTTTTTCTTTTCATACAAATCCATACAATCTTCTATTATACTTATCCATTTATTATTGCACAATTATTTTACCTCATATTATTATTAGGTTATATATTTTTTTGAATCGCCCACTTTGGAGGAGTACGTTGCATGAATAATTTCTTCATGGATGCTTCTTTCCACTTCTTCAAGTACTCCGTCAATCTCTCCTATGTTTTCTTTCTTACCTCTACTGATACTACAGTACCTCTTCTAGCTTTAGGATGTTCTTGGAACATCTTTCAACAAATTTCTTAGTGTTCTTGATTGTATTATCTGTAATATTTAATTCATTAAAATCAAGTTGAACTTGTTTAAACGAGTTACATTTTGTCTTTCAGTTTTTTAGAAAGTTGAATATTTGTTTAATAAGTCTATTTTCATTCATTGTGAATATGTGACCGTAAAAACTCATTCTTTTTTATACCTACTGAGATCTGTTGAATCTTCTTATAATATAAAGAGTCCTGGATTTTTTGTTCCATGACGAACTGCGTTGTTAATATTAACTTTTTATGTGAATTCAACGACTTGCAGTCAAATATTAATTAAGAGTAAATTCTATTTATTCTTACTGAATATTTGACTGCAAGTCGTTGAGTTCACATAAAAAGTTAATATAAAGAGTTTTATTTGAAGTCAAATGCACTTCATTTTTTTTAAGTCTCAGTCTTAATATTTTCCTCAAGATTTTTTCATCTTCTAGTAATTCTGTATTAGTTAAAGCTAAGTTTTCTGCTGCATGAAGTGCTTTCGGCCTTATAACGGTTTTATGATGCCTAAAATTTTAATTGCAAGACAGTGATTTTTATTATATGTGTTCTTGGTCAACTGAAAGGCAATTTCCATTTTTTGTATCCTGGATTTCATGGAATTTTTCTCCTGAATTCCAACTTATCCATTCACCTAGATATTTAAAGTGGTCCACTCTCTTAATTTTCTGATTATTAATTTTCATAAAGATTAATAATTTTTAATTATAATTATTGTTATTTCCTCCTTTCAAAAGCGTTCTTTAGTTATTAAGTATTTAAAAGCTTATTCTATTTATTACAAAACTCACATTGCATTAATTTGTGAAAAATGTTTGGCTTCAGCCTGGCAACAATTGTCAATGAATTTAATAATCTATCCATCTACTTATACAGTGTCTTTATAAACATTGGACGCGTCGCTTCTGATTAGAATGTCATTCGTCATTCTGTGTCCAAATTAAGTATATTGACGAAAATAACTGAGAGCTATCTCTTTTCCACTTTACAGTCAATGTAGTATGAACCATATGCCATCCTACTGTATTTAAGCTACACTGGCGGGAACGCAAATTTTTACACGCATACTCTGTAGTTGGATCCATGCAGTCACATATAAAACATAAGTTTATAATGTATATTTATTTATTTATTGTGACAAATTTACAACGAGTGTGAAGGTGCAACAGACTCAGGTCCAAAACTGCTCCCTTCACAAATTTTGATATGTAACATTGTCCAAAACATTGAGGTTAACACAGAATAAGAATTTAAAATATGCTGAAAACCTTCACTCGAAAAATAATAAAATGAATTTTCTCACTTGACCACTATTAATTTAAAAGTTCATTCGAAACGAAACACTAAAAACAGTTAATAATATTAAATTTTTATAGAAACTTTTGAGTCGAAAAATATTATTTGGTTGCTATGCTATATCTCATATATATTATAATATAATCTAACCCATATAGATATTCAATGAATATAAAATGGACACAATAGTATGGCAACTGGAAGCAGCAATGGCCCCACTGTCTCTATACATTTTTAGTCTGTGTTAACCTCAATGTTTTGGACAATGTAAGATATTCAAAATTTGTGAAGGGAGCAGTTTTGGACTTGATTCTGTTGCGCCTTCACATTCGTTGTAAATTTGTCACAATAAATAAATAAAGTCACTGTTTATCTATCTCAAGCTGCCTTCTTGTTCTTTTTATTTTTACAACCATTTGAAATTTCACTCAAAATAACTTGACTCTTTCCCCTCCATTTCTCAAATATTGTTTACATTTTATTTTTCCCTGCCTACAAACTCACTGTTGTCTTCTCTTTATATCAAACTTGTCCATAGATAATTCAAGCTCACCTGTTACTCTCATGAATTGCCCTTGTAACCAAGGTTGAACTTAAAATTCCTATTTTGCAATTTTATAGTTCCTAACACTCTTTCACTTTTCCTTATTTCTCAATAAAAAATTTTCAAAATTTCAAGAATAAACACTCTTAATTGTCCCTGTTTTTCAGAACACTCCGACTTCAGTAAAAGAATCTCCGACGAATCAGCGGAAAAGACTAAGTTTCTTCAACAAGCATTTCGGAAACAGAGACTCAAGATCTCAATTTTAATCAGCTAACTAGACCTTTGTTCTAAAGTATTTCATTGAATTAAATTCACTTCAACGTTTTTTTAAATTCATGACAAGAAGAAAACAATAACCCATTACTTAGAACTTAAGACAAATTTATTTGAATGGTTGAAATTACAATTTTTAATAATTAACTATTTTACAAATTATTGCAATTGTTAATTACTCATTTTCAATCATTTAAAATTAAAACTGTTCAACTAATCAAGTGTTATTATAAAAGAATGAATTTTTCAAAATGGGCATTCATAAACATTACCCCCTACAATTCAATTTAAGCTGCAAGTTCAATCTGATCAGAGGAAATCTAGTGTTTTTCAGTACAGTACTATTGATTTTATTATATTTGATTTACAAAATGTAAATTCAAATTCAAAGATTAATCTTAAACAAATTGCTGTAGTATATGTTTATATGTTGTTGTATATTACCTTGTCTATTGTCAAAACAGAATGTAAATTTTAAAGGATGTTTGTTTCAAACTCTTTACAAAAAAATCGAATATTGAAATTTTGATGAATTAATTTATGTTTTATGTATTTGTCTCATTGAAGCAAAGTGTAAATTTGTATAAAAAATCAGAATAAATCTTTATAATACAAGTTTTTATGCTTGACATTAATAAAAATGTTATATTTTATACAATTCTAGTTTTTGTTTCATCCTTGTTAATTGTTTGACATACATTTCAGAGCTCAACTTTTTCAATTTCTTCCATCACTTACTTCTAAAAGGAATAGGCAGTCAGGTAGAGCTGACTAAGGCCCTTATTATATATAGCCACAGCAGTTGCGGTCGCGCAATTTAGGCTAAATTACATCAGCTGAGCGTCTGACCGGGCTCAGCAATGTTAAGTCATGAAGGCATTAACATGTTTGGACCATCAGCTGGTCAAATTTATATCAAATTTACCCGGATGGTGTAATTCAGCCTAACCCCAAATTGCAGCGACTGCAGTGGCTAGTGACGGATTTAGTGGAGAGGCTGCACCCAGGACGACAAGAAGCAGTGGTTTTCGGAAGGTTTTTTTTGTTAAAATGATTAAAAAATAGTTTTATTGAAGAGTGAGAGTTACAAAAGAACATTGCGTGATGCCCTAAACCCAAAGTATTATTTAATGTGGTAACAGGTTAACCCACAAAGCGGTTCTGTAATTGCAAGTATAACTGTGGCTCTATACAACCGTTGTGATAGCCGAGTGCCGTAGCAGGTATCTGTTCAATCAGAGATAAGCTACGAAACTCCTGGACGCTCTTTGTAAGGGTGACTGATTGAATTGGCCAGCTAAAAGGTATATGTTCTCTGCAGTAAAATCACTTACCGGTGGTTCGGAACCCACCTAAAACTATAGGTCCAACTCATCAATCAACATCATCCAATTCATTACCCACGCACAGATCTCAGACCTATGTGGGCTTCATCCTCAGGAAAAAAGATTGTAGCTCTATGGTAGAACCCCTACACCTGAATATTACTTGAGTCGAAAGAAAATAATTTTAAAACATAAGCGTTATGATTTCAGAATTCATTAATTGCCTACTACTCTCATTGTTGCTTTATTCCTTGACCATTTCTATGGTTTTTGGTTAGATTTTTAGAGATAAATTATACATCACACTGTAAAAACGAAATAAAAAATTATATTGTATTAGCGTGGGATTTCATGGATATTTTCTTTGAAAGAGCATGGTGTGCATGTAAATAGATTTTGCAATGGACAACTATGGGCGGGATCAGGCACATAGATTCCCCCCAGAGTCCCAGAGACAAAAGAAATTTTGGAATTGGAGTTTTGAGAGTCGAAAAAGATGTCTGGAATCACTGAAGAAGAGGTTTTAGAGAGATTATCTTTGAAAAAGTTCAAGTACTGTACCCCAACCACGCTTATGCTGTAACCACTCGTACCGTATGCATTGTAAATTTACACAATTAAAGTCATCTGAATCTGGGCTATTTGAACAGTTAGTTTTCAATGTTGCTGGTTTATGTTCCTAATATTTGAACAAATTGTTACGGGATGTGGTCCTCATCAGAGAAAAGATCTATCAGCTCTATGAAAATGAGAGCCTCTCGTTTGGAGGAGCCACAGTCAGTGGCGGCGGTAAGCAACTGGGGCTTCGCGGCCTCCACCTGATAAAACATTATTATAGGACCTCAGCTGAGGACTAACCTTCAAGGTTAAGTGAAATATAAGACTTAATAGTCTCAACTTCGCCTTTCATAGACAATGTTTGAATTGAGAACCTGGGACAGCTCTAACCATTTCTTCCAATCAAATGAAACTGCGAGCTATTTGGCAATAGGTGAAGACTCCATTTAGATTAAATGGGCCTTTAGTATGGTGGTGGCATAACTTGATGGTCAGCCGTCTTCTTAGGTCCTTCTTATACAGAGCCACTGGCTCTCGTGGAGCAATCTTACTTCCTTAGAGTGCTTGTACTGTGTAGCATTCATATAGGCAACTCTAGGACAATAAACATTATTATTACCATTTAATGGTGAATAATATTAGGGTGAATACCATGGCATGTTCTTGATTTTGCAGTGGTGATCATCCATTATCCTCGCGTATTAGAAGCTATATTGTGCAAGTACCCATAAGTGCCCCATCACATTAGGCAACTTAGCAGTGCTGCTGATAGAAATACTGTACATTAAACGCAATGGTCTTTAAATACAGAAGTCGCTGAAGTCTTCACACTAATATGTTGTGCGTGACTTTTGGTGGTGCTGTGCTGTGACTTCCGAACTTTTTGCCCCGACGTTTTACAGTGCCTTATAAGGTTCAGTTTATTCAATTCAATTTATTGCAAGAAATTGTACATTACAATAATAGCATACGTCAGATTTGATTTTAAAAAACATATCACATTCATCACCTTATAAAATTACAGTACAGTACATAAAAAATACATTGTCACAAACGCTAATATTATGAGCAAAATGATGCATGAATACTACTACAGTACTTTGTCAAAAGCAACACCTTTCAGTCAACATATAAAAATAATTTTGGAAAAAATGCACTAAAAACGCTCATTTTTGTCAATAACTAAGAGCTGATGTTGTATTCAGAATACTCCTTTACAGAGTAAAAGCTATGGTTCAAAAGGAATTTCTGTTTTAAATTTATTCCTGTCTGTTTTCATACTTTTTATTTCATCAGGTAGTTTGTTGTAGAAGGTTATACTTTGGTAAAATGGATTTTTCTTGGCTATGGCTAAATTCACACTGGGTAAATGATAGTTAATTGTAAAGCTTCAATTGTTTTTTGATGGATGACGCCCACTTAGGTCTGAGACCTGTGCGTGGCTCTCTTCGTTTGTTCAATACTAGAGCAGTCAATTCAAACACTCCCAAAAGCATTGGTCAAATGCTATCAAGTCTGGATCTAGGATTTAGAATCTTGGCTCTGCTCTAGTATCGGAGCTCACTGTGCAGCGTGCAAGCTGCAGCAGCTTTTTGTGTTGCAAGAGTCAAGATTCTAAATTTTGCTCTACAAAAGAGCGCTTTTTCGGCTTTGACAATACCTGTATCCACTCGGGAGGCTCTTTTATTAATACCGTACCGTAGTGATAGATTAACCAAGAAGGTTGGCTGATGTTTTTTGTTTTCTTTCGATGTTATGGATGATCAGTGGCGTAGCAAAGGGGGGGGGACCGCCCCGGGTGATCCAATCAGTCTTTAAAAATATTGGTATTATATGGGTTTTTTTTAATTTTCTTTAATAGATCATTTTTCCTAACAAATAATAGAGAAAAATTATTCTGGTTAGGGGTGACATGTCAGGCGACAGTTGAGAGAAATTTAGTCATACAGTTGTTAGTGCAGGAGCAGTGAGTGTCGAAATGTGTGTCACAAAGGTTACTTATCAGCTAAATTTATTTTCATTATTTGAAGAAATCTGTTCTGTTCTAATACACCTGCCACTGCCATTCACCCTTAGAGGATCAGTGGATTTGTTGATGCAGTTGTCAGGATAGTAGCCAAGGAGCGTCCTCGGGTACGGACACCCTCCATTAGCGATGACTCAAGCACTTGATAGAATTTGATTCATAATGTGGTTTGAAATATTGAAATGCAAAGTTTACGTAAATGATATATGGTTCTTTGGGTGAGAGCTAATACTTTTTTGGGTCGGCTAATACAGAGATATGTATGGTTTAAAATAATGTGGGAGGATTTATGTATAGAAACTCTCAAAATGCAATTTTAGAGGGGTTATTTTTAATTTTTTCCGCACCCCATTCAAGCAAGAGAGTCATATATTTTGTCAACATCGTGAAAATACACATTAATTTATTCTGAGTTATCGGCCTACTGTGAAGGTAGAAGATAGAGTTTAGTAGGGGAAGTAATAAAAATTATTAGTTTGATTTGTGAAAAGCAAGTCATAATGTAATGTATTGTAATTGAATTTCAAGGCATAATATTACTTCAGTAAAAAAATGATTAAGTAACAATTTTTTTAGAATAAATTTCAGTGGTACGGTAGTCTTATAGGTGCTTTTTACTAATTGAACAATACCGTTTACGGTGAGTCTACAGTCAAGAAAATGAGGTGCTCCCAGGGATAGGACCCAAACATTGGGGGGGGGGGGGGGGTTGGCAAGTTGAAATACCGCCCCGGGTGCCACAAGACCTCGCTACGCCACTGTGGATGATAACAAAATTATCAAACATCAATTAAAATTGGAAAAGATAGTAGTCAGAAAATTAAGGTTCAAAATTACTGGTATACAGAGCTGACATCTATGTGAATCCATGAAGATAATATTATTAAGGTTCGAGCATTATAAGTATGTCACTGGCCTTCCTCAGTAAAAACATCTTAATAAATAATTGATCAAAATTGATGTAATTCATTATTAAAGGAGGTGATTATCAGTTTTCATGGTTGGCATAGCTGGAACTGACAAGAAGAGCGCTTCTTGAACAAGAACGGACTTGGTGACTTGAGAAGCGCTCTCTTTTTGTATGAACTTGATTGGCAGCGCGTGGACTTTAGGCTACCTAGTGCTGTTATAAAATGTAGATAATTTTAATCAGTGCTTTTGTAATCTATTGAAGAAATACGCCAACTAATATTACAACTTATTAAAACAGGTTAGTCCCTAAATCATAATACTGCTTATTTTCAAATACGTATTTGAGAATTTCGATTTTTGGATGCAAATACACCATTTTTGTTGTTTGTTCATTGTAACATCTAATTTGAAAGAATTGGTTTCATATATAGTAGTATATATTATGCTGAATGTATGCTATCTCTACTAAATTGTCTATATTATATAGTTACCATAAAATGTAGAAACGCAAATGCATTTCTTATTATTATTACTGTACAATACCCACTTTTTTATTTGTTCAAACTGTCAACATTAACTTGGATTACTATAATTTTGTAAGAACCTTCTGTTCTTAGGTTTGTTGTAATAATTAATCATTAATCAACATTCCTTTTCATTTTTATGCAAATTCATCATCAAACACTATTTTCTAAGCGATTGACACTTGTTGAGTTCTGCTAATAATTTATAAATTTCATTTAATAATCCATGACCATTAATTTTAAGCAGGCATTCTATTCTGTTTTACAGCAAAATAAGCGTTGATGATGATAATGATATTAAACAAATAGAATTTCTCATATGTGTGATTTCACGAAGTGAGATACCATAATACTACTAGGTACTTTATATACTGTACTTTAATGTTTCAAGATATTAAATTCATTATACCTTTTGATGCAATAATTAATCATGATGTTGAAGATCCATCTTGTTTCCACTAATATGTAATAAAAACTTAATAAACACGTTTAAGTGGAAATTAACTCACGTTATGGCATGACGGCCGTTTCACTCTGTTGTCAAGAGTATCGTCAGACAACCCACAGTATACTCACTGTCAAGCGCATAGTCTGACGACCCACAGTGAGTGTACTGTGGGTCGTCTGGCGATGCTCTTGACAACAGAGTGAAACGGCCGTCACGCGAGTTAATTTCCACTTAAAAGTGTGTTTTAAGTTTTTATTGCAATAATTAATATTTTATCAGAGATAAATGGAGATCGATTATATACTACAGCTCTAATAGAATATGAAAATGTTTCTTTGAAAATCTTCTTTATAGCTGTGCTTTTTGGAACCATTTTCACTGTAATGAAATCAAGAGGGATGGCTGTCTGAAATTGAAGGGGTAGTTGCCCCGAGAACAAGGGGTGGTTGTCCCAAGAACGAGGGGTGATTGTCCCAAGGATCAATTTGATAAGTCAGATCAATACAATTTTATAAACTAATTACCATAATTGCTGTATCAATTAGTTTAGATGAGGCTTAATTTTGATGCGAAAGGAACTCTTGTACTCTATAAAAAGTTTTACCAACTAAATATTTTTTCTTGCTTGTTGTAGAGTTTCCTACCAATATAATTTGGTTTTTGTTTGAATAATCTAGTATAATGTAACTCACCAAGTGATAATCTTCTCAGCTTCTTGTATTATAATCGAGTACATCAAGATTTTGGTTAATATTACTCTTTTTACATATAAAGTAGCTTTATACACATATAAGCAGGGTGCAGTTAGGAGACCAAGTCTCTTGAACAACGGCCTACATGAATATAATGAATATAATATATTTACTCTTTCCATACACCTAACAGCATTTTTTTGGATCTCTCAGGGATCTACAAACTGAACTGTTCTGATTGTAACAGATTTTACGTAGTCCACACATTTAAACAACTGTACAAAGGGCATTTAAAAGCATTAATGCAAAAACAAATCAACCTCTGCCGACCACATCAATCAAACTGGACACCTTTTACTGACATCACTACCAACCTACACACTCTACACATAAAATCTAAAGGACATGAACTCAATTTCTTGGAACAATTTGAACACACCACACACAACAAACAAAACATCCTAAATAAACAATAATTACATTGTAAATGACACAAACTTGTCTATCACATTCTACAAAAACCACAATAATTCTGGTAACCAAAAACCGACACTGTGACAATCAAAAGTGCTGTTGAAAATGAATCATCATGATTCAAAAACGTTTCAGCCTACCGTACATGAGTAAATATTTATTTTTTATTCTCAATCAAAATTGACTGCAAGTCGTTAAATTTAGCATAAAAAGAAAATCTTAACGCAGATCGTTATGGATCAAGAAATTCAAGAATTAAATTATTGACCTACCCAACAATCTGGGCATATTTTGCGTTTCCTATAGTATTCCTTACATTTAATTGCACACACAATAACGAACAATATTAATATAATACAGAATTATGCTCAATTATTGCAATAAAACAGTTTAGCAATGCAATTTAAATGGCTTCGAAAACATTTGTAATCTGTATCCTCACAACATTGCCAACCTTTGAAAATGCATTTCCAGCAAAATTGCCAAGGCAGAGGTAGCGCAGTTGGTACGTCCACCGTAGTCAGTTGGATGTCTGCTTGGTCGTGTTGTTGTTGTTTTGGTTATCTACTTCGCGTTCAATCTCTTTAATCGGTCCGTTTATTAGTTTTCGGGTTTGAATTCGCGTATCATGAGTCGAAGAAAGAAGACCAAGGTAATTATTTTTAATATATTTAATATTATCACTTACATAGTTTGCATTCGAGCTAGGCTTACTAACCGGCTTGCTAACAGCTAGTAGCCTACACGTGAGAAGAAGGTTATGTTTTCAACCGTCAAAAATGTTGTAAATTATTATTACTTGCAATTGGCTTGAGCTTGAGAGATGAGAATAAAACCGATTGCCATCTATCTAATTGTGGTATGCATTACTTTGGTAAATTTTGGGATAGATCTGACTTAGATTATTGTGCTTACTCGTAAAAATCAATAGTTATGTTATTAAAGTTTAAACAATGACTTTCTATTTCATGATGTAGTCTAGGCTTAAATTGAATAAAAATTGTTTTGAATCCATTGCAATACACTTGATAATCCTAAAAGTTGAGATGGTATGTTAAAATAGTTTAAATTGGCCAAGCTCAACGTTCCCTAAGAAGTGAAGCCCAAGTTAACTACGGTACGGCAATGATATTTTTTCAAGTGGTCCCTATTGTTGCATAAGTTGAGCATATTAACGTATTTTTAGACTAATAATACGCTAAGCTAATAAACAACTAACAAATCATAGACATTATTATAACCAATTATTTTTTTAGTGCAGTGCTGATCAATGCATTTCAACATTACATTATTTTTTATGTGGGATGTGGGTGAAAGTAGCTTTGGCTCAACGTTTTCAAGCAATGCATTGCATTTGTTGGGTGTTGCACGAAAGTTGAAAAAGTAATTAAACCTATTAAATTGCACATAATCAGTTTCTGTGGCCGGAAATTAATAGATGCAGCGAAATAAAAATTTAACTTCAGGCAAGCCATCATGGGCCGAAGCTGCACCAATTCCTGAACAAAGTTGTAGGAAATGAAAAAATTAGACTTTCCCTCTTGAAACCTTCTTGACAGCGTTCATTATTCAATACTTCTTTCTTTTACTTTTCAAAACATCTCGGTTTTTTCCTAATTTGAATGATATTTTTCCAAATATCTCTCAGTACGCTCCCTTTTGTCTCATCTAAATTAATTTTAATTCTATTTATTTTATTTTATATTGTTTTTTTATTGAATTATATTTTTGGATCGAACATAGTTTTTCTGTAGATAAGAAAAAAAACCACTGTATATTGCTATTTTTCTTTTGAGAATAAATCTATCTATCTTTATCTAGGAATGTGCTGTATTAAGACTATCCAGAATCCAAATATAATCAAGAAAATTTTAAGATGCTTCGTTACAGTGGCAATTGATTTGTGTGTTGTTTCAATTACTGCTCAATTAATTAGTTGTGCTGTACATTTAGAATGTAAATTAATACAAATTCATCATACTTTCCAGAGCATCAGCAAGTCTTATGTCTTGAATAAACCGACAATGGCTAGTTTAAAACCTAGTTAGATTTTTAGGTTGCTCATAATATAATATAGGTAGCTTCCTTGTTTGGATTGAAGTTTTAAAGTAGCTGTTTGGTTAGTTTTATTCCAATTCCGCCGACAGGTTTTGGTTTCAATAGAGGGTGCCAGTCTTCAACCCCTTCTGCCATGGCCTTTCCCCTTTTCCAGGGGTTGATTTGCTCTTTCTTCTCATGTATTGAGTTTCCTTTGGTCACTCCAAGCAAGTTTTGAGTTCAACAACAACTAAAAGCTAATGATTATTCATCATGATTAGCTGATCGCTAATTAGGCTAGTTTAAATTATTCTTATTTTCAGCTGTCCTATTTTAGAGAATTTTTTGGGGTCTGCGACTTATTTTTTTATCTTAGGTCAAACCACCCATTAAATTTTTCTGCAGTCTTGATTTGGGATACACAAATTTAAAAAAAAGACAAGTTACACGACTGATTATTAAGTAGAGGAAAGTTATTTGATTCTTACTAATTATATCACACGTCCAATTAAATAAACTCAAAGCTTGTTGACGTAAGTTTAAGAATTATGTATATGTAGGCTATATTTTTTTTCTTTAAAAATTCAGCAATTTTATATAGATGTTAATGTTTAAAAATGTAATAGATTGTATGCCCACCATATTTTCATAGGGGTAGTTTAATTTTCAAGGGAGTTTAAAGGTCGATGCACACTTGCCCAGCGACGACAGCTTCAGTGTTCTTCAGGACAATTTCGTAATAAAATTAATCACTGGCGTTCACACATTTCGCTTTAACACACATTTCATAACAAATATCAAATTACATAAAATTTCAGATTTGATTTTTTCAAATAAGCTCCTGATTCAGGAATAACTCGAATTCTTTCTATCAATTGAGGAAGAGTCAAGTAGAATAAGATCCTTAATACAAGTTGAATACAGCCTTATTACAAGTCATCAGATTGCTCTTCAGACACGCTTATCAGATTTCATCTCAAAATATCAGCCACTCTTTCATGGAAAGGAGGGCTGGGGGCCTCTTCTCCGAGACCTTTTTGAAAAATTGTCCATTTAAAACCTTTTAACCAGCTCCAGACATAACGCTAATCCCCTCCCACAGCATCATCCTCGATAGTAAAATAGCAAACGAGAAAGTCCCTCGTGAAATAAGAAGAAATCTAGTTGAAAAGATTCCACTTTTGAAGATTTTTTAATTTTTATGGGGAAAACGTAGGTTTATCGTGAAAATGAATAGGACCATTGTTGTGACCATTAATGATGGGACCCATATAATGGGCCATTATATGATGACTAACATGATGGTAAAAGAGTCAGCTGTATCCGATAATAGGTTACAGAGATATCTGAATTCGCGTCATCACTGATATTTGAAAACTTTGAGGGTGGCTATGGGAGAAGCTCCAGTGGGATTTTTGGGGAAATGACCCTCTAGTAGTGTTCTATCAATGGTGTGAAATTCAGGTGAAGGGGCACTAGGACTTTTATCTCGTTCGCAATCTCACGTAAATGGAAAATTTCTGATCTTATCGATCCCTCATCTTGATGAGTTTTTCAAATTCTCCAATGACCACCTCGTAATTTTCATTTCAGTCTCAAATCAACTTTTTCCCTCGCGCTGCTTTATTTACCAATTAATTTTTTAATGAATAATGCTGATGTTATCTCAACACTAGATGTTATAGTTTCGATTGTCACTATCGAAAATCACAACGTCATTTTCGATCTTCTACTTTCTTTACTTCTACTTTGTTAATAATTAAAGTAGTTGAGGCAACAGAAGTATTATTCATAGGGATATTTACCACAATATCACTCTAAACACACGAAATACTATAGTTTCGACTTTCACGTCCATTCTCAATTTAAAATAGTTTTTTGTTACTAATTAAAGTTGTTCAGACAACATCGATGCTAGTATGCTATTATATTTATGGATATCTACCACAATATCACCTTCGCTTAAAGAAAAAATAAATGTTTTTGTTGATGCAGGTTGATGTCGGAGGAAACATGGAGGAAAGCTTTTTGACGGCTGACGAAGGCGAAACTAGCGATGCTGGCGGCAGCGAAAAGAAGCCGACGCCTGAGAAGCGTCTTTCGCCTCAGACGGTTGCCATGGAAACGGAGACGACTCCGCCCGCCAGCGCAGCTGCCACCGGCGACACAAGCACATCGCCGTCAGCGACTCCTGGGAGTGCAAGTACAGGGGGGGGCCAACGTCCATCGACGCCCAAAAATGAAAAGGAGGAGGAGGCTGAACAAGACTCTGAACAGGATGATCCCACTGGTAAGGCTTTTTTAATAAAATAATTTATTAACGAAATATGATCAACAAGTTTTTACACTGTCTACGAGTAGTGTGTCTTCATTTTTAGTACAGTATATACAGGTTTATTCAAAAAGAACAGATTACAATCGTTCTACTAAAGATAGAAACGGAATTGGAAACGTTCGTGAAAAGTTTAAAATTAAAGTTTCAATAGTCCGATTAGTAGTTCCAATCACAACCGCAATGGCGCTGCTGTTTGACTGCATAGGAAAACGATAAGAGATCACAGGATCGATCATTTTGTGTTTCTGAGTCCACATCAAGAGCAAGACAGGAATTTGAGTTCCGGCAGGAGTCAAGCCCTCTCTGTAATGGTGACCGATTGGATTGGCGAGCAAAAAAAGACTGTTCTCTGCTGAGAAATCACTTAACGGTGGTTCGGAGCCCACCTAAAATAGTAGGTCCCCACCATGTTCCCCATAACATGGCTCAAGTGGCGAGGTGGATCTACCCATAAGGGTCTCCCCATCAATAAAATCCATACGCATTCAATTTTAAAACTGATTACAGGCTTCTTAAAGGGCTGTTGAAAAGTGATCTCAGCCGAAGCATGTAGTTTTTCACAAGATTTCATTTGATGTAAAAAAAGTCAATTTTTCAACAAACATGTGAATTCACATAAGAAATCAACGATTGTTTTAGGCTACATCAAATTAGAGCTTGGGAAAATCTACTTGCTTTGGCTGAATAATTTTTTAAAACTGTTTTTAAGAAGTCTGTTGTCAAAGAAGTCGGCTGCCAGGCTTGACTCCTGTCGGCTCTTAATATTCCTCAGTTAGCATGGTGTGCTCTAAATTCCAAAACATTGTCTGAACGTAAAACCATACAAACTTTGTACATAATTGCCAATTTTGGTAATTGCAGCTGGAAATGATCGTTCCTGTGGTGTAGCACCAATGCGGCCATGATTAGAACTTCTAACTAGGTTTCTGTCTTTAGTAGTTTGACGGAAATGAATGATTGATATTTGATCCTTCTTTATGAATAGCCCCAAAAAAGTAAATGCGTATGACCCTTACGGGTAGTTCCAACTCGCCGCTTGAGCCATGTCATTGGAAATATGGTGGACCTATAATTGTAGTTGGGTTCCGAACCACCAGGAAGTGATTCTACTGCAGAGAACAGTCTTTTTTTGACCATTCCATTCGAACACCCTTACAGAGAGGGCCCAGGAGAGCGTTGCTTATCTAATATGATTGAACAGATACCTGCACGGCTTTCACTTCCCCCATGAATATCCCTATATTAACTATACTGAAGTATAAACAGGACTTGGATTTATGGACAGTTACCGGTTCCCTTATATACTATGCATTAATAATTGTATTTCTGTAGTTAATTGTGAATCTGACTTGTTGTTCGAAGATACACTCTGGCATGCGCATCGTTGTTTACATCGTCTCCCCTTTTCGTAAACAGGGAATAGAACCAAATTATCATACGGTTGACAACACTGAAGTTTGCCAGCTGATAATTGCTAGATTGTGTATGGAAATGATAATTTCATACAATTATTGGAAATCAAAAACTGCAGTTATAGGAAAAATAAATGTTGTAAATGTTAACTATTCAGCTTGAGTGATAAAAAGTCGCTCTTTATGCTCATAATAAATAAATAACTATTTAATGCTATCAGTTGATGAGAAAGACAAGAAGATGTATTATTCTAATTTCTCTGTTAATTTCAGGTTTGGAAGGAGCAGCCTTTCATAGCCGATTGCCTTTTGATAAGATGACAGCTACTGAGGCGTCTTGTTTTCCTGATGTCTCACAGGGTGCGCCACAAACACAAAAAGTATTCCTCCATATTCGGAATAGACTGGTAAGTGGATTAGTGATTATTTTATCAGTTTTATAACTGCAATGAAGCTTCAATTTTCTGTTACTTTTTTTAGATGGTTGTTTTCCTATTGCTGGATTACCATATCTTCTGATATTTATTTGTGTTGGTCCATTCTTAATAAGGATATTCTATATCTTAATGACCCTAACGACTCCTTACCATCTGAAGCCTGCTATTTACATAATAGTACAATATTTAGCTCTGAACTCATTGCATTGGGATGCTATAGGTAAAGGTTTGATCATTTGTTGGGTAGTGTTGATATTGTTGGATACATGCATAAAAGGTTATATTTTTTCATTGCAGAAGTTGACATCAGCTATTCTGCTTTTGAAAAGCAATTTAATAACAGGAGAAAATATAGAGAGAAACCAACTAAATTTGAGAATATCACCAAATAATTTAAGTATATCTTGTTAATACCAAACACATGATTATAATCATGCATTCTCTTGTGCTCTTTGATAAAAGTTGTGAGTTTTAATGTTTAACTCAATTGCTGGCTTTCCCTATAGTTACAGTTGTGGCTGGATAATCCAAAACAAGAACTACTGCTGGAGAATGCCATTCCTCTGATTGAGCCTCCCTTCAACAGTGATGGTCCACTGGTGGCTCGTATACACGCATTCCTACAGCGATACGGATTCATCAATTTCGGCATATTCAGGCGTCTTAAGGTAATGCTCAAGATAGTAATTTGCGCTTCAAAGGTAATGTAGGTTTTATTCTTTAAAAATATTGAATTTTGAGTCTTAATAATTATTTAGGTACCCAACTTTGAATACTATAGTACCGTAACTCATGATTGCAATTTTACAGGAGTGTAAAGATCGATCTCAATATTATCTGGTCTGAAGTCGAAATGTAACTTCGAATTTTCAAGTATACTTTCCTTAACCTGTGAAGTATAAACATAATATTTAGTGAGTTTTTATGATAGCGTGTGCTGATGGAGAAGAAATTACGAGTTTGATATCTTAGAATGAGTGAATTTTGATTTATAACATGCTTTTTGTATATGTTATATACCGAATACGATTTAAAAAAATATATTATTGTTAAACTGTTATGTAATATTTAAAACTTTTACTATTTCTGTCTTATTACTCTATGTGTGATTTTGAAGTCAAATATAAACTTATTTGTATTTGTTAATATGCATTACCATATGACTTTAATAAGTTACTATGCAATTATTTAATTTATTATTATTATTATTATTATTAGCCGTAGAGCTCCCGAAGTGGAAGACGCTGAGAAAAATGATGATCACTGATTGGACTTTGTGGTGTTCCTCCTGTTCGCCCACCATTTTCATTTTCTGAGAAAAAGCAGCTTTTCTTTCTTCACTCCATCTTGTTCCGACTCTTGGAGCTTTAACCTCTGGAATAATTTCCCATTTATTAATTTTTGTTCTAAAGTTATTTCGATTGGAAATGTCATTATCAGTAATTATTAATATTTATTTATAAGCCAAATACAGCTGACTGACTCACTCATTCTCACCGTACCAACATTTATTGCATTGCCATAAGACTCCATACTGCATTCTAAGGTTTGCACAGACTAGTGAACTAGAAGTATAACAATTTCAGAATAAATAGAATTTTGGGAAATAACGCTATCAGCCCTCAGTGGCTGCATAGGAAGATTCATAAATAAATTGAATGAAAAGCGCTGTGTGCAAATGAGCAGAGATCCAATAGCGCCTTTATGATGCAAAAATCTCTATCGATCTTTCTGGAATATGCTACACTTGCTAATACAGTATTAACGTATGCCACTCCTTACTGACATATAGTATAGTTTTCTGGGGAAATTCAAGCCATGTAATCGAAATTTTCAAATTACAGAAGTGGGCATTGAGAGTAATGGTAGTTTAATCCATTAGAACCAGCTGTCGGCTGTATTTCAAGAAACTAGAAATTCTCCCCCTACCATGCTTGTATTTACTTAAAACCATCTGCTTTGTAAAGAAAAATGAAAATAAATTTAATACAGGTGAAATAATAACGGAATAAGTATAAATCATAATAATTATGGAACAAGATACAGTAGTAACTTGAGGGACAATAAACACCAGACATCTATGTATGATCGAGGGGTAAAACGTTCGGGTACACGGATGTACAATTTATTACCAACACGCCTGATGTGTAACACTCATGGGTAACAGATTAAGAAACCGTTTTTGAAAAGAGAGCTACTGGGCATATGTGCTTGTTCAAGCGGAGAATATAGGGCGCATTATGAGAGATGAAGCAGCTGATTGAGAATCTTGACATACTAAGTTTTATGCATGTAACTTAAATCTACGACAAATCCATTTACCAATTTCATAGGAGGTCAGAGGATGCTAATAATAATGCACAATATAGGCAGTTTGTAATTTAGTTTACAGTAGGCCTACACAATTTAAAATACAATAGGTTAGTTCAGAATATTACAAAATACATGTCAACAATTATAAATTACCAATTTAAAAAAAAAAAGACTTGTAGTGGCGAAGGTGATATTGTGGAAGGTATCCATAATGATTAATAAGACGAAATTGTCACAACCACATTTATTAAAAATATATTGAGAAACTAGTTTCGGTTGTTATACCATTACCAATCTCAAACAAACCATACAGAATGATAATTAACTAGCGCACATGTTTGTTTGAGATTGATAATGGTACTAGGGGCTTGTAGGGGCAAAAGCCTAAAAAACCAAAAAAACCAAAATACATAAATTTTTTATCAACCTTCATTGGTCATTTATAAATAAGCAATGATTTTCTAGCATTATAATATAGTTTACAACACAAACTGTATACAATATATTATATACAGTAGATACATTTACATTTAAATGGTGGTTTTTAGGGTCAATAGCCTCTAAAACAGTAAACTTTTTTATTTTGAAAATAATAAGTATAAAAAACAATTAAAATTTGGTTTAATTCAAGTTTTATTTACATGAATAGAAATCACTACTTACTTATTGCATTTGATAATTAGTCAGAACCTCTGGATAAACTATGTTTTTTGTATATGAATTGTTTTCTGTATTGTTCTGTTCTCCTGTATTTGCCATATATACTCTGATAAATAAATAAATACTAAATAAATAAAGAAGAAATACGATAAGATAACTATAGATCACCATAACTAAAAATTATACATTGCTGTAGTTTAAAAGTAAAGAAACTGAATTCATAAAAAGTACAGCTGGTATCAATATCAAAGGCTATGAGTACACAGATATACAACTAAGACAACTCTGTGGCACAGCTGTTTTAATTTCAAAAGATGTAAACAAATTAAACCCCATGTTGTTTTAATGGGAAAAGTTTTATTCTGTTGCGGATTTATGGTGAAAAAATAAGAAAAATGAATAGTTTTCCCTCAAAATTCACGTCAAGACCTTTAAAATAAGACCCCTCCCATCCTTCTACGGCCATCCAGTCACTCACAATTTCTTTACAAAAATTTGACTTACGGAATTATATATTAAGATAACAACCGAAACTAGTTTCTCAATATTTTTTAATAAATGTGGTTGTGACAATTTCGTCTTATTATTCATTAAAAAAGAAATTCACTTCATAGCAGAATTATTAAATTACACATCTCACTTAATCAATACAGAGGCAAATTAAGCAAATAATAATTAATGAAGAAGCCTAATATGGACATTGAAATACCTCTAGTAGCACATGATTATTATGATGACACTAAGACTAACAGACAAATTGAAAAAATGTTCTGATCCCTCTCTGGGAAGAGCAGCATTATCAATAGTGTACTTATAACGAACACATAGGTTGATAGTTTGCTATTGAATGTGATTTTCAGCCGGTGCCGACAGGAGGTGAACGAGGCAAGGTGATTGTGATTGGGGCGGGCATTGCAGGTCTTGCAGCCGCACAACAGCTGCAGCAGTTCGGAATGCAAGTTCTTGTCCTCGAAGCAAGGGTCAGTTCTAATATCAACTATAATCATAGGCGATTAGTCTTGTAACAATAATTGACAAACATATCTATCTTTCTATTTGATATTTATTTATATTTCTTGTTCTATAGTTCAGTTATTACTAGAAACATTATTATGCATGTAATGCTCCAAATCTATTAATACTAGTCCAATGAATTGTATGTTCACGCAAAAAATGTTATAAATTAATAGCAGTATTACTAGCTGGTATTTTGCAACAGGCTACTGTTGAATAAAATAATATCGTGGGACACAGCTGGCCTAGGTCTGGTTTCAGAGTTTTCAGGTCGCAGTGCGACTTCAGGCTTCAGGTGTTTTTAGACATCCGGGACCGACAGGCTTAACGTGTCTTTCAAAACGAGAGAGTTGGCCGAGAAAAAAATCCTTGGTCAGATTTCGCAGATTTGGGTCAAATCTGGGATCGAACCAAGGACCCTCCTGGTCATTGTAGATATTGAAGTTTGGGGAAGTGTGATAATCACCGCAATGAACAAGTAGTTGAAAAAGTGTATTAGATTTTCCGTTCTGGATGGAATTCACTCTGGTGGCCTGAAATAGTATATTTCGCACCTAGGGCCGAAAATGTGTGTTTGCCGGCTCGAGATCGCGGTTTTCAAGTTCGAGACGAAGTCGAGAACTTGAAGCGTTTGAGAGCCGGCAAAACATTTTTGCCCATGTTGCGAACGCTATTTTTCGCCACACCACAAAAAAAACAAAACAACAATGTTAAGTTGGAAATTTTGAAAGCGAAATTTTAAGGCTATGGTACTTGCAAGAATACAAGGAACGGCTATCACCTCTTTATCCAACCTACAGCGCTCTGGGTGGGCATTTTGTCAACTACTACAACTGTACGCCAAAAGGTTAGTTGGTTAGGTTTTTTGTTGTTATTCCTGTTCCTGATTCAAAACCTGCATAAAAAACCAAAAACCTAACCAACTAACCTTTCTATACCAACAGTAACCTTTACCAACAGTTGCAGTAGTAGACAAAATTCCTAAAAACAAAAAACCTAACCAACCAAGAGAGGTTAGCAACAGTTGTAGTAGTTCACAAAATTCCCACCCAGAGCTCTGTAGGTTGAATAAAAAGGTTCTATTGTTTGATATCAAAACTACAAAATATTACATATTAAGTTATAAAAAGTGATCATTTTTGACATTTTAAATACTACGTACATATTAAATTATAAAAAATAAACATTTATTGATGGTTTAAATCTTTTTGTTTTACATACAAGTTGGAAGGATTCATTTTTACAATCATGACTGCTGTATCCAGACACGATCAGCTGTCATTCAAGGTCATTTTCTTTTCCGCCCTAGGGCGGTAAACGTTTACAGACCTCGACGGAAACCAAACACTTTCGGCCTCCATATGACGCACGAAAAACAGCTCATTACGTCCTAGTGTGGCGAAAAATTATGTTCACTTATAAGCTTTAAGGGGAGACAAAAGGGTTTCAAGTGAATATTCGACATTTTTGTTTTCCCCACTCAGATTAAATATTGTGGATTACTGTTCATTTGGATATGCTATATAATTTATAAAAATAGGTTAATTATTGATTTTTTACTATTTATTGAAATGTTATGGCTTTCTAGGTTTTATGCAAACAAAATTTGGATTTTAGTACAAAATTAATGTAAAAATATTTTTCTGATATATTTGAAGTAGCATATTGTTTTGAAGAAAATTGGTACTACAGTAATGAAGTGAAGTACTATAGTATAGTACATGAACTTCTAGAGGAACCAACGAACCATAATCTACTCTGTTCCGATGCCTATTATTGTATACAGTTTAATAGCCGCGAGCCGTAGCAGGTATCTGTTCAATCAGATAGATAAGCTGCGTTCTCGTAGGTCCTGTTTGTAACGGTGACCGATTAGATTGGCCAGCAAAAAAGACACTGTTCTCTGCTGAAAATAACTTCCCGGTGGTTCGGAACCCACCTAAAACTGTAGGTCCAACTCATAAATCACCATCATCCAACTCATTACCCACGCACAGGTCTCAGACCTATGTGGGCTTCATCCTCAAAAAAATATATATATATTGCGATTTGCCAAAAATTAATATTTTTCTCATAAATGACCCATTATCTCAACAACTATTTGCTATGATGTTCAAAGTACCGCCATTGGCAACAGTGGTATGGTTTCACGCGCACATTCAACCTATAGTATTTCATTGCAATCAAGATTCATAATTAAGATTTTGGAGTTGGTTGAGAATTATTCCAGATTCATGGTGAATGTTTTGGTAGCCTTCCTTTTAGGCCTTGAATATTATCATGAATTTAATTGCCATGTTTTTCAAGTAGACGATCGGTAGTATAATTAAAGTTTATCAGTTATTCAATACAGAACCCCGTAACATTATTGCAGCTAGAATTTCGTTGATTTTTAGACAATACAAAGTTTAGATTCCACCAACTACTCTAGAATCATTCTGTCTACTCCAAGACAAAATTTACTTTTTACGAAATTATTCTTTTCTAACATACTCAATCGAGAAAAAAATTATATTTATTGAGATATATTGATGATTGTAGATCAGTAGAATGTTGAAGGTTTGTGGAACACTCTGAAAAATTTCAAAGCTGTAGCTGCAATAGTCTTTGAGATGATGGGCTATACATTTAATACATGTGTAACATAGAGAATTCATAGACCTTTTGTCTCCCCTTCAGGAAATTATACATTATGGCTTAGCGCAAATAAAAACGCAGGCGTGCTGACGTAACGTAGGGTGATTATTAAGGAAACACACGAATAAATTAGACTGCCCAAATAGCAGGAGTGAGGTTAAATTTATTTATTGATGTAACTAACATTAAATGTGAATACAACAGGCTATTGCCCAAAACTGTGTTCACAAAATTTCAGATAAGAATCAAAATTTTAGGTTACGTCTCTTTCTCTAGAAATTTCACCTCGGTGCACAAAAGTTCACAAGTTTCTTACAGAAAAACAATATTAATTTTTGATTTCATTTTTAACAAAGCACTATGACAGTGCAAAAAAGTTGATATAATTTTGAGATTTTTGAGCTAGAAATCTACAATAGTTACAATAGATATATCTGTGTTTCAGCAAAAGCTACCCTGTGCAACGTTATGAAGCGTTCGTTTCTATTTGAATCGGTCCTCACACTTTTTTGTTTATATATCTACTATTTATTTATTGATATAGGTAAAATATACTATTTAAATAGGTTTCAATAGAGAAAAGATAAGATAAAAACTGTAACTCAAAATATAGTACTGTTTGCAAACTACCTGTATATTTCTACCTATACTAAACAAATGAACAAAACCTGATACAGTATCACCATAAAATATCTAGGAAGGTTTGTTCATTATGTGGAGTGTGAACATGAGAACTGATAAATATTCAATAAAAGTTTTGCTTTTATCGGTGAGGAGATTCTTACAGGTACTTCCACTTTGCTGATAGAGTAAAACAAAGGGGACTCACAATTTTAGGATGACTGTTGGCAACAAACAGTTTCACCGGGATGTGATGAATATGATATGGAAAGATGTACTTGTGTGAATATTATGTGGGATTTGATACACAGTTTTTAACTACTAATTGAAATCAATTCTAAAAATGCATTTCTTAATTAATTCTGTTTGCTTCTTTTAGGATAGAGTTGGCGGGCGCATTGCAACGTTCCGCAAGTCAAACTACATAGCTGACCTAGGAGCGATGGTGGTGACTGGCCTGGGCGGCAATCCTATTACAGTGCTGTCCAAGCAGATCAACATGGAACTGCACAAAATTAGACAGAAATGCCCGTTGTTCGAGTCCAATGGAGGAACTGTAAGTCCATCTTTGTTGCTGATTCTAAAATTTAATAAGGTTGTTCTCTGTTGGTTTCTAGATTAAATTGATTTATAGCAAAAACATTGGAAGGAATTATGGTGTGATGCAAATGCAAATTACAAGCACTTCATGCTCCGTTGTATCAAATGCTTCATTAGTATCTACGTTCTTGCTACTTGGAATGAGTGTTTTTGATTTCATTCTTACTGCAATAGTAAATACTGTTTTGATGGTAATCTTTTCCTTTTTGACCCGTATTTATGAACCTAACTTGAGGTTTCCTCAACTCAAGGGAGACTTGAAAAGCCTTTTGAGTGAATGCTCTTCAGATCTCCCTTGATTTGAGGAAGCCTCAAGGGAGGTTCTTGGAGAAAGGATGAGTTCGTGTCAGTTACCCTCGACGGGTGAGTACATATTACAGGCTTAATTGGTACTTACTCAGTGGTAGTTTGGTTTATATCCCATCCACAAGCATAAAATTCAGACATTTTTAAGATAAAGCTCTCTCATAGAGCAATCTAGATTCTATACGAGCTTAGACCTGTGATAGTTAAGAAAGCTAGATTAGTTGACCACTTTTTCTCTTAAATATTGTATTGAATATTATGTTCACCATTGTTATATTACTCTATAGTAAAATTTTTTGCATAGGAATTTTCCCAATTACAAAATAAAATCTGAAATTTTCCCCAATTACAAAATAAAATCTGAAGAGATTGATTTCGGGAATAATTCATGTGAATTGATTCCCTATTATTTCTGATGGATCCGACATAAGTCTACTTGCATAAATAAAATAAGGTCTAAATAAAGTTAGGTTTAGCCAGAAATCTCTCTTAAGACTAATGGTTTTTAGTTAGTTACCAATACAAACTAATAATATAATATTTAAATTCTATTCACTAAAAATTAATAGTGCTTCTTTAGTGAATTAACCAACTTTGTCAGCTCTATATTTTTCATAGGAATAGGAATTATATTTGTACTATAATTTAAAATGTATATTCAAGTGTGTGTGTTTAACTTGCAGGTGCCAAAAGATAAGGATGAAATGGTGGAGCGAGAATTCAATCGTCTTTTGGAAGCTACCAGCTATTTGTCACATTCGCTTGATTTCAACTATGCTGGTGGCAAGCCAGTCTCACTCGGCCAAGCACTTGAATGGGTCATCAAGTGAGTTACCATTTTGTGTATCATTCAACTCATTTATAAAGCTGAGGTATGTGAGATACAACAGTATTTACACTACTGAAGCAGCAAGATTCTGTGGGAAGCATACAATACTCTATGATAATCACCATCGCAAAATCAAACTCATGCTGTGGGATGGTGTATGACACATTGGAGCTGCGTGAATGCTACCATTATACAACATATGCTTGATTTTGTGATGATTATCATGTATTGGATGCTCTTTTTTGCAACCACCCTTATCTATCCTATGAGGTTTAAAAGAGGATTTTAAACGGCTTTCTTAATAACATTCACGTTCCTTGCATCTGTTATGGGTTCTATTTCTAAAAAAACCGTAAACACTTAAATTTAACACTCGAACTTTATTTACACTAATTATTCACAACACGCACTATTCAGTAATGTTTTACACAAAAATAAACAATCAAGAACAGATAAATCGATATTGTTACTAATAAAGAGTTTGCAATATTACTGTACAATAAACAATCACTAAATTTTGAATGGCCGATCTAATATTAAATAATAACTGTTCAATAAACTGGCCAATAATTCAAGAAGAAACGTCTAAAAAGAACAATTAAACAACTAATAGCTATGAGTATAGTCCACTCGTATAGATTTAAAAAGGTAGAAGAATTCTCACAATATTCGGCAATTATCATTAAAGAACTCTCACTTGTTAACTCGACAAATTTCAAACAAAACTGAACTAATGTTCATCTAAACGTTCGCCTTGAATAGGTTTTTCCAAAATCCAGAAAGACGGAAATTTTTCTAAAATGTTCGATGGAGTTCTAAACAAGGTGATAAGACGTTCTAAAATATTCGATTTCCATGAGGTTCTAATTAAATATTCTACAAAGTTCTAAGTAAATATAATAAAAGTGTCAAAAATAAACTACAAGGCGAAGAGAGTACAGAAGAAGAGTAATTAATTGCTTCCGGAAATCAATATTGACACAGGCAGATAATGCTGAAAACTGTTCCTTCTTTTCCATGTCTCAACACATCTATATAGTCGTGCCATGTAGCAATGGCAAGGCTTTTTCCACAGTTCATGCCACCTCTGTCGACCGTCTGAACACAGCATGCAACTTTACAGATGACATAATTCAAATGCTTATTTGAAAAGAAAATTCAAGTTGAAAAATTTATTGCAGAGCAGAGTGAGGAATGTCATCTTAATATTTGAACAAGTTGAGTAAGCCAAAGTATTGAACTAGTTGAGTAAGCCAAAGTATTGAACTAATACTCTTTTTGAATCGTGTCTATTTTTCTCAGGTTGCAGGAGAAGAATGTGAAAGAAAAACAAGTTTTGCACTGGAAAGCAGTTATTGGATTGCAGGAGCGTTTGAAAAATAATCAAAACAGAGTAAGATATTACTTGAAAATTATCACATGATTGAAAATTGATGAATTTGTATTTCTACTGGCTCAGAAATATTATGCCACTTAATTCTTGAATGAAAACCTGACTTGAATAGCATTGCATTAAGCTATTAAAATGCTTCTAACACAGTAAACAGTAAATAGTTGAAACACACAATAATACGGTTTATTGTTTTCGTTTAATTTTCTTTGGATGAGCCATATTCTTTTGTTGAACGGCAATGCTTTTTATTTTTACTTTGAGACTTGTGATTTATCAAAGTTATATTATTTTACTCTGGATTTTTTTACTAGCATATGTGTTAAATTATAGGCAGTCAAAAGGAATCCATTCTTCCAACAGCAAAAATACTTTCTGTTTTATGTTATTGAAAATTGTAATCGTTTCAACCAATAATCTCATACTTCGAAATTGTGAACCTTCTGCAAGAAAATTTATAATATGTCTAAAATTTGAATATAATGCGAGTATATTTTGAGTAGGCTGTTAGTAAATTATTCATTGTTTGAATTATAGTAAATTTTCCTCAAAGTCAACTACAAAACCTACTTGATATAAGTTACTGAGTATAAGTTTTACATTCACGTTTTAGCAAGATGAATGTCTAGCTCCAAGTCCTGGAAGCTGAACCAAAGCTCAGATACAATTTCTGAAAACAATTTCGTGTAGTCTATGTTTCGTAATTGTGTTTGAATATTTCCCGTGATACTGCACAAAAGATTTTGATTCTAATACTGCGGTTTCCTCCATTTTTCCACAGATGCTTGCTGTAAAAGAACAGATTGAAGATCTCAATAAACAGTACAAAGAGTTTTCTGAGAATAAAGGCTCTAGAGATATTACTCAAGAATTTCTTATACGTTCCAAACTGCGTGATCTAAATTCAGCATGCAAGGTAACTTTTTCAAAAACATTTTCCTATTCTTTAGATTAGTATGCATACTGAATTCGAGTGTTTATTTCAGCATAATCTATCCTGGTCATTATCACTAATTCACATCAGCTTGAAATATCCGCCACTTGTCAATTAAACAGGAAGCCATGATCACACTTGTGAAAGACTGCATTTATTTATGAATCCAATATTGGATTTTTCAAAAGCTATCTAGCAGACAGGACATGGTTTTCTAATCTTGGTCCACTATTGTTCTGCCTGATCAATGATCAATAATCAATGATCTGCCTGAATAAAATTATTGGAAAATCGTGAATTTTACTTTTGCAGATGATGTGAAGGTATACATACATATTTTCAGTCTTGAGATTTGCACTCTACTGCAACGGAATTTGGATAGGCTTATTGATTGGTGCAGGGTTAACAGGTTAGAAGTCAATGTATTGAAAACAAAATACATTATCTCTACACATCAGAGGAATTTAAGACTATTCAATTATACCATTAACAACACATCCCTTCAAAATGTTCCAAGGTCCTGGTTAATTAAGGTCCTGGGTAGCTGGAATAAGTATAAGTAAGCTAGAGGGAAGTGATAGCCGAGTGCCGTAGCAGGTATCTCTTCAATCAGAGATAAGCTACGAAACACCTGGGCGCTCTGTAAGAGTGACCGATTGGATTGGCCAGCAAAAAAGACACGTTCTCTGCTGTAAAATCACTTCCCGGTGGCTCGGAACCTACCTAAAACTGTCGGTCCAACTCATCAATCACCATCATCCAATTCATTACCCACGCATAGGTCTCAGACCTATGTGAGCTTGATCCTCCGAAAAAAATATGCTGTTTAGTATCGGAACCACTTCATAACGTTTCTGTTGACGATTTTGAAAAAATCAAAATAAGCTCTTGAGAGGTATCTTAATTGAAAAAGATGAATTCGAAAATTTCTTTAATTTAATATTAATAATTTAATAGTAATCTAAATATTAATATCTAACAAATTTATTAATGATGGGTGTCTACATGTTTCATAAGGGGTTCAAAAATTTTCTGTATTAGCAAGCTGTTTTTAAAAAATGTGTTTTCAAGTTTTGTGTTATTTTATTTAATTTCTTATTTAGTTTTCATAATAGCATGTAAAAAGGAATTGTGCGTTGGATTAAGCAACACTTGACAGTGAGGAGCTGAATATCCCGTGATGGATTCAATATTGATGTATGGACCAATGCATTTATACGTTTTGTGGGTAAGCGTCCAAGTAGCAAGCACACATTTTTTCCAATTTGATTTCAAAGTCTTCTATTAAATGTAATTCAAATCAGAAATTTCTCTGGGATCGTGAAACATTTTTTGTGCGCATGTTAATGTTTTGGAACTTTTGATTATTTTTTTATTAATATTTTTATGCTGTTTTGGCAGGAGTATGACCAGCTGATGGAGCAGCAAAGAGAAATAGAAGAGAAACTGCATGATCTGGAGGCTTCACCACCTAGGTAATGAACGTTTCAATTGCTCTAGTTTAGTTGTAGTTTTATGCAGCTGTGCATGTGGGCTTGTGTTTGAAATGCTATCTTCATTCTAGAATTTCTATTGTCATCAACTTAATAAAAAAGATTTAGTTTTTACTATTATTTCAAGTATTTAATAGATTGATGAATACAATATTTTGTTTTTGTATAATGTTCAGCATTTAAAAGGTACCGGTAGCTCATGATTTTCTGAAAATTTGTTGTTGAGTGTCAGTTTAGTAGAAGAAAGGAATAACGATTCCATAGTTTCTCTTTTTGAGTATCATTTTGATAAAAATAAGAATAGGCTATCAATTGGATAGAAAATTTGCGAACGGAACCTTTTAAAATTGATTTCGAAGCAAATTATAAGGAAAAGACATGAAAATTTTATTTCCAACTATGGAATAAACTAAAATTGATCAACTTTACTCCGATTTTAGTTGACTGAAACTGTTGAATTATTAAGAAAATATACAGTTTCCTGATATATTTTAGCTCAGCTTATCTCACTGTTTAGATTATTTTGATAATGATTGCATGTATTTTGAATTGAATTTTGTTCTGTTTTGATTCATTTCTAGCCATAGAATATTGAGAATTGTATTTTTTAGCAAGGCTTTAGTAGAACATGTGACGTTGACAGTTTTAGCTAGTATTCTTTTTCCAAATTTGGATTCAATGCGGCTGAAGAGACTATGGTAAGTGATGATGGAGGGTAAACCTGTCGTACTGAATCGAAGGTTTGCAGGTAAAAATTCAGAGGTACTTGGATTTTTAAAACGCCTTCTTATTTATTCTAATGACATTTTATATCTGCTTACTATTCCTAATGTTCCAAACAATTGAAAAGACACTACTCTAGATTTTCTGTATTGAAAAGAATTTAGGGCTATGAATCATTCAATGCACTTATTTCAATTGAAGTACAAATAATCGCAAAAGTGAATATCGCTATATTGTGAAAATTCTGTTTAAGTTTCTGATGCAAAATTATTTTTATTGTCAAATAAGCATTTGAGTTCATTCAGTTTTGCCAATAAATATTGGATTGGTATTTGGAATTGAGTTTTTCAACTGGTAAATTCTTTCAATTTTAAACACTGTATTTTATTTTCTGATTTTGATTTCTATTATTTGCTGACATAGACATTATAATACATAGTCTGGAAAATAACGAAGGAAAATAATGTGTAATAGATAGTTGAATTTGATGATTCTTAAAAATGATAATTTCAGTACCTCATGTATGAAATTGAGTTACAATCAATTTTATAGAATTTAAGAAATAATAATGTGTTCAACGGTATCAATATAAATATTTTGAAACTAATAAGTATGAGTAAAGTTTCTTCTGAGGCCCTGAATTTATTCAGGTGCGACCTCAAAAATCTGACACCAAACCTGAGCTAGCCAGGTCACACAATATTATTATTTTAAGTAGTTTGCTTTACTGTGAAACTTAATCTGCCAAAATTCTTTGATGCCTTTTCTACTTTTTATTTTTCTTCGGAAAGATATCTTAACTAAATTAAAAATTATATTATTTAGATATTAGGAAATCTTTAAATTATTTATATTTATAAATTTAGACGCATTCTCCCATCTTTTCAGTTTAAGAGCCTAGATTGTTTGCTTGTTTCCAGCGACGTGTATCTTTCATCTCGTGATCGTCAAATCCTGGACTGGCACTTTGCTAACCTGGAATTCGCCAATGCAACACCGCTAAGCACGCTGTCACTGAAGCACTGGGACCAGGACGACGACTTCGAGTTCACAGGATCACATTTAACAGGTAGATAGTTTTCTATTTTCCTTTCAAGTTACACTCCGTATTTGTGCCATATTTTTTGGTTTGAAAGCAAGTAAAAAATATGAAAGGTTTTTTATTGCTCGGGCAGCTGGCCCAATGTCTCAAAGAAACATTAATCTACTATGATTAAGCTAAAACTGACATACAGATCAGAAGTTTTGGTCATAGATTTAGTCATGCTTTAAAAACTGCCTGCAGCAGAGGTGATGTGTTTTATAAGATGCTCTGGTTTAACTATTGGATAAGGTGAGGAATGAAATAATGAGGAAGCAATTGTATATGAAGGAAATAATAATGAGTAGCATCATAAGAATAAGGTGGAATGGAATAGCACCCATTCCTCATGGAAGCATAAAGAATACCATAGAACGTCTTGGAATGGACCAATTACTTGGACCATGATACTGAAAGAGGCCTGAGATGGTACTGACGCCAAAGATGGTAATAGATTTTCAATGGTCGGCAAAAAATAGAAATAAGATAATGCGCGAGTTTGAATGCTTCAATTCAGTTCATTCAGTTTTGCCAATAAATATTATGTGGTACAAAAAAATGTTATGTGGATGTTTGCTGGCTTTTGTAGCTCCTTCTCTTGAACAGTGAATGCTGGCCTACTGCAGTGAACAGTTTCTAGTTGTTTGTTTTATCTGTTATATTTAACTCTGACAACACTATGAACTAATCCTTTCTAAAAATGGAAGATATTATTGTTTTCAAAACAGGCCTTTAGTTATAATTATATAAAGGACATAAATATAGAAAGACTTTGAGCTTCACTGTTAGCAACCTTATCACGCAGAGATACCTTGATAAAGAGTGCGCCGTCTCTTTATGAGTGCGCCGTCTCTTTATGAGTGCGCCAACTCTTTATGAGTGCGCCGACTAATATGACGTGTGATAGCGTTTTTGAATTATCTGGTACACACAAACATTTTATTCAACATCATCCAACGCATTCTTCATCCCCGATTTTGTCACCATCTAGTTTTTCTTGGTATAATGCTAACGAAGTGGAGAATCAAAGTATAGACTTGAAACAGTCATCTTTGCTGGTGCTCAAGAAATCAAATCCTCAATCTGGACCTTTAAATGATAGATTTTTCAGGTGATGAGTGAAAATGAACAGCTAAAATCCCGACTAGAAGAGTTGGAGAATCAACGCAACGTAATGCTGCTTTAAATAGATCGATTGAGCTAGATATTCAATTGTTGCAGCGTCAGGATGCTGCTAGGGACGTAGCGACACTGCTTTTCAAACTCAAACTGTTTCAGTCAGAGACAGTACTGGCAATAATTGACCGATTAAACGAATTTTATCAGCGATGATTTACAACGGACAATGACATAAATGCATATAGTAAAAAAATGTTTTCTAGTTGTAAAGATTTAGTTGTTGACACGGTTGTAGTTTCACTTATAATAGATAACTACCACTCTCTTTCAAGTTCCTCTTTATACCGTTACAAAAATATTGCTTTCATCTTGAATAATTGTAGTGATGATTCCAGAAATGCATGGACTGGCTCACATTGAAGCCTAGTTGTTCTTGATCATATTGATAAAACTTTTTATAATTCTGACTCATTGCGGCAGTACAATAACAAACCTTTAAATGTTCTAGTAGAATTTAGTACAGATGGTGTTCATATTAATTGCCTATGGGTAATGTTGCTATATATCACAGGACATACGATAATAATCGACAGCCCTGGTACATTGTAAAACTAGATTCAAGTGTTTTATGTTTAGAGGGATGCATTTAACTAGCTTGTTCCAATTTCAATATTTTTATTACATGCTTCTGGGTACTTTTTGACCTCAAAATAGTAATTAGAAATTACTTTTTCAACTATCTAATTAATGTCTTTGACAAATTGTCGGCCAATTTATGAATCAAATTAATCTGTGCAGGTGTTTTCAACATCGATTTTTTGGTAGATTCCCTTAAACGTAGAGCTTTTTTAAATTTATTAGATCAATTTTATTTGAAATAGAACATAAACAATAAATAATAGAGAAAAAATTATTCTGGTTTGGGGTGACATCACAGGCGACTGAGTTTAGTGCTATTGAGTAGAGGAGAGAAATTTAGTCATTCGGGTGATGGTGCAGGAGCAGTGAGGTTACTTATCAGCTAAATTTATTGGAAATTTTTTCTGTTCTACTGCACCTGCCACTGCCATTCACCCTCAGAGAATTAGTGAATTTGTTGATGCAGGTGCTGGTGTCAGGAGCATAGCCAAGGGGCGTCCTTGGGTCGGACACCCTCCATTACATGACATGTTGCAGTTTTTATTAAATTTATGAAATTTTGAATTTAGAACAATGGGTGACTGCAGTCGCTTGCACAGGCGATTGCTGTGGCAAGCCTCGGCGACAGCCTTGTGGCGCGCGACGGCGACTGCAGTGGCTCTGTCTAATAAGGCTCTTAGGCTCGATTCCCTGCATTAAGATGAGTGCATTTTTATATGATATTATATGATTATTTTGAAATGAAATGAAATCAAACTTTATTTCCACAGAAAAAACAAATACAAATGTTTGATACAATAGAAAAAATAGTGGAATATCCCACAAATACTTGAGTATGAGCGTGGGATAGTTACAATAAAAGTAAAATAAAATAGAACAAGACTTCCAGCTTCCTTGCCTAACGTTTTTAAAAAAAGCTATTAAGGATAAGGTTAATGAAAAGATAAAGAGATGGAAAGAAAAAAGCAAAAAGGCATTTACAACTGAAGATGATCAAAATATTATGAACTGAAACCTAAATAGAATAGAATAATAGAATAATAATTTATTTCTGCAACACAACAGTATACAATAAAAGTACACACGGCAACTTTAATTATTACATAATATCATGAATACAAAACTCATTACATAAAATTTCCAATAATATTTTCGATTATACTTAAGAATCAATATATAATCATAGATATGAACATTTATACACTGCATATGATGAAAAGAAAAAAAAAGAAAAGAAAAAATGTATTTAAAAAAATGTTTGTTTTTTAGAAACAATTAAATAACAATTGGTAGTGTACTAATAGGTGATGCAGAAATATACGGTACCCCTGTAAAAAATTGTATTGGGGTTACCAAATCATATAATAAAAAAAGAGAGTTAAGCCCGGTACTCCACATAGCATAGAAAAATTAATATTACATTTTGAAAAAGATAAAAATAAAATCTTTAAGGAAGTGCCTTCAACCCAATGACCTCAGCCAATCTTCCATATCAACTATATTTATAAGAAACTGTTTAATAAACTTCTCGAATATATTTTTCGACTTCAAATGTTCCTGAACTGGTTTTACTTTATTCCACATTTTAGGAGCCAGATACTCAAAATATTTTTTATATGCCTCTGTGAATGGCCTAGGAATTACTGTTGTCAGACAATTTCGTAATCTTTGAGAGTATAAATTTATATTACTTACCAGTACTGAGTTACCACTTCTCAAATAAAAAGCTCTCATGACACGGAACACATACAAATGTCTGAGAGGAAATATAAGCAATTGGGAGAAAAGGGGGTGAGAATGTTCTCGACTTCCCTTAAACAACATCACTCTAACTATTTTCTTTTGAGTAATAAACAGTGGTTTTAAAGATGAATAATAAGTACCTCCCCACAATGTCACCCCATATTGCAATTTAGAATGGACTAAAGCATGATAAATAGTCTTCAAAACCGACAGAGGACATAAATAGCGTAATAAATAGAACTTTCTAGTTAGGTAAAGAATTTCTTTTTTCAATTTGTTGATGTGCATTTTCCAACTTAAATTTTCATCAACTAAAACACCGAGGTATTTTATGAAGTTGGATTTTTGGATTTGGATACAATTTTTACACACACTTGTTATTTCTTTACTCAGACAATCAGCACATTTATAATATAAACTAGATGACATTTTAACCTCTCCTCTGTAACTGAACAACACATATCTTGTTTTGATACTTAAAGTCATATGATTCAAGTCAAACCAGCATTTTAAAATATCTATATCTTTTTGCATCATGCAGTATAAATTCTGAGGTCGATCTGCAGAGTAAGTCAATGCAGTATCATCTGCAAAAGCAGTGATACTACCACTAAACCCACCCTTACAGAGATCATTAATATAGATAAGAAAAAGTATAGGCCCTAACACTGACCCCTGGGGTACACCATGTTTAATTGTTAAAAAATTACTTGCTCTATTTGCAATACGGACACACTGTTTTCTTTCCGAAAGCTAACTTTTAAACCACTGGAGTGGAACCCCACGTACACCAGATGAACAAAGTTTTTTTAATCGGATATTGTGGTCAACACAGTCAAACGCTTTCGTGATATCTATAAACAAGCCTGCAACATTTAGATTACTGTTTAGTCCTTTGTGTAGTTCAGATATAACTGCTAGTAATGCATCCTCAGTGCATTTCCCTTCTGTAAATCCAAATTGATTTTTACTAAAAAAATTAAACTTGCTGTAAAAAGAAAGCAACCTTTTCTTAACTACTTTTTCTATTATTTTGGACAAGACAGGAAGGAGTGATATGGGTCTGTAATTACCAGGAGATTTTGGATCTCCTTTTTTTAAAATTGGGACTACCAGTGCATGTTTTAACTTGTCAGGAAATACACCTGTTTGCAAACTTAGATTCACAATGTAAGTGAGAGCATCATTTATGATAGGGCATATATGTTTAATCAAGTCTACTGACCAACCATCAATGCCTGGTGATTTTTTATTTTTCAATGATGATATGATGGAGTTAATCTCCTGAGAATCAGTAGGATAGAAAAACATAGATTGAAGTTGACAAGTAGCTGGAAACCACTGCTGATAATTATTGGTTGTCTGTCCTAAATTATTATTACCAGCTCTCAGCTTATCAACTACACCAACGTAATAGGTATTGAGAATATTTGCAACTTCGCGTGGTTCCGAAGTAGTGTTTACATGGTTGTCATCACAGTATAACTCAAAATCCGAATTTTTATTTTTACATGCACCAGTAAGGTCATTTACTATTTTCCATTGAGCTGAGGAATTATTTTTATTGACTTCAAATAAGGTATTATAATAATTTTCCTTTCTCAATTTCAAATCAATTTGCAGTTTTGAATTGAACCTATCATAATTTCTCCTGTAGTTTTCATTGTTAGGATATTTTAAAATTTTTTTGTACAACAGTCTCCTTATTTCAATACCCTTTATTAGATTATCATTCATCCATGGTTTTAATTTATTATACCGCCTTGATATCCGTTCTTCACTGGTTGACTGTAATAGGGCTGCATTAACAATGTCACACAATGCATCATAAGCTAGATTGACATCGAATTGATTCAAAACAGAGCTGTAGTCACTATTTCTAAGAATATCAAGCATTTTTACATAATCTATTTTCTTCATCGTTTTATTACATTGATCTTTTTTTCCGATTTTTATCGCCTCTATTGAAAAGAAAATTGCCAAATGGTCTGTAATATCAAAGTCTACTTTACCAGCAACACATTTTAGATTATCTCTGCTTCTGAAAAAAGCGTGATCTATGCAAGATTTTGATCCACGATTAACTCTAGTAGGTGTGTTTATGAGACTTTCCAAACCAAAGCTTGCTAACAGGGAAAGATAGTCAAAGTTAATGGAATTATTCTCAAGAATGCAAATATTCAAATCACCTATAAGCAATAGATTTCTATTTTTTAAGTTATCTAAGATAGTCTGTAACTCGTTAGTAAAAGATGAAATGGAATGCCTATGCAAACGGTAGATAGCTAATATTGATAAGGAAAACCCTTCAAAATTAAGATTTAGGTTGACTATGTCGGCTGTGATTGAATCAATTTTCAACTGTCTGCAAGATAAGTTTTCAAGTACAAAAACAATTACACCTCCTGAACGATAAGATTGATTACATTTATAAAATTGTTTATAACCAGGTATTTTATAGCTGTCAACCTCATTTTCAAAAATCCATATTTCAGTTAGTACTATTATTTCTGGTAAAACATTTTTTGCACTAAATTGGAGAATAAAAAACTCAAAATTTTCCCTCATACTACGAATATTATAGCTTAGAACCGTGATATTGGGCCCACGCCATTTTTCTAATGAATCAAAAAATAAAGAATCATTAATTATGCTATCCATCAAGAAAAGAAATATGGAACAAATAAATTACAATATAATAAATTACTAAACCTGGTTCAAGTCCTCAATATTTTGAATCCAAGTGACAGGACCCCTTTCTTGTTTTCGAAGCAGAACTTTTCCCTCATCGTTGGCCCAGACGTAAGCCCAATGTTTGTCTCTCTTCTTGGAATTTGCTACCGCCAGTAGACGCCTTCTCTCCGGAGTTAAGCTCGCCCTGATGTAGAATGGATTTTTAACGTTGTAGCCCAGGGCATCAGTCTCCAGATCCTTGTTCTCCCTCTTTTTGCGCAACAACTCTTGTTTGTCATATCGACGTACGAATTTTATGATTATTCCTGGTGGTCGCTTTCCATCTCGAGACGGCTTCAAACGATGGCAAACATCCACCATTTCATCCGTGATGTTCTTCCCGAGAGCAGTTCCAAGGTGTTTGACTGTTTCTAAAACATCCTCATCTATTTTTTCCGGTATTCCATGAACCTCAACTGTATTTACTCGAGAGTACTGCTCACTCATCTCTAGTCTTTCCTCTAATGCTGTAATTTTCTTCTTTAAATCTAAATTTTCCAGTGTGAGATCACTAATCATCTTTAAACAGTCTTCAAATTTCTTGTCTTGTTCTTCCATTATTTTCCTATTTTCATCAATTTTAGTATGACACAGTTCTAAAGAGTTACCCAAATCCCTTTCCATGTTTTTCCTTTCGTCTTTAGCTTCTTGTAGCATAAGAACAACCTGGAACAGATTAGGGCCTCCAGCCCTCCCCTCATCACCAGATACAGTAGGACTAGATGACATACTTTGCCTTCTAATCTTTGCGCAGGGTGTTGATAATTGATGTAGATGTTGATAATTGAAAAACTTGAGAACTTATAATATATTTTATTATAAAAACTATTTACAGAATTATAATGATAATCTAATTAATTATTAACCATTCAATTTCTTTGAGATTTTATTTCTTCAAGAGTATAGAGTATTTTTTCTGTTTGCAATATTTCAATCTAGTGAATTACCTTACTTCTATAATCAAATGAACTGACTAGTGTAACAAGTTGATCAATATCGATTTTCTGATACTATAAATATTTTTCTCCACTGTTCGGGTGAGGTTATACATACAATTTTTTGTTGCCTTTTGACTAATGTTTCAATACCGCAAAATTGGACTAACAAACGGTTAAAATATTCAGTGCTGCTAATATTTTGTCAAAGGTATTACTACCATACACTGACTAATGTAAGTGTACATTAAAAACTGGAGTACAAAATACAATCAAGTTCCATTTTCGCACTATTTTAAATGTGAGGGAAATAAAAAGTCTTTATGATTAATTATAATTTTTATCAGTAACATTTGTTCTGTTTCTATCAATGTTCGGTTACTGTTCTTCACATTATTTCTGCTTGCCTTTCCTTTCGTTGCTTTCTTCCACTGTCAAACCGGTCTTTTAATAAGAAACGAAATAACCACCTTCCCTCTTAACGATCTCTCAACAGCCTGTTTAGTTGGATATCCGCTCCTTCTCTCCTTCTTTTTAACAAGGTTAGGTTTGTTGTGAGGTAGAATCAGTCATGCATTTACTCGACGGCCCGTAAATGAGCTAACGCTTAATAATAATCAATCGTTTATGTTTTAACAATATTGGTCCTTTATCAAAGGCAGGTTCTAACATTATCCCTTAATCTTTTTCGTTGCATCATAGCATGTTATACAGTGTTTATTTTTTATAACTGGATAATTTTACAATAAATACGAATCAAAGTAGTAGTTTCTACCTGCATTGACCACGACGCAACGTGTTTTATATGTGCTATCATTCTAGTGCGGAAGATTATTTTATAAATGCAATCTCCTAAATATAATGTTAATTGTGTATGTATCAAGATAATTAAGCTTTTAATTTTCATAACAAAAATCTTGAAAAAACTTCAGAAAAAAACATCAGAAAAATCTTGAAAAAACTCATCAATAAAACTGTACTAAGATAACCGTCAAATATAGCATGACGACCACCTGCTTTATTATTACACTCACCTAGTGGTTGGTTCGTAGCCCACCTAAAAGTGCAGGTTCATCCACTAGTTATCCACGCACAAGTCTTATGTGGGCATAATCAGCACAAAGAAAATTTAAGATTTTCATTATTGTAACAATAGAAAAAATTGCTTTGAAAACTTGAAAAACGAGTTTTTTCTGTCCATTACAATGTGGATGGCGTGCACGTGTGGTAGATTTTTGAGAAATCGCGATTCAGTCACTCACTATTCTTGACTCCTCTAGAACTCTGTTTAGATTTACTTCTACTTTTCTCATGCACATCCAACAACTAAAATTAATAGAACTAACAAAACACAAAAATCATTTTATATTTATTGCAGTAAAATTTTAGGATAATAATTTATAAGCAATTAATAAGTAAATTGAAAAGTGGAACTTGAGCCAGCCTAGGAATCGCTTGAAACAAAAATAATCTTATAAATCGTAACATGCCAGTGCTGAAAAATCATTGGGAGCGATAAGTTGAATGACACACAAATCAATTTGTAGGGTAAAGGAACCAGAAGCTGACACCTTTAGTGAGTCAATTCATGTATAATATGTTATCTATTAACTTTGTAACTTTATTATCAGCTGAGGACTATGTTTATGAGTTTGTGTAGTTAGGCGACAGAGCTCGCTCCGCTTGCAGTAGAAGGCTGGCTTAAGGCTCACTCTGTAGTTCAGTTATAAAGTTATTATAGGCTAAAATCTTGCAGTTTAGAATGAAATCCATCCATTGTGGCTTAGAATATGAGTTGATGAATATTTCGATGAACCTTGCACTGATGTTTTGAGTGAAGAGAAAGAATAGTTACATTCCACCCTACGTAAAATTTCAATAGATAATTCCAATGAATAATTATGGTGTTTTAACTTATTTAAGAGACACATTAATGAGACATTGTAGTTGTGCTAATAACTGTTTAATGTATCCAATTCCACTGGCTTTTCAACAATAACTAAGTTGCTTACCCAACCTGCCTCAGGTTCACTAACTTTTTGAATAATTCCTGATTGCTCAAGCCGATCAAGTTCATTTTTTAACCTATCTTTAATTGCCAATGGTACTCGTCGTGGTGGCCTACTAACAGGCACACTATTTTCTTTCAACCTAATAGTCAATTTGTCCTTGAACTCTCCAACCCCAGTGAAAACATCAACATTTTCAGTCACAAATTTCTCTTGATCTACTGAACTAACAGTTTGAATTTGATGTACTTTTCTGTTTATTAATTCCAGCTCCAAGCAAGCATTTAGACTTAAAATGGGTTTAGCTACAATATCAACAATAACAAAATTCAAAACCTTACTTATCTTATTTGCAGTGCAATTTAACCTTATACAGCCAATGGGCTTAACCTTAAATCCCCCATAACACTCCAAAGTGATACTAGTTGGCACAGCATTTGCTAGTTTTTCAGGAAAATTATCAATGATGTATTTTGGCAGAACATTTATTTCACTGCCTGTATCAAGTTTAAAAACTACATTAATTTTAAGTTCATCAATTTTAACAGTTTGAAACCATACTCTATTACTGTCTTTGGAGATTGCATTAACATGACAAATAACGTCACTGTCCAGGTTACCATCCTCTAATATGTTAATACTGTACATAAAAAATTCATTGTTTGCACCTGGAGTTTCTTCCACTGTTTCTATTTTCTTTTGAAAACATTTATTGGAAAAGTGATTGGGCTTACCGCATTTGTAACAAGACTTACCAATGACCGGGCACTTCTTGTTAATATGAATACCTCCACACCTTGAGCATCGAAACTGTTGTTCTTTGTGAGACATTGACTCCTTCATAGTTTTTTCCTTGATATTAAACGATTTCCGCCATGGCTGAACATTCCTTGAAATCGAATCAATGTTCTGTTTTCCCTGCAAGTCTTTGATCTGTTGTTTGGTCACCTCATAATTTTTGCACAGTTCAATAGCTTTATCTAATGTTAACTCCGACACACTCAAAAGTTTTTCTTGTACTTCTATTCTGTTTACACCAAGAACCAGTCTATCACGAATCATTTTTTCCCACTGATCCCCATAGTTACATGTTTTGACAAGTTTCTTTAAGTCCTCTATAAATAGCTGAATAGGTTCCGTTTCACCTTGAACCCTTTTATAAAACAAAAACCGTTCATAAACTTCATTTTTTCGTGGTACTAGGTATGTTTCAAATTCTTGAATCACAAGGTCATATTTCACTTCGTCTTCTTCCTGTAACCGAAAATTGTTGTAGATTTCCAATCCATCTTCACCAATAATATTGAGTAAAATAGCAACTTTAACAGGGTCTTTTTCTGCAATCTTACCACTAGCCAAAAGATAAATTTCAAATGTTTGTCGAAATTTTTTCCAATTAGAAACTACATCGCCGTCCAAGGCCAATGGAGCAGGCAAACGAACCTCCATCACGATACTGGTACACGAATATCACGACAGACGACAACAACGGATATCAACTTCCAAATTGTTTTCACTAGATTTATTGTAAAAACACAAACTGATTTATCCCGTCGCCATGTTTTAACTTATTTAAGAGACACATTAATGAGACATTGTAGTTGTGCTAATAACTGTTTAATGTATCCAATTCCATCTAATCTACAAGCGTGTGTGTGTGCGCTGTTCACTCTCAGCGCCACTGCCATCTACATCAACACATATATATAACATATGGTATAACCCATAAGCAGACATGGGGATGTGGTGTCAGCTCCGGATAAAGTTGATTATGAGCCTGGAAATAAATATGCATATTAAGTTTCGCTTGTTATCATGTCTAAATTTAATCTAAAAAATCATACATGGTCCCCAGTGTCCCAGTGACTGACATATGTTAGCTACTGGTGAATGTATTGAAAATTAGATTGGCATCCCTCCAATTAACCTATAATATAAAAATTATCCAGTAAGTTAACGCAGGGTATAATTAACATATATTCTAGCATTTCAATCATTAATTGATTTTGAATGATGATTGTTTTGACTATTAATACTTGTATTAATTTACTTTAATTTGACAATTAATACTTGACGATTTTCAAATACACTCACCTCGATATTTCTTGAAGAATTTCACCTAGCAATAGACGATTCTTCTAGACTTTCTGACTGCTTAACCTCAAGTATTTTTACCCGCCAAAAATAATGCTCAGCACATGTTTCTATGGTACCAGTTATGCACAAAATACCAAGTTTAAATTGTTTGAATTTCAAAACTACCTACTATGATCTTAACAATAAGAAAATATAAGAGTGTCAGCTTCTGATTTCTTTACTCTATGATTCGCTTATGAATAAATAGCTTACAATGAAAGATGTATTTTATGAACATCGTACACCTGCCTGTGCTAGAAAATGATTGGGAGTGATAAGAAAAATTAATTTTTAACCTATTATTTTTTAAATGGCAAAAAATCCAGACAAATGATTACTGTACAATGAAATCTAAGAAGAAACGGAAGTGAAGAGCTTATGATGGGAAGGAGAGAATCGAAAATAACGACAACTACTGGACATGAAATCCGAGATGTCGTTATCATGCCCATAAAAAGACAATAAATTATTCTGACATTTTACTACGCATCCTTCCATAATCTGGGAGCACGGGGTCTTCTGCTTTTGCTTTTGCTTGCCTATATTGCAACTGCATGGGCATATAATCTCCAGGATCTATGTGAAACCATAAACATCACCTTTGTCAAAAGATATCTTTTAATACTTGTGGAAGTATTCATTTCTCTCCCATTCTTCTTCCATCGACCAACTAATTTAATCAACTTGAATCAGCGAAGAAAGGTGAGATGTTGATTGAACGAGCGAAAATCGTTCGGCGACTATCGAGGAGGCTGTGGCACAAAGAACATTTTAAAGGCAGTGAACTCTTACACACTAAAAAGCCCTAATACATTCTATATATGCGTGTCGTTCTGTGTAGTTTTTTTCCATTCCAAACGAGACACATGACTATAATAATTCTTCGTTTGCCATTTATGAAAGCAGCGGGAAAATGCGTAAAGAAAGAGGCAAAGAACTGGTCGTGAATATTCAAATATGAACCAATTGAAAAATGGAATGAATAAAGCACGTAGAGAAGAAGCCTGTGGGGTGCCAGAGTTGAGTTGCCCTAGCGGGGCACATATGGCGACAAATATGGAGCTGTGTGGGTAGTGGATAACATCACATTACAATACCGTGATAAGATGCTGTATTAGGTTTTTGTTGCAGTATTGCACTTTGAACTTGAAAAACTTCTGATTAATAAAAAAGTGAATTTCGTGTATTTGCTCATTTTTGGCAAGCATTTGATACATTTTAGACTTCTTATTCTGATACAATATTTTATTATTGAAAAACAAACATTTTATATGAGGTCGTTTACCTTTTCGACTACATGTAGGTAGCTCTATAAAGTTATAAAAATGAAATCTCGTATGCAATATAATGCATAAATGAACAAAATAGAAGCGTGATTTTGGTTCTCGATTTCCAAAAAGGCAATACGTTAGTGATATTTTGTTATCTTGTCACAACAAAAATTTCTTATTTAATTTATAAAAGATATTCTCGATTTTGATTCAAACAGGGTTGAAAAATATTTATTTTTATTTGAGAATTTCCAATTGTTATCACCTACTATAGTTTATTGAATATTCGTTTGTTGAGTAGTATGCATCAATTTTTTTATTGTATCTAAAATAGTTTTATGATTCTTTTTATTGGCTTAAAATATCCTAATTGTATCTTTCCTTCATTACAGGGGACCAAGACTTATGCTTAAGACTTTTGGGGGGCGGGGGGGGATTCCCCCAAGGGCGGTCTGAGAATTTGTTGATCTTTTTTTACAAATTTAGCCCAACTTTTTTCATAATTTAGCGATGTATAATCTTTCTTTGTAGTGGCGAAGGTGATATTGTGTAAGGTATCCATAATGAATAATAAGACGGAATTGTCACAACCACATTTATTAAAACTTAGAGAAACTAGTTTCGGTTGTTACACCATTATCAATCTCAATCAAACTAAAAACTAAAGTACAGAGAAGCTTAATATATACTGAACATGGAATGATACTATTGGAAAACCCAAAAAGGAGATTCAAATTTTGCTGAACATCTCATTAATAATGGGCACAAGTTTAAGGCTGAAGAAAATGTTTAATTTCTGCATTTGATTGGCAAAGGTAGACAATTGAACATTTTAGAAGCTTTGGAGATAACTAAGTTGGTAAAAAACGATTCCAATATTAGTTTAAATGACCAAATTTATTTTAACCAATTCAATACAACTAACTTGGTTTCATCATAATTCCAGCCTACATTTTAAAAACAGTTCTTACATGTATTTCTCAGTTAACCTTGATTGCATCTCAGTGAGCTTCTAATTTTTTAGTTTTAATTTGATTAAATTTTATCCTTATTACGTATTTTTTCTTCTTTGTTGCATTCTTGATGTTCACAGTGTTTAGTTATTGATTTGACTCGTATTTTTGCTTGTTACTCCTCCCACCAGGGGGCGTGACTTGACAGCCAATCACAACGTCCGATGAAGGTCAGCCTCTTTCCCGCTTAGCCAATAGTATCATTCCATGTTCAGTATTTATTAAGCTTCTCTCTACTTTAGTTTTTTAGTTTGATTGAGATTGATAATGGTGTAACAACCGAAACTAGTTTCTCTAAGTTTTAATAAATGTGGTTGTGACAATTTCGTCTTAGAGAAAGAATAGAGCTATATAGGAACACGTACTAAGAGGGTTTAACGTACATAAGAAGGAAAAACACATAAAAAGGGATTTTTTGAGGATGAAGCCTGCCATATATCAGATGATAAGAATACATATGATTTTGCATTAGTTATAATTTATGTTGTTGATAACAAGTCATTCTGTAATAAGTTTCAATACAAGATGGTTGATGAATTATACAGAAGTATTTCATTACCTATTTAAGACATAACAATTGGCGACGAGGATTAAAATGGACGAAAAAGAAATGGAGAAACTAAAGAAGAGTAGAGCTGTGCTTAAAGGCCAAATCACACGAGCAAAGAAATAGTTCGATGAAGATCTAACAGTAGCAGCAATCAAGGTGAAGGTAAATACACTTGAATTGTATTGGAATAACTACAACAAGGTCCAAGAAGAAATAGACTCGCACACAAAAGAAGAGGAGCTAGAAACTGAAATGGAGTACAGATGGCAAATAGATAGTGAATACATGGAGACACGAACAAAATTGGAGGAACTAATAACACAACAGATTAACAAAAATAATACAGTAAGACCAGCAGCAGAAGTAAGAGAGTTGAAAAGCACAGAAACATCGACAACTAACGTAAGTTTTACACCTTATTCCGAAAATGAAACATTCAGAAATTTTTTATTAAGATTCGAGAATTTTGTAGAATTAAGAAAAATTAGCAATTTGAAAATCAAAGTTCAGCTGTTTATTAGCACACTTACCCCAGACTTACATCAAAAGTTATGTGATTTAATTGCTCCTGAACTACCAGGTGACAAGTCATATGAAGAAATCTCGGATATATTGGAAAACAGTTTGAATCCAGCTCCAAGTACGGTTGCTAGTCAACACAAATTTATAAGTAAAACACAAGATATGGATGAAAATATTGCAGCTTACGCACAAGAGTTAAAACGTCTAACAATAAATTGTAACTTCAAGTGCTACAACTGTGAGCACTCAGTAAACGAAATGCTCTTGAAGATGCAATTTATTAGAGGCTTGAGGGACAATGAGGTTAGATTGAGATTGCTGCAAGAGAAGGATAAGAATCAGTCGTTCAAGAAAATTGTAGAGACGGCTGTATTAATGGAACAATCAAGATTGGAAAGTTGTACAATAAAACCCAAACATGCCAACTTTACCGAAAATTCACGAAATGACATTAATTACGTAAATGAACAATCCAAGGTAACCAAAGTTAATGATCAATATAAAAATATAAGAAAAGAGCCATTTACCTTCAAAGATCTAAAAGGTAAATGTTACAGATGCGGGAGTAACCGACACATAGCAAAAACTTGTAAATTTATTAATGAATTTTGCAAGAAATGTAACAAGGTAGGACACGTTGCTGCTGTATGCTTATCATACAGCAAAACAAACCCTTCAGGAAAATCTGACTATTCAAGATCAAATATGATTGAAACGGAAGTTAATGACGATAACAATCATGAAATTTATAAAGTAGGAACATCACCGGCCATTACTGATAAATTTATGGTTACAGTTGAAATTGAAGGGAAGAGTTTGAACATGGAACTTGATACAGGTGCAGCATTGAGTTCTTTGTCATACACCGATTTCCAAAAACTTAATATAAATAAACGCCTGTTCAAGATAGCTGTTGAAATGAGAACTTACACGGGGGAAATTATTAAACCAGCAGGAATCTGTTTTGTTGAATGCAAATATAAGAATTTCAGTTTTCATGGTAAGCTGTACGTTCTGAAACAAAACGTAGAACCGATTTTTGGTCGTGAATGGCTCCGAGAAGTTAAAATAGATTGGGCTGATATCAAATATGCTGAAAGTAATAATAACACATCAATTGAACTTGAAAAACTTCTCACAGAATCTCCATACTTTCTGATGTTTGGGAGAAATGTGAGAACAGAGATAGATCTGTTAACCGAACAAGGTTTTCAAGCACAGGAAGGAAATAAAGCACCAAAAAGAGTTTTCCAAAAAGGTCAAAGGGTGTTGATAAAAAATTACTCCAGCAGTTCAGGAAAAAAATGGGTGTCAGGAATAATTGATAAAAATATTGGAAAAGTTATATACCTTGTAAGGACAGAAGATGAAGTATTCAAAAGACATTGCGACCAGATAAGACAACTCAATTAGAGGGGGAGGATTGCCATATATCAGATGATTAGAATACATATGATTTTGCATTAGTTATAATTTATGTTGTTGATAACAAGTCATTCTGTAATAAGTTTCAATACAAGATGGTTGATGAATTATACAGAAGTATTTCATTACCTATTTAAGACATAACATAGGTCTGAGACCTGTGCGTGGGTAATGAGTTGGATGATGGTGATTGATGAGTTGGACCTAGTTTCAGGTGGGTTCCGAACCACCGGGAAGTTATTTTACAGTAGAGAACAGTCTTTTTTGCTGGCCAACGCAATAGGTCACCCTTACAAAGAGGGCTCAGGAGAGTGTAGCTTATCTAATCTGATTGAACAGATACCTGCTACGACTCACGGCTATCACTTCCCTTGATGAATATTTTTATAAATGAATAGGAATAATTCAATTAAAGAATTGATTAAATGATTGAAAAAATAATTTAAAATTTATTTAAATAGATAAAATGAGTATAAATAACATAAAAACCAACCAATAATAAAAACATGACATTACAGAAGCTGAATTATTAATGACCATTGAAGATACTTTTTTGGTCGTTTTACGGTGAATTGCGTTGCATGTTGAAGCACCTATGTTGCACATTGTTGTGGGTTCTATCTCTAAAGTAATGCTGGCACCGCTTCAAATTAACACAAATTACTGACATCTCGCACTAACCAGTTATATCACACTAAAAAAAATCAATCACTAACTATCAAAAGGCCGATCAAATATTCAATAATAACTGTTCAATAATTCAAGAAGAAGTGTCTAAAACATAACAGTTGAAACACTAGAAGCTCTTAAGAGTCACTGTATAAACTGTTAAAGAAGCTTGATCTGTCAAAATATACTGCGTTCATCACTTAACTCATTAAACGTTCATATAACACAGTTTGTATTAACGCTCACTGGTAATCCGGTTTGTATGAGCGGGAACTGTAACTGTCACTTTGTCACATCAACGTTCGAATCAAAGCTGACTAATGTTTACGAGAGCTTCTGCTCTATATTATTTTTATCATTCCAGAAAGAACGAGAGAATTCGATGTCCTTCCATAAAATTCTAAAGTAAATAGATAAGAACATTCCAGAACTCTCCAGGTGGATTGCAAGGCGAGGAGAGTATGTGGATAGTAAACAAACATGCCAATTAGCTTCGACCAGAAGACCATATTGATACAGCAATAATCACGCTGAAATTTTCTGTCCGTTCTTCCTTGCATTTATAACAACATCAATGCTGTGGTAGTGTAATTCCCGATACAATAGTAAACTATGACAACAATATCGTTATCGTTTCAATTAGCACTCTTGCAATATTGTTTCTATAATTTAAATAACATTTCACAAACTCCGAATTTACTATTTATTTATTCAGATACAATAATAAAGTTTATCGTTTCGCCGGTGTAAGCGGACAAGCCGCGGTGCGGTGACGTCGCACTCTTTATTACTGTAGCGACTTTTCTTGCGTCTCTCATTTTCTCTCTTCATCTTTTTTGTCGCAGCGACGATCCATGTTTGGGTCGCAACGTTCCCCGTGAGCCAGCGACAACATAATAGCATATCACCAATCCCCATCAGACCCGCGTCGATTATTTTATTTATAAACATATATTCAATAATATATATTGACTTTTATAGGTATACAAGACGTCTTAGCACCCTTGCCATATCCTCCGACCCGATCTTGTTTATTCGCCCAGCGACAACTCGAGTTCGCCAGTTTTGTTGCCAGTTAAGAGAATTTGCTGAGTTGGCATGCATTAAAATGAACGCTATACCCGTATTTGGATAGCATTGAGTTTATGTTTTATTATTGCCATACGCTTTTGCTATCTTCTTGGATGTTAATTGTCTCCATATTAGAAACTAGTGTTGGCTATTGGTGATAGCATTGCAAACTATCACTGTCACTATCACTTGAAGTGTTTACATTAATTTAATATTATAATCTTGCTGCTGAGAGTATAACTGAAGAGGTGTTGGTATAATTGACCTCGAACGTCCATTTCAGGTTAGTTAAAGTTTAGTTTTATTAAATTTTTTCAACTCACTTTGGATAGATATATTTAAATATTGAATATTATTTATTATTACTTTTCGACTTTCTTAAAGGCCTATCGAAAATAAAGGTATCAATTTGTAAAGAGTGAGAACTTGATTCAGATCTACTTGTGTGTACTCTAGCTTGGCAAGTTGTGAGGGCACTCTTAGCGCGTCTAACTGGAATCTACTACATTGGTAGATCCACAAATAACTTGTGTTTTTTATCATATTAGTCTATATAATTGTAGATCTATCTGAGAGATCGCTCCATTGCGGTTACCGGTTAGTAACTCTTGTTTGGACGAGTTTCTATTTTTCTGAACAAATGGTATTAGATTGTAGTTGAGATATTAGAAAAGGATTTAATAATTAATATAAGGGGGATTCTCAAAGTACGAACAGATAAATGCGTTAATGAATATATTTCCTTGTTTGAATTGCTAAAAACATTTTCTTCCATTCTAATTGTTTTACACGTAACTATTGTGAAATTTTATTCCCGAATGTACCTTATTTGCTATTACTCTTCTTAAAAGCGTATTCATAATTTCTTGCTGAAATAATAATCTAATATTTATTATTTATGTTAATCAAAGATAATAATTTGTTGGTATTATTTTTGTACAGTTTTTTGATTCAAATAAACATACACAATAACTGATATTTGTCGAAATGTAATTCAGCTATAATCTTGATTCACATAGGAATTGAATTGTAATTATTTTACTCTTTGTTGCAGGTGAGTCTTAAACTTGAACATTATTCAACAGTATATTGGTGAGTTCATTGCATCACTTTAAATTGTAGTGTAGAAATTATCTGAACATTCGATGCTAGAATTATATTAGAAAAATCTTGTTCATGCCCTTGGACTAGATTGCAATATTTAAAAAAAGTCATGCCCATAGACTAGATTGTAATATTAAAAAAATTCTAACTACCCGATTCTAAAGTAAATGTCATCACAAAGGAACTAGTAGAAAAGCAATCTATTATTGATCTTTATGTGATATTTTTAGTTTCTATTAAGATATTTAGTTTCGCTCCTATTTTTAGTTTCCTTGCATTCGCATTTAATAAATTGGTATTCTGGATTTTTCAAATTTACTTTTCAAGAGATCAATACTGGTTTTTTCAACTACTATGTATCAACTACTGGTTCAACTACTAAAACATTACAGATACTAGTAGTAATTTACTGTTTTTATAAAGTGAACGACAAAAGGAACCCCACATTTGAAAAATTGCTTTTAGTTGAGTAAAGCAAGCAATGTTTAGTTGTGCTGCTATGTGCAGTGGCGCTAAGAAGTCCAGTTGAAGTAGTTTCTTCCTTTTCAATTCTATAAACTCTGTCATTTCCCATTAATCATCTTTACATCCATATTAGGGTGCTTGCACATTGGAGCATACTCGAGGAAAATCACCATCGAAGAATCAAACACATGCTGTGGAATGGTGGTATTCATGCTGTATTCACGCGGCCCCGATCTGTTGTACACTGTCATTTTCACAATTTATAGTTTGATTTTGCGATGGTGATTATCATCGAGTATTGGATGCTCCACTGTGCAAGCACCCTTAGACGAGAGGGTGCCACTCATGAGTATATAATAGAATATATAAAATAATTTATGTTTTAGCGAATTTCTTCAAATTCAGCTATTACAGCAGGTCGTGATGTGCGACTTTCACCCGGGACCATGATGGAAATTTGTTTTGGAGCCCCCAGAGTACAAAAATCATAGTGGCACAAAATGTTATATATGTAGATGTATATATATCTATCTATGTGTCTGATAGCACGATAACTTTTGAAGGAGATGTCCGATTTCCACCAAATTTGGTATACACTTTCCTCTTGTGAATAGCTTGGACAAGTTCGTTAGCCAGGAAAATCCAAAAAGGTTAACCCTCTTTTCGGGGGTATTTTCCCGCCAAAATTGGGGGTTTTCAAGAAAAAAAGGGTTGTATTTGAAAATTTTAGTTCTATTGTTAGACTTTAAGATAGAGCTCATGGAGTCAAAAATTTTAAGGTATTGCACTGCCTTCTAGCTCAACAAATTTTCAAGATATCAAGAAAAAACCATTGTTGTCAAAAGCTGTATCTTGCCCTATGGAGTTAGTTATTTGGTGCTAAAAAAGTGTTTCAGGAAAAAACTTTGATATTTTTTTTTCTTGACTGTTCTTTATGGTTTTTGAGGCGCTGAATCCGAATTTCAACTCATCCACCTCGAAAAACCAGTGCGTTTTGAGAAAAGCAGCCATTTTCAAAATGGCGTCGAAAATTTTTTAATTTGTCAATTTCTGTGCAATATGAAAAAAGTGATTAGTTATCAGTATTTTTTGGTGATAAAAGCGAATATGGAGCTAGTTTTTTTTAATTTCAAATTATTTTAATTTCGTGGGGGGAGGGTTTGAGCGAATTTCTTGAAATGTAAATATTGCAGTTGGTCGTGATGTGCTACTTTCACCCTGAACCTCGATATAAACTTGTTTTGGGGTCCCTAGAGTACAGAACACTTCGTGTTTTTTTTCCAGAAATTAAAAAAATATATAGCCTATAGATATTCATAAATATTTGAAAAAATACAGAAATTCGCTAAGTTTTGCAGGTCCTGCGAAAGGAGTATTTATAGTGCTTAATAATGATGGTCGACGCCACGTTTCCTATTAGATTAGATCTTTATTTTATTTATTTTTCGGAGGATGAAGCCCACATAGGTCTGAGACCTGTGCGTGGGTAATGAGTTGGATGATGGTGATTGATGAGTTGGACCTACAGTTTTAGGTGGGTTCCGAACCACCGGGAAGTGATTTTACAGCAGAGAACAGTGTATTTTTTGCTGGACAATCTAATCGGTCACCGTTACAAACAGGTCCCACGAGAACGCAGCTTATCTCTATCTGATTGAACAGATACCGGCTATCACTTCCCATAAGGGAATTGATTTATTATTGTTCATATAGATTCATGGAAATACAACAGATTTACCAAAACGGTTGAAAACTGTTATCAAAACGATTTGTCAATACGAATACAAGCTAATTGATACAATTTTTTACCATCAGACACTACGTACTAGTGGTTGGTCAAAAACATAATACAGTATTTCATACTATTAATAAAAGTCGGTTTATGTAAAAAAAAAAACTATTCGAATACATAAAAAACGTTCATTAAATATTTAAAACGTTCATCAATTTTATATGGACTCTTAGTGATAGGGTAACATCTTGATTTTCCACTAAAAGATTTTATCATTGTGACTTTCTCTATGTTCGATAGCTTTCCCGTTATATTCTCCCGCTGACATTCTTCCCTTGGATCTGTGTAGCTTGACGACATCCTTTTTCAAGGGTTCAAGTTATTGTTACGGATTCTAAAGCTAAAATAAGGCTGGCATCACTAAAGTTCACACTTGCACTTTATTTACACAAATTAGTCTATTTACACACACTAATTGCAAGTACAATCACTTGTGCACACACAATCACTTCCCGGTGGTTCGGAACCCACCTAAAACTGTAAGTCCAACTCATCAATCACCATCATCCAATTCATTACCCACGCACAGGTCTAAGACATATGTCGGCTTCATCCTTCAATTAGTAGTTCATTTAATAAAGGAAAAACAGATCAACAAAAGACAAGCTAATACTTATTTTCATTAATTATTTACAAGAATTTATGAATAATTAATTACTGGCCAATCAATAAATAATAAGAGAAACAAGAGTCCAATAAAGTGTAAATAATGAAGAGAGAAATGATGAAAAAAAGAACAGCTAAACACTTACAAAACACAGTCCGATACGTTATTTGACAATTCCAAATATATCACTTGACACAACGTCTTTAAACTGGTTAATAAGCTGCACAGATAGTAGACACCTTTCTCTGCAACGGTGCATTGGAGTCGAGCGCTGTTTATGCCAACAACACTGGATTGTCTCTCACACAAGATCTGTCACGCGAGCATGACGATCAAACAACAAAATAAACTAGCTTGGTCACGTGGACTTCTTTATATTTTATAGTCATCATTCCAGGTACTGGAAGCCTCTAGTTGTCTTGAGAAGCCCATGGAAGGTCATTGACTATAGTAGAACATGAACTCGATTATGCAGGAAGTTTGTAGAAACATTGAGAAGTTTCGAAGCTCTCAATTGAGAGCGAGGGACCCAGATATGACAAATAAGAGTGAGGAAGACATGTGAGAAAAGTGAAAAAATGAAGAGTCAAATTATAACTGCTCAATCCGAGGTCCAAGTCACACGCATCAGCCAATGAATGGAAACGATGTAATTGGAACGAGTGCATAAACAACTGCTTGTTTTTCATTTGTAACATTATAATATTTCAATTATTCGGTAGAAATAATTCCAATGTTTTGGGATGAATCCTCAATTTTGGTTTCATACGATGGTCAATAAAGCTTGAGTACTCTCTTGGAACAATAAGTTCTATCGACTCTCTTGCATTCACTTCTTGCACTGTCTGGTTAGAGAAAATAGTATGCACTCTACTATAAAGTATAGTACGTGTATGTGTGAGAGATTGTAAAGAGAAGGGGTTCCCATCGGAACCGGAGAACGAAAAATCGGCAAAATGAGTAGAAAAAGTTGCGAGTCCTCATCCTCTTCCCGTTTCTGCTCGTCTCGACAGCATGCAACTTGCCTCCTCGCTGCTAACGAAGTCCGCAACCATGTCGCACTGGCAATTAAAATGTACACTCCTTTCACGGCTTTGTACTCCCCCGTATCCCCCTCCCTCTCCTCCAATTGCTGTCAGCCGTCTTCTTTCTGCTCGGACACACAACATACTCTCGGCACACACCCTGTACCACCCAGTCATCGCTTGTAGCCTTCGATGTAATCCGATACCGACTTCTAGAACCATCTCTCCCAACTCCCAGCCGTGTCTATTAACCACCACTGCATTGATGCGCTTTATATTTGTACATGTGCGCTTTTTTGCTTGTTATTAGCATTTGTGGAAGAATTTGGAACATGAGTATTTTTGTGAAGAAAATTAACTTACACTTGAAAATTTTAAGAACTTTTTTTAGCTTTTCTCGCATAGGATAGATTGTCTGTCTTTAAAATTTGTAGGAACTTTTATTATTATTTTTTTTATCATCTATTTATTCATTGTCTTACTCAAAACGAAATTCTAAGCAGGCCCGTCGCTCTGGTGGCTCCGGGGTAGAAAATAAATCCATGAACCTTTTTTTTTAATTTTTTACCTCTTTTGGCAAGTTTCGACCATTTAGGACAGTGCTCCGGCTGCCATACCATAGTTATGGGCCTGATTCTATGTAATTTCATCTCAACAATCTTACATCACCCTCAGACAGAGTGTTCAAATGTTTCTAATTCCTGTTTCAATATTAAACTCATATTAGAAAGATGTCATAGCAATGTATTGTTATGGGTTCTATGTCTAAAATAACGCTGGCAACACTTGAATTTATCACTTTCACTTTATTAACACAAATAATCTTCAACTCACACTGTTCAGTAATTTCTTACAGAAAAATAAGCAATTAAAAACAGATAACACGATATTGTTCAACTGATAATGAGTTTTCAATAAACTGTACGAAAATCAATCACTAAATGTCAAAAGGCCGATCTAAAATTAAATAATAACTGTACAATAAACTGTCCAATAATATTCGAAAAGAATCGTTGAGGAAGAACAATTAACTTACGTAGCACAAGTAATAGGTAAGAGAATTATCACTACAGACAATAAAAGTTCCTTAGATGGTTTTTAAAAGCGCCAACAGGATTGTACTGTCTGTAGTAACTGTCGGGAACTGTCACTACTGCCACTTATCAACGTAGAACAATAACTGAACTACTTAACTGTCACACTTGTTTACCATGACGAATTACAGACAAGACTGAACTCATTTACAAGAGACTTCCTCTATTTATATACTTTATCATAATTGAGATATCTCTAGATTTCTCTACCAACTTCTAAATAAATAAATCAAGGAAACTAGCACCTTCCACAATATTCGATAACATTCCATTAATGTCTAATCAAACAACGAGAACATTCTACAAATTACTAAGTAAACACTATAAAAGTGTCAAAAGCAGAGTAATTAATGGCTTAAAAGTAAACATTTACGTAGCAGATAACACCGAGAACCATTGTCTCTTCTTTCTTTCAATTCTCTCCAATTTCATATCCGCTACATTATCAACTAAAATTAGCTTACAATAAAATCGACAATTTTTGTTACCTTTCATTTAACTCTCAATAGCAATTAATTGAATACCTAACGCTAGAGGAGGGATTCGGGTTACAACCGCCTCCTTGAGCCTTGAGCCTTAACACCTCGTAAACGAGTAGGGAGGCATCAATAAAAATACGATAATATCGGTTACTGGAGGTAAAAAAGTTTTCATATGTGAAAAAAGCTAGAAAAAATTCTATAATTTCGATTCTTTAACTAAAAAAAATGAATTAATCAAGTTTACAAAGGAGATGGGGCGAACAAGGCAAGTTTTCTTGGGCCTCATCGACAAGGGGCCACATCATTTCATAAATGTCAACAAATGACAAAACAAAGATATAATAAGGGCTCCAAATTGTCCAACTAGGGGCCTCCAGGGCCCGTTTCTTCTGCAGTTTAGACCTCTGCCCCTTTGAAGCCTAACAAATCCTAGAGGCCCTTGGCACCGCGGGCCCTTCAGGCCCAATTTTTGCCAGTATAGTCACGTGAAGTAAAGATTCAAGTAGACTGCATCTAGAATATTTTAAATTTCAAAGTTTATAAACAAGGGATCCCCTGATTCCATCGGCTTTGTGCCATCAAAATCCTCAAGATGCTGGTAGGTCCCAGTATTTCGGAGCCCCCAAACATGGGTTTGAAGGTCCCCCAGATCACTTGAATAAAGTTGACGCAGTAGGTTTGAAAGGTCTCAAATATTTTTGCAGGCGGGCTTCAAATGCTCATTTCTGTTACTGTTCAGATGTGATACTCCACTTTATTGTGATCGTGAAATTTGTCATGCCATGAATCAATCAACAAAGCTTAGAGTTTCACTTTCAACGGACCGGGTAAAAGGTCCGTTTCTCTAGTGTAGAATCCTCAGACTGTTTATCAAATTTTTTCGGTGGGGAGGGCCCCTCGCCCTATTCCATACAGCCCCCCCCCCTCCCACCCCATGAAAAGATTTTCGCTACGCCGCTGTATTTATATCTATATAGGTGTGCATCCACAAGAACACTTGCAGATGAGCCCATGACAGCAGCGGCAACGACAACAACCTGTTCTACGACTGACTTGTGTAGTGGCAAGTGGAATGCCGAGCGACATGCGAGCAATGTCGGTGTTTATCTTCATAATAATTATTGTCATCGTTGGAGGCAGCGCCGTGTATAACGAGTAGCGTTTTGCTATGCGTGATGTAAGTCCGGGTAAAGAGCATCGACATCTGATAGTGCACGTGGTCCATTCAGCTGTGAACGAGCGAAAGTGCTGGAAAGAAGGATGGATCGAGGAAGTAGGCAAGAAATTGAAGAAACAAAGGAAGGGAATGGAGAGTGGATAGAAGGTTAAGGTTTAAAAGGTTTTAAAGCAATTGAAGTGAAAAGGGTAGAAGGGAATGAAGTCTAAAGTAGGAATTATTTGAAGGTTTGATGGAGGAAGAAAGGATGGAGGAGGTAGTGAAGAAATTGCAGAAAAAAGAATGAAGTGTGGATAAAAGGAGGAGGAAGAGAAAAAGGAAAGAAAGGAGAAATAATAAAGTAAGGAATGAGAGTAGTATGTAATGACAAGAAAACAAAAGAATCAAAGTTAATTCAAATAGAATTTGACATCTTTTCATTTCTACATTATTTATTATCAGAGCAAAATTATTTTCTGGTCAGAGAAAATTATTTTCTTGTTAGTAATTATTATTATCTGGAGTCTTCCGTTCGTAAAATTTGCAAAAATAATCTTCGAAGCTGGGGGCTGAAATCTGAATTTCACCGGAAAATGGTAGGGGGAGGTGAACAAATTTTTAACTTTTTTGTCAATAGATAATTTTTACTTTTTATGATTCTAGGTTAATATCTAGAACTACTAAAAAATGCACAGTCACCCTCTATTAGGTATAAGGGATTTCTAGGAGGCATAAAAAATTTTGAACTCTTCAATTATTGATTTTTGCAGTTTCTATCATCAATGAAAGTTTAAGCAATGAAAATTGAGCCGAAAGTGCTCTTGAACTTTTTTTAAAAATATCTCCTTTTGAAAGAGGTCTACAACTGTTCACAGAACTAGAAGTTGAAAAGCCAATATAATATATTGGATATAAAACATGAATAAATAAATTTATCTTTTAATACAGTATTTACACATTCACTAACAACATATTTCTATATAATTTAGAAATGTTCAAAAGGATGTTGTGACAATCTGTCAACGTTTACTGTTCTGTGTTGCGTCAGCACATCTTACTAAAGTAAACTGCTTTTGACTATAGAAAAGGTTCAGAATTGTCAATTAATTCAAGATAAGACTAAAATGTAACAAATTTTGACACATTGCTGAGGTCTTGAACTATAAGCTTGAACTTATAACGCATCTTTTTTCTTTTGAATAACATGTGGATCAAACAAGGATTAGCATACAATAGCTTTTAAAACCTATTCATACTATGACGATCATTTCCGATTATTTCACTAAAATTCATCTAAATATATTGACATCTATTACACAGATAAGAAAGACTACATTAATATTTTGAGAATGTTTTACAAAGTACATCATTATTATTATATTCAGTTGTTATAAGCTTGTCCAAATAGAAGTGGGTATTCTGTTGTGTATTGTAGTTTGTACAGCAGCATGATTAATGAAACAAACAACTCTATTTATTGAGGATTGTTTCATTCATGTGACAGAACTGGCTGAGCTCAATATTATTTATTGCAACCACACCCTCAAGACAAATTTCTCATCTTCTATCTCGCTCTTTCGTACTCATTGTTTTGATCGTTGTCTCTTATGACTGCTTTGCTTTATGATTCCACCCTAAATCGGCGCAGAATCTGTCTCTTATTTGAACGTTTCGCCCCACCCGTCTGCACGGCCATGCATCATGTGTATGCGTTAATTCTAGTTCAATGTACTCTGGCATACATGAAATTCGGTCACTGAGATGTCTTATAAAAGTGGAATTTTATAACAAATGCTGGCGCCTTTGGTAGGTCAACGCACTGCCTACGTTACTACCTTTTCATTATGTTAGCTTCCTTTATTTTATTTACTTTTCTTTTTTTCTTATTGTGTTTCTTCCTCCCTTTCTTTCTCTTCTTCTCCTCTTTCTTTATCTCCTACACTACTCTTCCTCCTCCTCCTTTTTCTCCTCTTCCTCCTCCTCCTCCTTTTCTCCTCCTCCTCCTCTTCTTTTTCTCCTCCTCCTCCTCCTTTTTCTCCTCCTCCTCCTCCTCCTCCTCCTCCTCCTTTTTCTCCTCTTCCTCCTTCTCCTCCTCACACCATCTCCTTCACACTTTTATTTCGTCTTTGTCTTTAAACTATATTCGTTTTAATCCTATAAAGGCAATTTCTTATCGCTGTAGGTCCCGTCATGCATTTCTTCGGCAGCACAATAACTCATTGCTTTGCAAAACTCATAGTTGTCTTTCTGTTCTTACAAAGAAAATAATTAATTCATTGCTTTGCAAATCTCATAGTTGTCTCTCTGTTCTTACTTGTATGTATGTATGTATATAGTACCATAGCCGATTCGACTGTAGGTGACTCTTCAGACCTCAACGCTATGTTTTAGTCCAAAGAGCGTACTACACAAACGAGGAGTGAGGTAGTTTGTGATTGCTTTCCTCACTGAGCTAACAGAATTGTATCAGTATGCCAAGACCACCGAAACAAATTCTGCAGCTCTATGCTTGACAGCCCACTCCCACCTTTACACAGGGTCTGGCTGCCCAGGTGAGTGTGTATACTATCTAGCACACCTCTGAGCTACTTCCTGCGTTCAAGCCATCATTTGACAGAGACATTTGGAAAGCAACACAATTGATGTAGCCTTTTTTGTATCTGAGATGAACAAAATACTTACTTGTACCTACAAGTAAACCTGTTCCAAAGAAGAAATGAATCAATACTGTATCTACTGCTGCTTCCCATGGTTTTGGTTTGTATGCTGTCAACTGTTTTTGCAATTTTCAACCTTGTTACGGGAAGAATGCATCCGGTGGATGGATGATAATCCGGTGTCATTGTGGTGCGCTTTCTATGTGGAAGACTTCTCTTTACAGTTCGTTTAGTATCTTGTACAAAGGAGAGCACAAAATAGCACGTTTGAATCAAAATTATCATTTTGATTATTTTCACTAATAATTATTTTTGGTAATGGCTAAAAGTACTTTGTGAACTCAGCCCTAAATGATGATTTTCAATTTGACAATCACTCCCGTTAAGCCTATCGTAAAAAATCTCTAATGCTTGGTTTTTAATTCGAAAATAAAACTTCCATTCGAAAAACTTGTACAAATTTGAAGCTAGGGGTGGAAAAGTGAGGGGTGTGAAGAAATTTTGAACTTTTTATCAATGAATAGTTTCTACTTATGATTGGAGGTGAATATTATGAGCTGTTGAAAATGCATAGTAACCCTCTATTAGGTATAAGGGGTGATTTGTAGAAAGCATAAAAAATTGTGAACTTTAAAATATTAATTCGTACAATTTCTATCATTAAGCAATGAATGAAGATTAAACAATGAAAGTTTAGTCGAAAGTGCTCTTAAATGATTTGGGAAAATATCATTCCCTTTTGAGTGAGGAGTGTTGGGCGAGTGTGGTCTATTCTTCACAAAAGTACTACAGTACTAATAATAATAACAGTAATAATAATACTAGTAATATTATCATCACATGATGAAGCTTCGCAAATGAAATTGATTTTTTTTTTTTTTTTGTAAAAAAATTAAAATTAATTTTTCACGTAAATAGAATAAAAGGGTGATACTCTCTCGTTCCTTAATGTTTGTCGGTTTTTGGTTACTTTACTATTTGTTGAATCTTGTTGAACATTTATTGTTTCAAGTATGGAAACCCTGTGTTATATCCACTGATGATGTGAAAATACAAACAAGGCTCACAGGAAAAGATAGGTGATAATGGGGCACCCAACTATCAGATGTTGACGATCTAAAGTAGAGACTTGCGGTCACTAACGGGCCGGTAATTAAACCAGAAGTGACTCATGCAGGGTGTAATTATATACGTCCTTTTTTGGTTGCCGGTGGGTAGAGGGGTAGTTGTGATTATTTGATGGTGATTATGATGGAGCGGAGTTGTTTAAGTAAAGCGATAATAGTTTTCCTGTTTTTGAAGAGACTTTAGATAGAATCTGGGTGTAATTAAAACATGCAAAAGATGTAATTATGAAAATTCCCAGTTGGTCTTCTTGATGTAAAACTACATTGTTTTGATGCGTAGGACGATTTTTTGTGGATCACCACTGGTCTCTTCAAAGGTTGCTCTTGTCAAACTTGAAATAATCTGTAGCATCTTCAGCTAATGATATTTGTTTTGTAAAATTGTTGGATTTGTATGATGATACCTGGTTATTATTTTCTCATTAAGGAACACTTCTTTCAAAATTTTCTTTCGTTTCATTTATTTTTCATTCTGATGGTTGGTCCTCTCTACTAGAATAATATGGAATAATTGTTGGTTTCTGACAATTTTGGTTATTATCTCCTTTAAAAAACATCGTTATTATTAGTTCTGATTAGTTCAAATCTGTAGAATTCGGTCTTATATTTAATTTTTCTTCCCGGATTCTAACTTATAAAAATGTATTTTTGGTAAAAAAAATGAATTATTTTGTTCTACTGTAGTTTTTGTGAAAACATGACGATTTAAGAGAAAGGTTGATCAATTGACAGGAAACAAGAACCAATCATTATAATAATAAAAGAAACATCACTGTCTTTTTCTTTTGTTATGTAGAAATTCCACAACATCTCATCCCATACAATCAATTTCTCATTATAATAATTTCCAATCTAAGCAGATCACCTACTATATATTGAATTGTTTATGAAATTTGCGGAGTCCATAGATGAAATACTAGCGGCCGGTTGCACGAAAGCCAATTAAATGTAATCTCCGTAGAATGACGTCATTCTACGGAAATTAAACTTAATGGAGAGAATTTAGTTGCACAAAGGACAATTACGAACGATAACTCCTATTAAGTTAACCGGCGTAAAATATATTTAACCGCCCGATCACCGATGATTAAATCTCAGTAACGCCCGTTAAGTTACATTTTCAAAACCTTTTTTTTTTTCAAAAACTTCAAAAACTTTTATTTAGATCTTCACATCATAACAATTTCAGAATAAATGTTCATAAATTACAAAATCTAATAATTACCTGCAAGGAAACATCCTGTGCGCAGGTAAGAGTCGCTAATATTATGCATAAGCAAAAACCTTAATGAACTGTCGAAGAAAAAAATAATACAGAGATTTTAAATAAATACCAAGGAGAAAAAAAGAGAGAGAGAGAGAATCAAAAGGTTAAAATGAAAGAGAAAGAGAAGACGAAAGAGAAGAGAAGAGATGGCAAACTTAGCTTAGGCCTACTATTAAAATAGGACATAAATCATTCGAAAAGTTTTTCCTCAATTCTACTGGACATTATCCACTCAATAATTTCATTCTTAAATCTTCTATCAAGTTTCCTGTTTGTATTTTCAATAAAATTGTTTGGAATGTAATTGATCAGTTTACTTGATATGTAAAAATATTGTCTCCTGCACACATTCAGATCTATTCTAATACTTTCATATATATTTCTGGAGGGTCGTAAATTGAGGTGTGATTCACGCAATTGAAATAGGTTTTTATTATTTTTGATGAAAATAATTAGGTTTTTAACATAAAGCTGACGGACTGTTAACACTTTAAACTCATTGAATAAATATTTTGTTGGATAAAGTCGAGGTCTACCTAGAATGGTTTTTATAAGATATTTTTGAATAATGTATAATTTAGTTTATTTTATAGGTTATGTTTGTTGTACCAGAACACGGAACTGCAAATTAGGTCGTAGGTGTTGAAAACCTTTCAAAATGAATAAAATCTATTAGAATATAATAGCATTTAGATAGTTGTATAATTCACAATGAAATGATTCTAATTCATCTTTTTTCTCAACTTCAGATCCAGCTATTTCAGTGTAGCCAGATTGTGCCCATTCGGTTAACGTAAGTTAACTAATAGAGCTTTGTGCAACATAAATGAACCCGTAACACTACGACGGTTAGTTAACTGATATTAAACTCCTTATTTAATTGACTTTCGTGCAACCGGCCGTATACGATTTAAAATCAATGTTTTTGTTTGCTAACTAGGGTAGGAACTAGTGTAGTTTTCGTATAACTTGGCAGCAGTCAGGTCCAGTTATAACACGCTCTCCTATCTTCTTTACGCTGCCAAGTTGTATGAAGCTAAAGCTAGTAACAGTAACTAGTTGTTGGTTATTAAATTCTAGTTTATATAAATTTCAAAGAGAATGCATCTTAATGAGGGTAAGATACTCTCTTCCTAAAACGTTTCTGCCACCTATACTTATATCGTTGTAGAATACATTTTTAACTTCTGCTTATTAGTAAGTAGATACGTAGCTTAATATTTTAGGTACAATACTTCTATGAAAATTGTGTTCAAATTAGCCGAGTGCCGTAGCAGGTATCTGTTCAATCAGAGATAAGATACGAAACTCCTGGGCGCTCTTTGTAAGGGTGACCGATTGGATTGGCCAGCGAATGACTCTGTTCTCTGCTGTAATATCACTTCCGGTGTTTCTTAACCCACCTAAAACTGTAGGTCCAACTCATACTCCATCATTCAATTCTTAGGTCCCAGACCTATGTGGGCTTCATCCTCCGAAAAACAAACAAAACAATTATTTTTTAGGAACCTGAGCTGCAATATTCTAGTAAAAGATGATAGCTGACAAACTTCTATTCAGAAAAAATAAATAGATAGCAATAGTTGAGTAAATGCTATTACCAAATTTAGTGAACATTTAGTTGAAACAATTTGGAATAGCACGTGGGGGTGATAGTAGCAACACTTTTTGACAGATTCCTTTTTAATGAAACATGACGAAGAATGGAGCTGAAATTGTCAGCTAGCTCCCAGTGTAACGACAGGAAACTGGAAATTATAATGCCATCAAACCTTGTGAAAAATATGAGACTGGACGATCTAGTTAGTCGGAGACTTGTTGTAGGAGTTGCTATATATAATTTCGTCCACATAATTGGTGAGTCCCAGCTATTTAGTGACTCAACGAGCCGTCAACGTACGAATTACCCGGTTTATCCCTTTCTCACTATCTCTCCGTCCTTCTCTAGTCCGGAATCTGCCCTAATGACAAATATTCGTTTCCTTAATTATTGTCTCTTCATTTTTTTCGAGGATTTTGGGCTACGTTTGTGTGTCCCTTTCTGCTGCCTAGCATTTAGTGAGGCGTCTTGTATCATGTGGGGCTTTGTCAAATAACCACTATCTTCTCGTCCCCGTTATTAAGTTGCATTCAAAATTCGTATTTTTGTCCAGTTCCCAGGAAATGCTTTCGGGGTTTCGCTTTCTAAACATTTTAAACGATATGCTTTTCACTCTCTTCAGATTTTTAGAGGTCATATGAAACAGACACTCAACTGGAATCTATGCGCAGTCACCTGCGCAGGTGTTATTAATTTTTTCCCCAAAAATTTTATCTCTTGCCATGAGAAATTATTTTTTTCATCAATTATTTAATGGAATATGAGGGTTCAAAGTTGAAATTTGCGGGTTTTGGGGTCTATTGGTCTCCCCTACAAGTTATTTTAAACTTTTAATAATTTTTTTATTACTAAAAGACACATTAAGAAATAAAATTACATATTTCTCATTTCGATCAATCTCATAATATTTAAAAAAATAATATATTTTTATTTCCATGTTTTGTAACAATACAAATTTAGAAACGTCAGAAAATACAAAAAGTATCAACTAATCTGGGAAACATACCAGTTATTCAAAAAAATATGTTGAAAAACCAATTGTTAAATTGAAATAAAAAATGTGTCATTCTGTTCCCCAATGTGTCTTTCAGTTATAAAATATTATCAAATGTTTAAAATAACTCGTAGGTGAGATCAATTGCCCCCCAAAACCGAAAAATGTCAACTTTTAACCCACATATTTCACAAAACAATTGATGAAAAATAATTAATCTCATTGAAAAAGATAACATTTCCATAGCTTAATAGGCTACTATCAAATACAAAAAAAAAAAAAAATTGTGACCAAAAACCATGTGCACAGTCTTTCTCATTGTATTTGTCCAATTAATGTGCACCATAACATATTATCAAATCGCGAGTACTGTTTTTTAATTTAAAAAAATGTACTATGCATTTTACATTTTAAAATAGTTTTTTCGTGAGTGGATCATAGATTCACAATCGGCTATTGGATTTCAGACATAATAGATGAATGATTTTTATTCTCAGTCAAAAAAGCATAGAAACATACAAACTATTAAATACGTATAGCAAATAGCAAGATGACTAATATAAATAAAATATTACAGACACTTGCAAAGCTCGAGCAACTTCTTGTCCACAGTACACCATAATGTTTTCATTCTAACTTTTTTTAAACTTTAAATTTAAGTTCTTAAACTTTAAGTTCCACAACATCAACCAAAATTCTACAAATAACTTTAAATTTTTACTTAATTGAAATTTTGGATTTTTTCTAATTCTTTAAAATGTTGTCAATTGTAATCGACTTCAAAAAATATTTTAAGAATCCAATAGGATCCGATTTTTGTTCTATCATTATCTTAAGAACACTGTTAAAACAAATTGAATAATAATGTACTTGTCCTTTTCCAGGTATTTTATCCTTTTAAATTCTCTTCATTATTTGGTTACCCTTTTGCTTCTTCCAATCTTTAAATCTTTCGCCAATTTTCCTTATTGGCCGAGCATAGTGAGATCTCAGTTTTAACTGGACCGTTCGGCATTTCGTCTGTATGCCTATGTATGTTACACGATTACGGCGAGATACCTTGACCGAATGTCATGAAATGTTGCATGAACGTTCCTTATTCCTAGGCCGAGCGATGTATGTTAAGGGTTTTTCAGAAAATGTCCCTCTATTTTTAGGTGTCCAATTTACCTCAGTTTGGCGTGTCTGATTTGGGTGCGGGCGGTTTAAAATTGAGATGCTTTGAGAGGAGGTTTAAATTCGATAAACCCAACGGGAGCTTTAGGGAATGGGTTCAAAATCTTAACAGTCTTCAATATTAAGATTTTTCAAATTAATTTTTTCGCTGATGCAGTTGCAAAGTTGGAATTTGATTATACTTCATTCTACATTATTATAGTTTTTACTTCATTTTCCTATACTATAAGTATATTTTTGGGTTAATGAAAATTGAAAATTCGAATTTTCATAGCAGAACTTCCCTATTTTATCAACAATTAATTATTATGGTTCAACTAATGAATTGATTTATTTCAGCCAGAAGTTCAGCAATCCTTTTTCTCATGATCTATGTAATTATTCTATTTTACTGAAATGTTTCCTTTTAATATAACTACTAAATATTGTCAATATTTTTATCCTTCTTGTTTGAGATTTTTTGAAATGATCAAAACATATAATCAGATACTCAACAGATACTCAATAACATGAGTTTAATGGATATTCATTTAAACATTTGAGTTCATGAACACTCAACGTTTGCTTCTTTCTTTTCTTGGGCCGTTGGCCCTGCCACTGATTGCAATAACTAATAAGTACTAATACTTCATAGTAGTGGTGGAGAATAATCGATAGTACTATCGATAACTATCGATAAATTACGGCTATCGGTAAAAATCGATAGTTTACAGTGCGCTATCGATAGTGTATTTTATAACGTTCAGTACAAAAATTCAGCATGTACCATAAAATAAAATAAATCTTTACTTTATAATGCAATTATTAATATATTATTACATGCGACTCGCACGAAGGCCTAAGCGCTAAGCCTGTGAGTGGTAGGGAGTCTGCAGTCTGGATTATATTTTCTGCCGGTTTTTACAATTTGATGAAGCTTTTTAGATTGATCACACTTGAAAGCTGTGAATATTAGTTTACCAACAGAAAATTATAAATAAATAAATACAGTATTTGTTGTGTACATTTTGTTGTATAAAGGTGAACTATCGAAAACTATCGATAGTAAAGGTGTTGACTATCGATAACTATTGATGGGGCTGACTATCGATTATTCTCCACCACTACTTCATAGGCTACAACTTGTAATTTAATGATGTGAGAAGCTATCTTTCCCTGCAATATTTTCATCAGAAAGTTTTGAACATTAATTTAATAGATTTCGTGCTTAGAAATTCTACAGATTACGTACAAAGATGTAAAGATGTTCGCTCTATAGGCAACAACAATAAAGATGCCTTATTCTTATTATCAACCAGATCGGTCCAAATATACAACTATTATGGAACAATATAAGAAGGATGTACAAACAATTTTTAATTTTTCTAGATTTACAAACAATAGAACAACTCTTTTCCCTCCCAACAACCTTTTGCTGGATAGCTTCAGGTATTATGCATCCAAGAGGAGTTGAACCCGTTTTTTCTCAGGAATTCCTACTTTTCTAGTTTCAAAATAAAACGTCCAGTAATTCTAATAGATGTCTCAATAGATCTGGGTTGTAATGTTGATAATGATCAGAAAATTCTCGATCATATCGCAATTATTCAACACATTTCATGTTGAGCAGTGAATGCCTTTTGAGTTTTGAATCTAGTTTTCTCACAAAACCATATAAAATAGTGCAATTGTAATTTGATAAAAAAATTATAACCGAGAACCAAGGGCGAAAAGATTACAATATTTTTCTCTGGCTTGTCGGCGTGTGTTCTTTGAACTATTGTCAAGACAGAACTTCTCAATTGACAAATAAGACGATCATGATAATCGTCGATGAATGAATGCTCGAATTGTCAGGAAATAGGGAGGCTGTTGAAAGGGGGCGGATTGTGAGAGTTAGATATCAAATAGGGCCACAAAAGTACAAAGAGCCAAACGGGGTTTTTGGCATTAGTTAATTGGTGCGGTATCTTTGTTAGTGAGACCTGCTAACAGAGCTGGAAACTTGAGTGGAAAATAAATAGTTGATGCTTTGGCGGTACACGGGTGCCAACTGTCAATCAGCTTCTTATTTTTTTCTCTCTATATTATATCAATGTTTAACAAAAGTGATTCCCGGATATTGCGTTTTTTCCGCTACTCAGCTACACCCTTTCTTCATCATCATTCTTTATTCCCCACCTTCTTTTACTCAATCTTTTTTGGCCACCTTTCTTCTCTTCCTCCTCCTTTACGTCGTCCTTATATTTGCCTTCTTTCTCTAAAGCTGGGCATTCACGTTCCGATTTGCAGTACTACTTGTGGTCCAACCTCCAAGGTTGGATCCGATATTGGAACGTGAATGGGCTTGTTGGATAGTTGGAAGCGTAGATGGACGACTGGAAGGTCCGACTTCCGACTGTGGACATTGTTGGAGCGTGAGTGGGGGAGTCGGATCAAAGTCGCCCAACTTACCTCAGTCAGTACTTGACCTTCGGGCAAGTTCGGGCAACTTCGGTTACATTTTTCGGCTCGAGAGCGACGTTCACAACTGACTAGGAATAAAGTTGGATTGCAAGTAGGAGCGTGAGTGGAGTCGACTACCCAACTAGCAGTCCTAGTAAGTCGTACTGCAAATCGGAACGTGAATGCCCAACTTTACTTCTCTTCCTACATCGTCTTCCTTTTCTTCCTCCTTCGCCTTTTTATCTTTCTTCTTCCTCCTATTTTGGAAGTCTGCGTACCTAAGCCAAATAAAAGTCATCTTATGAATTTTTTCTCATATCTAGCACCTAAGTTCTATAACTTACTGCCCTTACAATTTCCAAGCTTCCAATTTATGAGGTATTACTATGTTATGGAAATTGAAATATCTAATAATATAATAATACGCCAATGTGAAGAGCGAACAAAATTCCTAAAGTGTGTCAAGATCGTTTTACTGGAATTTGAGAACGTTGATAAGTTTTTCAAATCACTTAGATAAGGTAACTGAAAGGAAGAGTGTACCTATGAGTTTAGAATAATATTTTGACTCAGATGTAGAACATAGTCTATATTCAAAACGAAATTTCTAAATTTTCAAGCCTTCAGCACAATAAATACTAATGTATTTTAATAAATTGGTCGGCCTCAACCCCTATTCTCCACTGAGCGGTAACTTTAATCAATCAATCAAATTTATTTTCAAGATTTACAAACATTGTAAGGTCCTGTTAAACCCGTAGGTTTTTTAGCAGGTGCCAATCTTCACAATTATTGCCAATTATTATTAATAACTTTGTATTGCCATCTCTCACAGGTTTTTTACCTCGAGATGCATGTTTCCTAACAAAATACTAATATTATTGCAATTCTGTACTATATTATTATTTTTAAATTGTATTATTGTGCATGCAACCAGGGCATTCCAATCTTGAATTAATGCTTTGATTTATTCTAATTTGTACTCGTAATATAATTTTTAATTACAAATATTCAATTATTGTACTGCTTGGATGTTTTGTATCTGCTATATTTGTAAAGGAACAATAAATATTTCATTTTCCATATTTTTTTCCTCCATCCTTCGCCTTCTTATCCGTTTTCCTTTCCTCTTATTTTTCTTCCTCCACCTTCTTTTCTTCTTACTCTTTCCTTTTTCCCCTCTTCCTCTTTAAATCCTCATTTTCATCCTATTTTTCTTTCTCTTCCATTTTGTAATTGTCCTCTTCTTCTCCTTCTACTTCTCCTTCTTTTTTCTTCTTCTTCTCCTTCTTCTTTTTCTTCTTCTTTTTCTTCTTATTCTTTTTCTTTCTTTTTTTCTTCTCCCTTTTCTTCTTCTTCTTCTCCTTCTCCTTCTTCTTCTTCTTCTTCTTCTTCTTCTTCTTCTTCTTCTTCTTCTTCTTTTCCTTCTTCTTCTTTTCCCTCCTTTAACGTCGTCTTATTTTCCTCGTTCTCCACGTCCTTCTTTCCTTCTCTTTTTTTTCTCCTTTTATTATTGTTTCTTTTCGGGGCAATATTTTGAATCATCTTTTCAAATTACATAATTTTTACTCCTCACACTTTCTATTTTTTACTGTACTCTTCTTCGTCCTCCTGCTCCTTCTCTTCTTCTTCTTTTTTTTCTTCTTCTTCTTTTTTTAATCTTCTTCTTCTTTCTCCTCCTTCTTCTTCTTTCTCCTTCTTCTTCTTCTTCTTTCTCCTTCTTCTTCTTCTTCTTCTTCTTCTCCTCTTTCTTTTTTTCTTCTCCTTCTCCTTTTTCTTTTTTCTTATTCTTATTCCTTTTCTTCTTCTTCTTCTTCTTCTTCTTCTTCTTCTTCTTCTTCTTCTTCTTCTTCTTCTTCTTCTTCTTTTCCTTATTCTTTTCCTTCTTCTCCTCCTTCTTCTTCTTCTTTCTCCTTCCTCTTCTTCTCCTTCTACTTCTCCTTCTTTTTTCTTCTTCTTCTCCTTTTTCTTCTTCTTCTGCTGTAACGGTGACCGATTAGATTGGCCAGCAAAAAAGACACTGTTCTCTGCTGAAAATCACTTCCCGGTGGTTCGGAACCCACCTAAAACTGTAGGTCCAACTCATAAATCACCATCATCCAACTCATTACCCACGCACAGGTCTCAGACCTATGTGGGCTTCATCCTCAAAAAAAAAAAAAAAAAAAAAAATCTTCCCCCTTTTTTCCTACTCTTACATCGTTTTTCCACCTCAAGTTTCTTTCAATTCCTATGTTGCTGCATTTAACGTTCGGTTTGATTGAAATCGGAGACGCTTTTGTCGTCGGTTCACGCAGGAAAGGCTCTTGTTGCCTCACCCCCCCCCCCCCTTACCAAGCATCTCTTCCTTTGCACTTCCCACTTGATTCCCACACCCTGACTCATCCTCATCCTCTGCGTCTCTGTACTTCAGCACAGCACCGCCACCGGCGTCTTCTGTTTGAAGTCCTCCATTTAAAAGCCTGCAACGTGTTGAAAGGGTTCCGGCATTTTGCCGCGCACATCCATTTTCTATGATTATCGATTTCGGCGGATCGCATCGCACGACTCTCAGTAGTTAGTGTCGTTCTTGTCCTTCCTTTAGCATCAATTAGATGTGTTGAATGGAGCTCTAGTGCGCTTTCAAGAGGTGGCCTTTCTTCTTCGGCGTTGTCACTGGCTGCTTTCGGTAGCAGCTGCTTTCTTTAGTCATAATAGGTTAGTTTTGGCGGCCCATTCAACCATTTTCTGTCTATTAATGCTATCCAGTGCAAAAAATGCACTCTACACTACCATGCCATTCTAAATTCATCTTCTCTTTTTTCTCCTTTTATTTTTGTTTCTTTTCGGGGCAATATTTTGAATCATCTTTTCAAATTATATAATTAGTTTTATGTAATATTTTATTTTTGTAAAAGGTAATGAATGTTTAAAAATCTAGCTTTTTCTTTTTGCTCCTGACACTTTATTTTTTACTTTCCTCCTCCTGCTCCTTCTCTTCTTCTTAATCTTCACCCTTTTTTCTAACTCTTACAGCTTTTAAAAGCAGATTAACAGCTCCAACGTTAATGACTGACTAACTGAATAATTGACTCTATAATCGACTGGCTGACTGACCAACTGACTTACTTTCTTACTGACTGACTCATTGACTGACCCTTCGTCCAAACACTGGTCAACCCCGCTCTGTAGAACCGGCCATCTCGACAATTAATATCAAAGCACGTGATAAAGCGCTATTGTGTCCTGGAATATCGCCACTAGTGGTGTTGTATATGTTTGTTGTATTTATTCACTTTTTCAAGTCATTCTTCTTGAAAATTCATCAATGACTTTGGTCCACAAATGTATTTTAGATGGCAACCCAGCGAACGCACAGGCATATATAGCCTATGTTTGCTGATTCCATAGGACCAGCTTTATTAATTTAAGGAGGTACATTTCATGTTATAGGCTAATTATTGGTTCAAATTAATCTTCATACAACGTCTGTATTATGTATGTATCATGTACAATTTTTGAATGGAATAAATTTGATTTGATTTGTTTTCCTTGGCCTTGGAATTAATATATTAAGTCTATTTCTCAGGATTCTCTTACCATTGTTGTCGTTTAAGTCGCCACTTCGAATAAAAAATATTTTAAGCATCTTGTAAACAAACAAATATCTCAAGTGCAAGATTCTCAGCTGCCTAAATAGTGGAGTATATATTTTCATTATACTGTAATTCAAAACATTTCATGATAACAGTACAAAAAAAAAATAATAATTTTTGACAAAATTGAACTCAATACGGTAATGGAACTTGGACAATATGCTCTATAATTAAAATACATGGTTGTAAACTCATTTCTGATCTGATGTTGACACTATAAGTAATCACAGGAGACTCGGAGAAGCTTAGAGAAGAGATTACACAATGATATTGTACATGTCTTCTAAATCCTGTTCATACATATTAATTAGAAAAGCCTTCAATTTACTATTGAACAGATGTGGTGATCCCATTTGGGATATAGCCGCAGGGAAGTGAGGGAAGTGATAGCCGCGAGCCGTAGCAGGTATCTGTTCAATCAGATAGAGATAAGCTGCGTTCTCGTAGGTCCTGTTGGTAACGGTGACCGATTAGATTGGCCAGCAAAAAAGACACTAAACAAAAGTGGGGATTGGGAGAATTTTAGACCAGTTTCAAATCCACCGGTATTTGCAAAGTTACTTGAGTGTGCTGTATCATAGCCCCCTAAAGACAAGGCCCCGGCGAGAAAATTGTCAACGCCGCTCCTACAGCAGGAAGGAGGCCGGCTCTGCCAGTAGCAGGCAGTGCTCGTGTAACCAACACCTCATGTTCTCAACTTGTCATTCATCGATTGAATTGCTATTAAAATAAAACATATTTTAAAACAAAAAAAGAAACCGACTTCAGTGAAATGATAAAATACTCACGTACTAAAAAGTTTAAAATAAAGTATTTACTTTAAACAGAAAATTTTTAATTTCATACAAGTAATCTTTTGAAGTCGGCGCCAATATCCCATAAACTTTTAAAATTTAACAGAATTACTCTGTGATGTCTTCCATGACAAAATAATTGAACAATCTAATATCAAAACTGACACTGTATTCCAGTAATAGTGAGTGTAAATCACATATTTAATTGAAATACAGTGTTAGTTTTGATATTAGATAGAATTTCTTATCAATCACTTCCCGGTGGTTCGGAACCCACCTAAACTTTAGGTCCAACTCATCAATCACCATCATCCAACTCATTACCCACGCACAGATCTCAGACCTATGTGGGCTTCATCCTCAAAAAATCCCTAAAAGATCACTAATGGCAATTTGTTGTAGAATTTTCCTTCTAAGAAGAGAAAAGATTTACGAAAAAATATAGGTATATAAAGATTTCGTATAGGTGAAAAGTATCAATAATTTTTCAATATTGCGAAGCCCATTGAGACCCCCCCCCCCCCCCCCCATAAGATGAATCATTTTATTGTAAAAGCTACCGATCTACAACCACTACGTCTCGAGCGTGCAGCTTTTTGCCAGAGTGCTTCAAACGGCAGTCGACTGTGCAATCTTCTCACGTTCATTAACATTCTACTTGAATTGACTTATAGTAGGGAATACAGCGGAAGAGTTGCACGATTTCTTCCAACGGCTGGAATAAATTATAGCACCTGCGCTACGCAGTTGACGTCTAAAAATGATTCGATGAAGTATCATTGCGTCTGTTGAAAGTCGTGTAATGGCTGCCATATTTATTAACGTTATAATAGACGGCGTATGGTAATGTGTCATGCGTGCACGCGGCGCGGCGCGGTGGTGGCTGCCTACTGTATAATAATCTAATTAAAATCAATCCAGCAACAGCCGTGATCTGGATGCGTGGATTCAACACGTGTTGGGTAGGTAGCTTGGCAGCAGTGTATAAAGGACTCATTAAAAATCGTTCCTCCATGTTTGTTTACGAGTACGACTTTAACTTTTGTTCAGCCTTTGTAATTTTCTTCGCTCAAGTCAGCCAACCTTTGCTTGCCTTTTGCGGTAGGATCGCCAAGTGATGGGTAGGGAGAGAAGTTAAGAAAACATCTATGAATATTCATTGCCCGGAGTTTTATTATTTTTTCAACAGCATTAATCGAAAACCGTATGATAGATTAATAGAGTATAACCAAAACTAGAGAGATGATGACCAATTTTGACGGAATTAATTATTGGCTTTATTAGTTTGGTTTTATAGATCGTTTTAAATTATTCAGTTTTTTTAAGTTATGGTTGAAGTATGCAATTCACTACGTTTGAGTGTCGACAGTTGTTTTGTGTATAATTGGCATCGTTATTTATTTTAATTTGCATAGTGTTATAATTGACTTCGATTTATTTAATTTTTAACTTTTGTCGAATTGATTATTGGAAAAAAATAAGTTTGGAGGTGCTAGGCATTAAATGCATCACTTTTTTATTCTGGCTTTAACCACTCCTTCAATCTAAAAAATTAATCCATTCTAACATCAAAATAGCAACAACAAAAAGTAGATGGGTGCTACTCCAAAATTTCAAGAATCATGCACGGTTTCTGAGTTGTTCATTAAGTTTAATGGATCATTAACACATTGCTCCAGCATTGAGTTAATGGTCCATTAAGTCCATGAACAACTCAGAAACCGGGCATTAGTCCACATTTATATGAATATGTAAAAATGTTCACCATTGGTTAGAAAGATTCCAAAACTTCAATCTAATAATAACGTTTGTACATATTATTATTCCACATATACAGGTATGCTATTGTATTTGAAATCATTTACATTTGAATGTGTTCCAAGATTTTATACCGTGGTATCCATAATAGTTATTTAGATTACATTGTAGTACTAATTTAGAAATTGGTACGAGAAACTATCAGGAGGTAGTGAGCTATTTTCAACTCAACAGCTCACTGTTGTAATTGCATGGCTATGTTGAAGAAAAACTACTGCAACCATCACTAACCACATAATCCATAGCAATAATTAATTATTTACACCAACTGGAATTTATTACTGGATTTCTTGTTCCATGACGAACTGCGTTGTTAATATTAACTTTTTAAGTGAATTCAACGACTTGGAAGTCAAATTTTTATTAAGTAGTATTTTACTTACTCTGGAGGCCAAACGTTTTTGAGAACTCGAAAACGTTCAGCCAACAGAGTAAGTAAAATACTACTGATTCTTGATAAAAACCCAGGTATCAACAACTCTAAAACGGTTGGCCTACAGAGTAAGTAAAATACTACTTATTCTTAATAAAAACCCAGGTTTCAACAACTCGAAAACGTTCGGCCAACATAGTAAGTAAAATACTACTTATTCTTAATAAAAACCTGGGTTTCATCGCAACTCGAAAACGTTCGGCCAACAGAGTAAAATACTAATTATTCATAATAAAAACCGGGTTTCAACAACTTAAAACGTTCGGCCAACAGAGTAAGTAAAATACTATCTATTCTTAATAAAAACCTGGGTTTCAAAAACTCTAAAACGTTAGGCCAACGGAGTAAGTAAAATACTACTTATTCTTAATAAAAACCGGGTTTCAACAACTCGAAAACGTTCGGCCAACAGAGTAAGTAAAATACTACTTATTCTTGATAGAAACCCGGGTTTCAGGAACTCTAAAACGTTCGGCCAACAGAGTAAAATACTAATTATTCTTAATAAAAACCCGGGTTTCAGGAACTCTAAAACG